>WAAD01023685.1:204678-230234 GCA_013389945.1 Fregata magnificens | reverse complement strand
CGCCGCCGGCCCCCTCCGGCCCCGGCCGCTGCCCGCCCCGCGCCTCGGAAGTTTATTTTTAGCAGCGATTTATGTAACTGCCAGTGCCTGTATTGCCAGCCCCGTCCGACTCCTGTTGGTAAAAATGGTCGTCGCTTTTTCGAAACGCGTGTCGGTTGCAGGTAGATGGGCTCCCTGAGGGAAGCCCGCTTGTTAGCAACCTCCTACTAATAATTTCACTCACCACTAATTAGAAAACCTCTCTGTCAGTTTATTGTTTTTGAAAGTAAACGGATATGTGCAAGGAACAGGGAGCAGTTCTGCTTGATTTAGTTGTCTCCGTCTGTCACGGTTACTGATGTGTGTGCAAACTAAACCGCTGTGTCTCTAATTGAATATGATCTTCTGTCAGTCAGGCTTAAATAGATTTATCTAAAATGAGATGATTTTCTTTGGGGTTTTGGGAGAACAGCTGAGAGGGAGAAGTAGTGAGATGTCTTCCCTTGGAGTTGTTGAATGCACTATTTGTGTTGTCAGGTAACAAGGGCAGTAGCATCTTTTAATAATCCCTGACCACACTGTGGAGCCAAGACTGAGAGGGAATGAGATGGGACTATTTAACCAGCGGGGATGGATTATATATAGACTCACTAGGTGCATGCACAGTTACACATACAGAAACTCCTTGTAAAGACTTTATTTTAATCACCTGTAAGCATTAGAATAAAAAAAATCACAATAAGAGGAGGCCTCTTAAGATAGTAATTATTAGTTTCATGGATTAATTCCTTTTCAGGAAAATATAAAAAGTATGAGAAGAGAAAGCTTCATCAAGGTGATGCTGTGGTAATCCCAGGCACAATTCCCTTCTGCATTGTAGCACCATGAGCTCTCAGATGGTATCCAACATAGAACCTCATGGTCAGGCTCAGCCTTAGCATATGAGACTTTGGTCTTTTTTTCTAGGGATTGAACTACATCACTTGGCAAAACATGTTATGTACCCTTTTGGTTTCATTTTCCTTTTTATTGTAACATCAATTAGTTGACCATTTTATTTATCTGTTTGTTTGCTCTTTTGAACCCCCAAATGCCATTGAGATTTTGAAGGGGGGTTTTTTGTTAGTGATGTTTTTCTGTTGTTTGCATGTTATGTTTGCTTTGCTTTTAATTCTATTTATTTTGTTTTGCTGAGGAAGTTGTAAAGATTATGTCAGATATTCATGATGAGCGGGTTTTTTTTTTTTTCCTAATATGTGTCAGCAAAATGCATTGGTAGTTTCCATTCATTTCCTGGGTGCTAGATGATTACATCAGAGAAATCACCATGACATTTTGGGTTGGCAGACTTGTAATTAGCCTTGCTAAAGAGCTAGTAATAGAATTTAATGATATTTAGCTGTGCTTCCTCTCCCAGTCACCAGTCTCTTGGGCAAATGACATGCATTGGGAGGTCAGGGCATGAAAAACCACATTACAGGTGCCTGTGTTGCACTTTTTTTTTTTAATTTTTATTTTCTTTTGTTAAATGGAGAATTCAGCCCCTGGGAATCTCATGACTTCACCAGCATTAAGTCTACTCATTAACATTATTAAATAAAGGCAACAATTTTCAGGCTCCAGGCAGAATTCTGTTCTGGTTCTCCTTGGGCAATTCTCCTGGACTTAGCATTTACACAGGATAGCTCTTGCTCAGTTGCGCAGGATATGGACATCGCCTTTGCTTGTTCTTTTCATTGAAAGGAGTGGTGAAGGTAGTATTTCTTCACCAAAGCAACTTGTGTGCTTTTAGCAGTACTTGAACTTCCTTCCCAAGATTTCAGAGATGAATTAGATTCTCTTGTGTTTCATTTGTTTCTCGTCTATGACAGTTTGAACATAGATGTTCTGTGTAATTTTTGTTTTTTCTATAAATGAAATATAAAAATGAATCATGTAACCAAGCCATATTTCTGCCTGTAAAGATACAAATGTAGACCAGTGAAGGAAATGGATTTCTATGAATGAAATTGTACTTTTTTTCTTTCCCAATATCACTATTGTCGTGGAATATAGTTTATTAAATACTATGATTTGTGAGAGTTTTAAGCAAAATTCCTCTTTTTTTTCTTTCTGTTAGTTTGGCATGGGGGGTTAATGCTGTTTCTGGAGTTTTGAGACAGAGCAACAAAGAGCCTTTACCTTGGTGTTCAGGGTAACTGTGGTTTGGTGGGTTTTGTGGTTTTTTTGTTTTTTTTTTTTTTTTTTTTTTTTTTTTTTTTTTTTTTGAGGGATGGGGCTTGTTGAATTGGAGCCATAGAGTGCTTCAAGGTAACCCAGGTTCTCTTAATGTGACTCAATCAATGGCTCTATTGCATTGAGTTTTAATGAAATTGCTCTAAAATCAGAGAATAAATGAGTTTTTCCAGTGAATTTCCACATGCTTGCTATTAAAAACTGAAAAAGTAAAGTACCAGTAGCTGGGTCTGTCTTGATAAGCATCTCCTCAGCAACGGGTCTCTTGCTGCTGTGAGGCTGTCCCATCCAAAACTCCTGTGGCACATCAGGGCTGCAGTAGCAGACCTGAGTGTCAAGCCATGTGGTAGAGCTGAGTGTCTGGTTACAGGGCAGCAACATGCATGTGCTGAGATGTAAATAATGAGCTGGGTCACTTGACAGGGACATACCTGTGAGCACTATGTTGATCCTGGAAACTTTTGGGTTAGTCTTTAAAGGGCTACTTCGTGCTAATACCTTCCTGCAGCCCTGATGCAGCATTGCTGCCATGCTTCCATTCCTGAGTCTGTCTGCTTCCCCATCCCGTCTGCCCCCATGCCATCCAAGGAGAGATGCAGCTGGCTGTCAGGTCACAGGTCCTCAAGAGTCTGATCTGGGAACTGGAGTCCCGGGGCAGAAGCAGGGACTGCTTGCTCTACTGTAATGCTTGACTTGCAGGTGCTCTGGAATGGGAAAGGGAAACTGACTGAAGGGAGGGGGTTTTGTACTCTGCACTTGGGACTTACTGGGTTTGTATATCTACAGTCTTTTGTCAAGTATTTGCAAAGTATTAAACAGGCATTTGGTCAGCCCTGAAGTGGTCAGGCAGTTGGACTAGATGATCGTTGTAGGTCCCTTCCAACTGAATTATTCTATTCTACAGTATCTCTTAGGTCATGTAGGAGCTAGTAAGTCAAACTGTTGTGCTATTTGCTTCAACAGTAATCAATTTATTGTCTGTTAATAGACATATCTGCTTGAAGTCCCTTTAACTTCAGAGTTGCCCAGAGAAGTTGTGCATGCCCTCTCCCTGGAAGTGTCCAAGGCCAGGCTGGATGTGGCTTTGAGCAGCCTGATCTAGTGGAAGGTGTCCCTGCCCGTGGCAGAGGGGTTGGAACTAGATGATCTTTAAGGTCCCTTCCAACCCAAACCATCCTATGATTCATAGGTATAACAGCAATTGTAGGAAACCTGTAGAGGAATCCAGCAGCTGTTCTGTAGGATGAGAAGAGCTTCTTCCTTTCCCTTTTCCAGTTGGTTTCCCAGCTTTTATGCAGGTTTCATGAAATGAAGCAGGATACATTGTAACAGTGGTTTTCTGCGTTCTGGGGATTGTCTCTAAAGGGTGTATGCACTGTTCCTTATCTGTTAAATCTGTTAGTTTATGAGTTCTTCCACTGGAGAACTTTGAGGGCCCAAATGTTTGGGTTTGTTTTTAAAAAAAGGCTGAAAACACCTGCAGCTTAACATATAACAAAATATATGGTCCATTCCAATATTAGACTATTATTTGTGGAAGGTCTCCTAAGTCATACCTTTACGCACAGGTAAAGTAATGCCTTGAGTGAGTAGGTGTGTTTGCATAAGGAGCATTAGGCAGACTACACGTTGTAGAACATTTCACTGTTAGATGAGGTTGAAATTGCAGTCAGAAGAATGTAAAAGCCCTAAGTATGAGATTCTGTGATGGGAGAATGAGACTGCCGCAGAGGCAGTGCCCCTGCGGGCTCCCTTCCTCCCATTTGTCTTTGTGACTCAGGGTTGAAAGAGTACTGCTGGCTCTGCACTCCCATCCTTTTACTGTCCATAGCACTAATATCCAGAAATCTCTGGTACTCTGAGGAATTCTCGATATGCTTTTTCTTTTTTTTTTTTTTTCTTTAAGTCAAATGTGAAGGTGACAAGACACTCTTGAGTCTATTCAAATATGTAATAAGCATAAAAGTGCTAGTTGAGAGCTCACTGCTATTTAAGCCATTTCCCAAAGTGTCAGTGGGCTGGTTGCTTTTTTAGACTCGTTATGACAGATGTAGCTTGGGAAATATATGTCAGTCTAATCCTTTAGCTTCCAGCAGAAATGATTTGTAGAACTGTGAGGCTAGTTTCTCATTTTTTCAGGATCTATAGTGTGATCAGTTCTGCATTATTTCTTTCTGGTAGATCTTAATAATTTTGACCTCTCTAAAATAATTAACTGCGCTCAAGGATTCTTTTAATGAGTCCACACGCTAATATGGATTACTTAAAACGTCAAAACTGTTTAAGCAATAATTGGTGTAAAACTCAATGTATTGGACCTAACACGTACGCTGACTGTTGTATAAAAGCCAGGAGGAGATAATGGCACACTTCCATTAAGATGTGTAAACAGTTTTATTATGCAAATGTTGTTTGTTTTTATTTCCAAGTAACAAGCGGATGATTACAGTACTTATTCATAGACACTGTTCTATTTGCCGAGATGAATTCCTAGCATATTCATATTTCCTATGTAAACCAATTAAAGACTAATTTGTTTTAGGATAATCCTCTTAATATTGTCGTTGAAGAAATATCTGCCATTCAGGCATGAAGTATTGTATTCTTTTTTTTTTTAGTAGACTGGATGAATCTTTAAATTAACACATCCCAAACAAAGGATGGATGTAAAAAATCAGGCATTCTGCCTCCAGCTTCGCTTTAGTCAGTAACTTTCTCCTTTCTGATCATTTGAGGAAGGAATTTTGAAACCTGGCAAAAAAGACTGTCAAGTGAGAGATGCAACGTCATTGTTCATGTATCGAATTTACTGTACCCTGATACTTTAAGAAAAAACAAGACCATTCTGTGAATAATGAGAAAGAGAAGCTACCTTTTGAAGGATCAGCACAGATTTCATAAGTCTCTCCTTCTTCAGTGTCTTTGATCTCTTAATAGTTCCAGGTCTGAGCAGCTCAAGAGTAGTTGAAGGATATGCAGAGACCTGAAGGAGATGCACCGCTTGTTTCCAGCACATAGATCTAGCTGGTGTGCTTGGGCGTGCTCCTATCTCACTCTTCCTTTTGAACCTGCTAGTCCCTGTTTTCCTTCTGGCACCTGTGATTCCGTGTGCTGTGGCATCAGGGACTGGTGGGATTTTTATCAGGCTGCGCTTTCAAAATGCTCCTGTCAGAGTAGCTTTTAGTTAACTTGTAGTTCACTGAAACTATTCTACTCTGATATAAGTTAGTGCTCTACATGAAGAAGGGTGCTGGATTGTGATCTGTTTCTGGGACATCAAAATATTCTGTTATCTGTTTGTTATAACTTAAGGAAAACCACAATTTAGAATTAAAGTTCTGAAAAAGAAATATTTCCAGAAATGTCCTCTGTGAATTTACCTCATACCTGAGAACTCTAGATGCTTTTCATTCCTGACCTTAGTCAGAAAAAAGCACTACCTTCACAAATGTTTCTTCCATCTATTTTAGGCTGATTATTTTTCTACTTCGTGGCTGGTACCAAGTCGCTTTAGCTTCTGTGGTCACTTTGATACTATTGGAAAAAAACTAAAGCAGAGGGGCAGAATCGAACAGACTTTTCTCCTGCTCCGCTACTTGAAGAAGAAGTGGCCTCTATGCATCTTGAAGGAGGCTAAGCTGTTTTGTCACTTCTGCCGGAAAGAAATCAAGGAAACTTGATAAATAATGCAAGGATACACAGGTGCCAGCAGCTCTGTGTTACAGGGCAAAAAAATTCTAAGAATATGTAGTGAGGTATTCAAGTGTTCATTTTTATGTACATCTTCTAGAGCAAGTTAGAGGAATCCCCCCAGCAGTGTTCAGTCTGTCCTGGTGCTCTTTTTCAGGAGCAATAAGCTTTTTTGCTAGGTAGGTAGCTGCAATATCTCCCGATGCTGGTTTTGAAATGACAATGGTAATGCAATGGAAGATTAGAATTGTACATCCAGACTCGTATGAATTGAGTAGACTACACTTAGCCTCTGAAATCAAATGGAAATGGTTTTACTTGTATGAGAAACTCTTTTGCATCTTGATACATGACCTATTTCAATAATCCTGGAATATCTTTGATTAGCTAAAGCTTATTTATGTGTCCTTTTCTTGTTGGCACATTTGACAGCTGTTAAGACTTTACGTGAAGAAGGAATTGCCAGAATACTTTGATTACTCTGTGATCGTGTTGTTCTTGAAGGGCCCCTTTGGTCTCTCTCTGTCTTCATAGTTCTGTTTACAACCTGCGTGCACTGCTGCAACTTCTCCTTGATAGTTTAGGGGTTTTTTTAATGTGCAAATGCTGGGGACTTCAGAAAGCATTTTTTTTTTTTTTTTTTTGGAAGGGGGCAATGCCAGCAGGAGATGTTAAAGCGAAGGGACAATTTCTGTCATGTTCTTCCTTTGTGAAGGGATAATTGCATTGCAACTTTACTTAAGAATAAAAAATAAATCACACTGTTAAGGTCTGCAGTAACTTTGAGTACCAGATGTCAGTATTGGCCTGTTGGGACACATAGCAAGACAAATACATGGTTTGATAGTCTGATGCTGGTTTTATCCCAGCATAAAACCACTAATCCAACAGAGCTGTAACCAGGAGAAGCAATAAAAGTTTCAGAACTGTTGTGGGTTTTCCTGGGAATTCTTCTTTATCTGTCTGTCTTCCTCTTGTGCAGTGATGGCTTACATGAACAGTGCCTGCAGAAGTTATGTTTGTTCTTCCAATTGAATGTATAATTTCTGCTGTGCTTGCTATGCATGCTGTTTACAAACAGTGACAATATTGAGGCCATATGCTTCATCCCTTGATGGGCTCTCTGGAAGTAAAGTGGCAAGCAGATGTGAACAAGGCGGACAGGGTTCTGTTTGCAACAGCTGAATGCCTGCTTGTCCTATAAACGATGCACTTACGTCTAAGTGAGAAATTGTTAATCCAACTAATCTTGCACGATTGGGGAATTTGTATGCATTGTTTGTAATCTAAAATAGGCTTAAAGTAATAATCAGTTTCTCAACCAAACGATTTGGTTCATTGTACATCATGCAGAATTGCGGAGATGGGTGTCCATATGATACATAATAAATGACAGCCAAAGTAGAACTGTAAGTAGCTTTAGCTGTGTTTTTCAGCCTTAAAAGCCGTGTGATGTTTAAAAAGCTTTACAATGCTCTTGCAGCATCTCGTAGATACATTCGAGTGAGTGATGGCCCAGCTTTCATCATAAATGGTTCTTATTTAGCTGAGGTGTGGTACCTCATAGGTTGCAAATGAAAAGCCTAGCTGAGGTGGAAATAACCCATCTCCAGCACTCAGAAAACATGTACATGTGATGTGCTGTTTTAATGAGGAAAAACCATTGTAAACATGCTAGTCCTTAATATTCACGCGTAGTACAGTGAACGTGGTATTGGAGAGGGACTAGGAAAGCAAAAGTTATAGCACTTGCTATCTCTGATCAGCAATCCGGCTTTGCTAAGATCACTTCTATTCACCTGCAGGTGGGAATATATTTATTTTCAATGTAAAGCACTAATAAATCTGCAGTAGAAAACTTACTGTATATATTAAGATTTTTTAAAATATACTATTAATCTAATAAATTGTTCAGTACTGCTTCAAAACTGATTCTCAGTCCTGGATGCCGTTTCCTGGGGTACAAGGCACCATAAAAAAACCCAAAACCAAACCAAAACAAAAAACCCTCACAAAACAAAAAACCTCTGGTTATGCTGAGTGAAAACTCAGTAGGCTGTGGATTCCGCTTCTGCTTACAATTCTGGACAACATACACTGTTACCTGTAATTTTGCATGTGTTGTATAAATGTATCATAATTATCCATTGTACAGTTATTATACATTATCTACTTATATGAAAATTTCATAGAAACATAGAATGGTTTGGGTTGGAAGGGACCTTAAAGATCATCTAGTTCCACGCCCCCTGCCACGGGCAGGGACACCTTCCACTAGACCAGGTTGCTCAAAGCCCCATCCAACCTGGCCTTGGACACTTCCAGGGAGGGGGCATCCACAACTTCTCTGGGCAACCTGTTCCAGTGCCTCATCACCCTCATAGTGAAGAATTTCTTCCTTGTATCTAATCTAAATCTACCTTCTTCCAGTTTAAAGCCATTACCCCTTGTCCTGTCACTACATGCCCTTGTAAAAAGTCTCTCTCCAGCTTTCTTGTAGGCGCCCTTCAGGTACTGGAAGGCTGCTATATTTCATTAACCTTCTATACTTACTAATATACAACCAATAGCAATATAGGTATGTTTTAAGGGCTTTCTTCTTTACAAATAGTATTTTTCCTTCTCTGCAGATATTACTTCTTGCCTCTCACCCGTGTAGGGTGAAGGAGTCTGTATGAAGGCATTCATTCCTAAACTAGAGTTTTTGGTTTTCTAAATTAAAAAAAAAAAAAAAAAAAGGCTATCGAGAACAGAAGTCAGCCCAACAGTATCCTGCTGTTCTGATTCTTGTGTCTTTCTCTACATAACGTTTTGAAACACCCGTTGTTTTAGGCTGGTAGGTTTCATGCTGTCTCTAAAAGGGATCTGAGTCATACTTTTTTTTTTTTTTGTTATTCAAACTCTGAATAATATTATGAGGACTTTCTTTGGTCAATTTGTAGTTTGTCTCTTTCTAATATTTAATACTTGATTTATAATCAGTAAGTGGAACTCAGCTTCCCAGTGTAGTTATTTTGGCTAGTAATAGGGATTTCTGTGACCTGTCCGTAGCAATTTAGGGCTCAGACGTGACTGAATTAATTCTGCTTAAAGATTTGTTAATCACAGGTCAGCTGAGCTGCAGTAACCAACCATTTGCAACCTGCAGCCTGTGGGGAGCAGGAGGTAAAGTACTTGAGCTTGACCTGCTTTAATTAAGACTTAGGCCGATACATGTTACCTTTGTGGATTTTACAGAGTGGGTGCACAGACTGTCCATAACAAGGCTCTGCTGACGAGTGGGGACCTCATACGGTCAAACTGCTCCCGTCTGGTGTCTCAAGTCTGACCTTCCCATTTGCAGAAGTGCATGGCTCTGGGCATAAGTTCATCTCTATGCAGAACAACGTGTGGACATGCCCGAGTTTCAGTACATACTTAGTAGTAGTTTGATCATACTTACATAGATGGAGCTTGGTGTCCAGAGCCTCTCTACTGCTCAGTTTCTGCCTCTCCTGTTCCTGTGGGGGGTGTCCTCGGACCTGTTGGGGTGTATCTGGGCTCTGCCACGAGGCCAGGCTTGAGGCTGCTGCCATCGTGCATTCAAACTGCACAGGCATGAGTCTGAGCGTCCGAGAGGCCCGAGGGAGGAATGAGGAGCTTGTGCTGCGTTGTACTGTAGGCCACAAGTGTGCTCTTGTGAATGGTGATGAGGGCAGTCCTGCTGTTAGGATGGTCCTCTTTGCCCTCTCTGCCAAGTGCTCACACTTGACTGAAGTCAGCGCTTCAGTTAGTCACGGGGACTCTTTCCAGAGCATTTAGCAAAGGCAGATGAGATTTGTAGGCAGACTGACCTTGGGGTATGTAAGTAGTTTGCGGACATCTGCAGCTGGCAGAATGAGTGTACGGAGCTGGGTTGTGAGCTCTGTCAGGCTTTGCCTTGATAAATGGATCTGGCCATCCAAGCAGGATGTACATTTAGCCTTTACTGCCTAACTGTCAAGTGGTAGTTGTGAAACTAGGCTTCTCTGTAAAGCACTAGGAGATCTGTGCATGAAAAGAATTAGACAAGAGCTAGGTATGTACTAATTGTTAATTCATTATCTTGGTACTGGTGAGGTTTAATCACATGCTTCAGTGCTACTTGAAATAGCAAGGCTTTCCGGGGATGGACTAGTGTATGTGAATGAGTGTGGTGCTGATAGAATCTTTTTATTGAACCACATTCATTTTAAGAGTCCATATTGCAGTTTTACTTAGTATTTCTTTTGTTTATGAATTGATTGTGATTGTTGTGTGATCAGAAGGAAGTCATAAAGCAGAGACTATTTCTTTATAAAACTCAATATCTTTACATATATGTGAGTGTGTATGCACAATGTGCTGCCTGAAAATAGTCATGTTTACATGGTTGATTTGTATCCATAGTTTAGTTCACATGTGTTATTAACCTTGAATGCCAATGGCAAAAAAAGTAATGCCTGAAAGAATTAGTTCACCACACCGGAATACCTGAAAAGGTTATCATATCACCGAATGGGTGAAAGCACCTTTTAACACAGCATACTTTGAACTTCTCTTTCTAGTAATAACTTAAGTTGCTCAAATAATGAGAGGTTACATCCAACACTGATTAAAAACACAGTATATGTTCGTACATTTACATAACAAGTATGTATTTTATCTAATACCCCTTTATTTTCTTCACAAAGACCAAATGTCAGCTCATATAAAGTCTGCCTTGAAGACAGTCAATGTCAAAGCTTCACAAGATCTAAAATTTTTAGACTCATTCATCCTTAAAACACTTCTCTCACCACTTGAGCTTTTTTGAAGGTATTTGATAAAGCCAGCAACATGTTTACTCTTATTTTACAGCTCAATGCAAAGGAGGTGATCCCTGTTAAGGTAAATCATTATGCCCTATTTTATGAGTGGAAGGAGATACAGTCACATATTGAAGAAGAGTAGCTGGGCTTATTTTGGCCTACAGACTTTGCAATTAGTTTTCAGAATACCATTGCATGCCTAAAAGAGCTGTTTTTATACTCTGCTGTCTTCACAGCAAAGTGTACAATCTCCCCTCTGTCTTGTAGGCATTTCCTGTACTAGGAATTTTCTGCTAAAATTTCCCACTCTTGCTGCTCCTGTTTCAGCTCATTGGCTGCTGTGCTAATGAGGGCACTTGGGACTTCCTCTTAATTCAAGCACTGCATTGTGTAAACTCCTAAACAGGGTCAGACAACATAGTGTTGCCAGCTGCACATCTGCAGCCATCTGGATTTGTGGCAGGAGCAGTAAAATAGACATTGTGTAGCGGAGTTGAAAGAGCGACAAGAGTGGTGCAAATCATATTTGCAGAAAACCATAAAGTAAATGCCCCATATTTGATCTACAGGATATACAGAATCGTTATTGAAATGGTCTTTCTACGTGTATATGTATCGAATAAAGACAAATGGGATATGCTACTGCTGTGCAATGTTCTGTGAAAAAGCTTGCGGGCTAATTCACTACCATTGCATTGTTAAGAGAAGAGGTAAGTAAAACTTCCGATGCTCATAAACAGTTCTCTGCGCTCACTTCTATGCCTCCATTAGGATTCTGTTTCTAATAAACATCACTTCAGTATATTAATTTATTATATTAACATTCTTAAGGAGAAATAACTGCACACTGTGAAATTACAGCTTTCGAGTCTGAGGAAAGAGGTGCGGGTGAATGGTCACACATTGTTTTGTGTCTGGGCTTACCTAGTTGTTTGGGGCGTGTCTGGAAGAGGGACTTCTGATCTCTTTTTCTTTCTGATCCTTTCTCACTGACCAGTATCTCTAGTGACCATTCCGGGAATAACATCAGGGGTCTGCCTGAAGTCAGTGAAGCTTCAGAAATTGACTTTGGTAGAGCCACGGTTTCCTTCGCTTTGACTGTGTCACTGAAGTGTCAGTACAAGTTGCAGTCTCTACTTTTCTTTGCTTCCTGGCTTTCACAGGAACTAGAAATGTGGATTAATAGCGTCAGGGTTTACTACTCAGTTTTACTGCTGGTTTATGCTGAATGTACATATTACACACAAGTAACCCCGATATGAGACAGCTCAGAACAAAGTCATAGTTCTGGATCGGATGCTTCCCATGCAATGGCTTTTAAAGTGTTTTTAACTCATTTTTAACCTGGATCCTTCGCAGTAATGCTCGCAATGTGAAGACTATAAAGTATTATATAAGAAGAATGACTTCAAGGTAATATGCTCAGGAGTGGGCATTACAGTTTTGGACTTTTCTTTCTGATTTATCTGACCTGTTAAACCTCTTTCCTGAATATTTAGTACTTAATTAAATTGGCTTGGCTTCCTAGTTTTGGTCTGTTATCTTCTTGGGATGGCATTCATAGCTAAGATCCGTTTCCCCACTTTGACTGAAGTATTGCTCTTAATCTAGGGTGCCGTAGGTTTTCACGACTAATCCAGCCCCTGTTGAATTTAGTGGGGGTGTTACCTTTGATTTCAACTGGAAAAAGATAATGACCTTAATGTATTTGGTGGGTTGGCAATTATACTGTAGCCTAAGATAATTGTAAAGGAAGAGATGCTTATACAGAGGCTGTTTATAATAGGGGTGGAGCTAGTTATGTGCTTTCAAAGAAAGCTATTTTATCGTGAAGAAAATTTTTAATAAAAAAGTGTAGACTTGTTTTATTGAGCTGTCTACTTAAATTTATCATTATGAATCAAATACTAATTGACAGTAACAAACATAAGCAAAAAACAATTATGTATGTATGTTTTGCAGACACGCACGTTTTGCCACAAAAATCCAGAAAACAATTTTTGTGGAATCTTACAGGTATTAATCATATGTGCAGCCTGTTTTTCTCATAGTTATATTAAAACACAGGGTGCTTTTACTGGTACAGTGTTTGGTCCTTCAGTTTCAGTTGTTTGATGACAATGGCATTTCAGTGAAAGTGGCTTTCCTTGAATTGATCTCAGGAATAATGTATCTGCAAAATGTGGCTGGCCTTGAGTAGAAGTGAGATAGAAGTAAGCCACTGTGAAAAGCAGGAAATTCAGATATTCTCCTTCCTCTGAGCCTCTGAGAACAGTTGGCTCCAGTCATATACTGACTGTAAAACCACTGCTTTGTGACCAGAATCTTTAAGAGATGCCTTTTATGTGATCAGTTTTTATTCAAACAGGGATGAAAGACCGTTTATGTTGAATTTTGCAACTGAATGTTCATCCTGGGTAGAAAAGTGCAGTTGTGTAGATCACATAAGGTTTAAAGCATAAAGTAACGTCGCTGTTGGAAATGATCATTGGTATGGGTATCGTAAGCATTGGTATTGTGTCATCAAGCAATAATGTTTTCAACATGCACAGAAGGGTTAAGAAACCAATCTCCCTCAACAGACAGAACAAAGTACTGTTTTCTTGGACAGGCAAGAAACAAAGGGGTTTACCAAGGCCAGGCCATAAGGAACCACAGTCTTTTTCACATGTATCACTTGAAGTCTAATAGAAGACTTCCTTGATACAGCTGAGTGCAGAGCTGAACATGCTGTATGGAATTCATCTTCTCATAGGGAAGATAAATGGTAGGGCTTTGAACATTTCGTTTTTCCTTCGCAAATATTATGGCATTTTAAAGGTTGAAGCTAAGCACCTGAAAAAAGAAAAATTTTGATGTAAAGTTCTTTTTCAAAATCCCTAATGAAATAATTATATGTAACAACAACCCTTTTCAAGTATCACTCAGAGATCAGGAAACTAAAATTAGTTGATCTCTGGTTATATTACAACCCATCTTCCTAACAAGGTGTGTTCGTAGAGTGAAGTGTAGAGCTTGGGAACTTCGGATAATGGCATCCTTGTTTTTGTAAAAAGAAAATGAGAACAACTTAAAACCTGTATGAATTCCCTATTGTAAGAACCGTATCTGGAATATTGCAGTCTGAAGTTGCTTTACCTTTTGAAATGTGAATTGATGCTTTTGGAAGACAGTTTTGAATTAATTCTTTTCTCTTCCCCTCACCATTTTCAGATCAAAATTACTAGGTTCTTTAGATGTTGAGAATTTTCTTTAGATTAATATTTTTTCTAGCTTTTGGGTGTTATTTTTTTTTAAATTAGAAAAGCTCAGTGCATGGGCAAGAGTTCTCACCGAAGTCTGTTATCTACTACCTCTTGGAATGTGTTCACCAGGAATACTGTCTCAGTATTGTGAAACTGTGCCAACAGTTAGATAGTTTTGGAGCCAGGTGCCAGACACTTATTTGGCCCCCAGACTGCCATGTTAGCATTACTGAGCTTGTTTTCCTAGTGTCCTGGCCATTTCTAATCCCCTGGAGAACTGCAGTGCAGAGCAGCTGGGTACTCTTCATCTCACAGCGATATAAAAGGTTTAGTAGACATGAGCAGGGGATGTAATGGCAAGCACAGTGGGTAAAGCAGGCTGAACGCGGAGCCAATGTTCCCGTCAGGGCAGAGCCCAGCAGGGCCGGCGCACCCCGTGGGGCTGCTTGCTCGCCCCTCTGCTTCTGTCGTGGAGCACGACACGCAGGACCTGCTGTCATGTGTCAAGACTCGCCCTATGTTGTGATGGCACAAGGCCCTTCTCTCAGTTAGACTCAGAACAGCGGGGTCCTGGTAACTGTTTCTCAAAACGTTTTTTTACGTAACCGAACTTTGCTCCGGCATTGTGTGATTCCAGCCCTGGTGACAGTGTGCTGCTGTGCAGAGGCTTTGCCTGTTGGATAACGCAGGCGTGCTCTAGAGGAGACACCATTTGCATACATGACCAATTGCTCGGTTAGGGGAAAAAAAAAAAAGGAGGGGGGCGGGGAAGGAAAGCTTTTAGAGACACTGTACTTAAATATTTCTTTTTTTTTTTCTGTCATATGGTAAAATAATGAATGAAGATAATTAGAGAACGGTGAAGTTGTCCATGTCTCTGGTTGTGTGCTCATGGGGTTCACTTGAAGCTCCCTAGTTATAAATGCTTGGTTATTATGTGCCTCTTGCTTTCAAATAGCAATCAAGTCTTCATGAAGTGAGCAACCTTCACCATTGTTACGTACTATGTGTACAATGTATTACAAAGAGCAGTAAAGAATGTCACTTTCCGAAGTAACATTAGTGTTAGTAGCATATAGCCATACTCTGCATTACACAGAAATAAGTAAAGCAGATAATATTTGACTATTAGATATATAATCTTATACTGCTATTTTCCTTTTGTAAATGGCCAAGACCAAATATATACCAAGAACTCTATTAAAATTCTGCTATTTTTCTCAAAAAATGGAGAGTACATGTTTTTAAAACAAAATTTACTGGAAAAAAAGGCTGAGTATTTTTTTTCCACATCTTCCTCTAGAAAACCAATGTTCTTTTCACATCTTTTCTCCAGACCTTCAGAAGCTGCTATGCGGTATGGTCCTGTATCTCCATACTGAACGCAAGGGGGGATATTTTGTATTTACTCAATAGCAGGCAGATTTATCTAGGATTTATTTTTTCATTTTCCTCAAAACTACTGGTCATTTTTTTTCTCTAGAAAAATGTACTTCTGTGAAAATCAACCAGGGCATTTGCTGTCGGTTTAAGCAAGCAAGAAGCAATGAGAACAAGAAAAACACAAAGAAAATGGCCTCAAGGGAAAGCTCTGCATAATGAACTAGAAATTGCTGCTGCTGGAGATACTGTTGCTGCTTTTGCTGCCAAGGCTGTCACCTCACGCAGCAATTTTAGCTTAAAGCGGAGAGTGGAGCTTATCTGCAGCATCACTAAAGACTGAGGTTTATGCTGCTAGATTTTCCAAACTGTAGAGACCACTGTGCTCTGTGGTATGTTGATGGCATTTTTAAAGGGGAAATAGACCAGAAATAGGCCATGGTCTTGCTAAAAGTTAAGAAGAAAAGATAAAGAACAGGAACAACAAAGCCTATGGAAGCCGTATTTTTAAAAGAAATCTACCCCACACATTTTAAGTGGGAACTCAGAAGTGAAATGAATGGGGAGGCCATTTAACTTGAATGATAATTTGCCTAGAGATACAGAGATCATCCCCAAGATTTTTAGCTCCAGTTCCCAGCATCCCTTCCTGCCTGATAAGGAAGTATGAGGAAGTTCATTCTAGAGAGAAATGCAGAGCTGTGGACTGCCTGAGATGCTCGTTCCCCAAAGGGACAATCCCTTGTCATGTTATTTCTTGAAGGTGGTCTCACAGAAGCCTTGGTTAGGGTTCAAGTCATGCCTAAATGAGAGAAATACAATGAATGAAAAGAAGTCAGAAGAGAAATTACAGTGCACAGTATTGTCAACCATTCTTCTTAACTTGAGAAGTTCGGAACATGGATGAATATTTAGTGGTCTTTTTAATGCAATAACTGCTTTTCAGTATTACTCATCTGAGTGGTTGCTGTAGCTACAGCATAACCCTGAGAATTGGCAGAGGGGGAATCGTGTATTCTACCACGTTCCCTGGCCCATATGAAATATTTCATGAACATTTGTATACCCTAAAATAAGTGCTAGCTGGAAAGATCTATGAATGTGTACACAGAAATTTCTTCCCTAATCCCAAATAGAGATTATCAACCTTAAATTTCAGGATTTATCTTGTTTAAATGCATTAATATACCCTCAGATATCTTGTCATCCAAATGAGTGTTTAATTCTTACTTGAATCCTGGGGTTTTGTAGGAAGTTATGTCATACATGAGAAGGTAGTCCATAAAATAAACCTCATTAGTATTTCAGAAGTGCAGATTTAAGGTCACTTATTTATATAGGTACTGACTGTTATAAACCATATGTGACACTAGGGGAAATTTGTTTATGGAGTCAGTTTACTGGAAAATCAACAAGGTTGGAGCTGCTCTAGCTCTAATATTTGGAATGAGTCAGGTTTGACATTTCAAGTTGAAAAAGAGCTCAGAATTTAGAATCAAGTTAAGAATATACTGGATGGATGATTTTGGGAAGGACAAATTAGATTTCTAAATTGACATGCAGTGCTAAAACTAGGAACAGCTTGCCTGGATTCAGAAAAATGACTAATACAGAAAAAACCTGAATTTATTTGGGAGGAAGGAATCAGTGTAGGGAATGTGTGCTAAACGCTGTAAGTATCCTGTACAGAAAATGAGGAAAGGGACAGGTATTGTGTGGTTGGCAATAAATACCTTACTAATACAAAACCACCGTGAAAATCAATCAGCTAATAAATTAATCAGGAGCTAAGAGGTGAAACCAGAAGAGATATTAATTTTAGATCTCACCCCTCCCAAACTCTGTTCCTGGCTGTCGAATGGGTTGTCACATCGCAGACAGGATACGATTGCCATGGAGATGGTTACAAGAACTTTTTCCTGTAATTTAGGTTTTGCTGGGTTAATATTTCTTTCCCATGCTTCCATAAAAAGAAAGGATTATCTAAGTGCTAGTTATGAAGTACGTGTTAATATTAAATATCTTTATGTAGGGTGATTTTTGTATTGTTCCCATTACACTTTATATTGTGAACCAGGACTAAGGGCCTTCCCTGCGGTTACAGAGGGAAGCTGTAGAAGAACAAGGACTTGATCACCGCCTGTGAGAGCTTAGGCCGATGCCCGTAGGGTAATCATTCTTGTCTTGCGCCTTCTTGTAACAGTTAATGTACACTGCATTTTTATCCAAGAACTGAGAAAATTATTTATATATATGTTCTTTAGAATACTGGAAAGCCTGCACTCTGTATTGTTAGTCTTCAGGTGAAAATTGTTCTTTTCCTTATACTTTACATGCTGTAATTTTATGTCAAACAGTTTTCTCAGCCTTAGGGAAGGAGGGCCTCTGCTTTCAACAGCTGTTAAAATATCTATGAGCTAAGAATTTTAATATATATCATTCTTCAGGAAATCTGTACAGTCATCTAAAGTAGTATGACCCTGTTAGACAGAATAAGGTAAAAGATACTTCTAATATTCTACTTTTTTCATTGCAAATTATATTTCTATACCTGAACTTGTGTAGCTTTGTCCAAAAGTTCATGTTGTCAGAGCTTTCAAATTCTCCATTGCAATCCTTCACTGTCAGTTTTGGAATATTTGAAAAACTTTTTGTCCCAAGACTTAGCCAAAAAGTACAAAAGTAATTCTGTTATATTAAAGGTCATTTGTTGACACGTTGCAACTCTCATATGCAGTGGAAGGAGTAGCGGCGGTTCCTGTGCCAGAGGGAATACAGAAATTGTTCCTTCCTGGAATATACCAGGCATGCAAATTATGGTAAAGGGCAAGAGGGAGATTGCCCTCCCTTTGCTCTACCCTGTAGAGCTGATTACTGCCAGTGGTGCCAGAGAGAAGAAGGGAAAGGAATTGCACTGGGAAAGAGAATCTCTCCTGCGACTTACTGAGACTGAAAAAGATTTTCCTTCCATTTCTGAAATATCAATAGGCTGATTATTGAGATGAGTAGTGCTTGTGCTGAAGGATGGAGGAAGGAGAAGAGCTTTAGCTGAGCTGCCAGTACAGAAAAATACAGAACCTGTATTTATTGCCAAATCCCAGAAGGATTCTATCAAAGTAAGGCCACAGAAGCATAGAGATGAATGCGTGTTGTGCTCAGTGGCATATCCCACTCTGATTACTTCTGAGGGTAGAGCACTAGGCCTAGTATAGCAAAAGTTTTGTCTTTAGCAGAGTTCTGCATCGTTCTGACCCTTACACCTTTGTACCCACTCTAAGAGTATTTTCGTTCAGCTAAGAACTTGAACACTGCTCGCCGCTATTCTTGGAGCAGAGGGTTTTCTTCATGCAGGTCACCATCAAAGACAGGAAATGTAACAAGGAAAAATTGTTGCTGGCAGCAAGGACCTAGATGCAGCTGATGAAGACAGGTTGCTGGAAGTGAGGATCTCCTTTGCTATAACTGAATGAGCAGTTCTCCCATTTGCTAACCCCAGCTTCCCTACCAACCAAAAAGAAGAACCTGTATTCCTAGATCAGCAGATTCAGAGACTCTGCTCAGAGCTGGAGAGTCGAGCTTGCCGGCACACTTTTTCCTTGCGTTCTTGCAATGGGTTGAGCACTATATCACAGGTGCTTCCCTTGTGCTAGATTCTGCTTTTTCCTGGAGTTTGGGAATCTGCAATAATTTTACTGAAATTTGAGTTTGGCAAAAAAAAAAAAAAAAAAAAAACAGTTAAATGCAGAATCTGACTGTGTTCAGGTTGCCTAGTCCTTCATGTTTCATTATTCCAGAGGAAAGGAGTTACTGTGACTCACAGTAAAAATCTTAGTGTTTCAGTTCTCACCTTTATGAATCATACTAAAACTGCTTGTTTGTTTTTTTTCATGAGAGCTGTAGGGGTCATTGGGCTGAATTTTCCTTCTTATTGTCACAATTTTGATGACCTTGAATTCAAGGTTGAGTTACATTTCATATGTGTACCGATCATTGGTTAATTATAGATGAAGGAATTGTACTTCAGTATGCTGAAAATTTGCTTGCATCAAAGTAGAGAGGGGATACTTGTTAGTTCAGGTATTGAAATTTCTGTTTCGTCTAAAAATTCCACTAGGATCTGAAGCCAGTCTAAAGTAATAGATGATGACTGTTTCTGTGACAAACTGAATTTTGCTTTTTACACCCTTGCCACCACAGTTATTCTTGCTATTTGTGCCACATTCTTTGTAAGAAGCACTTCCCTCCTCTGTGTGTCAGAATTTAGCCCAAAGTCATCTGTGTAGATCTACAAATAACTAAGTAAGGTCATTAATTGCATTCTTCCTGTTGACAACAAACTATGCTTATGAGCTGTCGCCACTAGGTTTTTTTTGTAACCAGTGCTGTGTGTAGAACTGTTCAGACCTATTGTGATATATGAAAAGGTTTATAATTTCCTGTTAGGTCAAAGGTTTAGAAAAACCTAGGCAATGAATCGGATTCGATGGCACGATTTCTTGTATTTATGTAGTATTAAGACTTCAGTTTGCTGGTCTTCATTCCTGTTCGCCAAAGTGTGATGCACCTATCAATAAGCTTTACTGCTTTTCATATAGAAGAGTGGAAGAGCCTCGCTTTTAAGTTCCACAGTGAATCAAAGTTGGAAATACTGACAGTGGTCAGTATTTGACCCTTCTGCTCTACTCTTTTTGATCATACCTGTACTACCTGCCCTAAAGCTTCAGTATCATAGGTTTAGATAGATACACGTTTAAGGCTTGGCTTTGGCTATAAAGTCACAATACCATAATTGTCATGAGTAAATTAAAGGTCATGTTTTCCTGTACAGGTAAATACACATCTTAGAGGGGATATTTTACATTCAAAATCTTTTTTTTTTTTTTTTTAAATTTGTGATTCTTTCTATTTCGCCAACCGTAATGTGAATGATCGATAGACATGAGAACTTTATTCATTTTGGTGTAATGAATGTGAAACTGCTTAATGTTAAAATATCAGTGGTGACACTTTGTTCAAGCATGAGGAACAAAGCTAAAGCCAGACTTGATAAACGTAGCTGGCAAAATATGAATCAAACTCTGTTAAGTACCTCCTGGCAAGACAATCTTCTGATGTGAACGGGGGCTCTGTTGTGATTTTTTTTTTTTTTTCCTTTTTTCCCCCACTGTGGTCCAAAACTTAGAGCTCAACCCTGTGAAGTGCTGAGTGTCAGAGAAAGCCACATGGGAACTGAAATGTTCAGCATCCTCCAGGATTAGGCCTTTACTTTGGTCCACATCTTGTACATTATGCGATCTGTTGAACTAATAGATTTCTTTCTCTTTACCCTCATCCTGAAAATTAGGTTATGTTATGTTGATTCCAAGTCCTGGTTATAGAAGTTTATTCTCTTTTAATGCAAATCAAGAAAAGCAAGCCATAAGGGATATTCCCCTCATAAGAAGATTAACGTACAGAACTTGGTTCACTTATGTTGTCTTTTGTGCTGGTTTGGTCTTGTTTCCTTAAGATGAGATAGCCATCTCTGTAATACTAGTATATTTTACTCGCTGTAATCTGATGTACCATTTCTCTCCCCTTTTATCTCCTTCCCTAAGATTATCGTTGGAGAAACTGCAGTGTTTTGTCTACAGTTGGCTACAAAGGATTTTGAAAACCAAGAAAAAACAATATTAACTGGAGACTGTTGTTATATAAATCCACTGGTGCGCAGGACCATCAGATTCCTTGGTATGAGCAAAATTAATGCTTTCATTTTCTGAACGGTGAGAGTGATCAATTATGTCTTAATTTTGACCTGGGGTAAATATTCAGATAACCATACAACATTTCCTGTGTAGTCAACTCGGGTGCAGTGAGTTGTCTCCTTTTGGGTAGCAAATGAAGCTTCTTGGAAGTTTGGATAAAAAAATAGTTGCAGAAACAGCAGTAAAAATAGAAAAAATTGGGTCCACAAGGGGGAAGAGCAACCAGCAGGCCTGGAGTAGGGTGAAGTGGAGAAAGGAGATATCCTTGTGTCATATCTATAGTTGATAGTTTTCTTCTGGTTATGCATACACATAGCAGTGAAAGTTGAAGACATTGGGATATAAACGTGTGTTTGAAGCTGAGCCTGGTTTAGGTGCTTTCTTAGCCTGGAGATTGTAGAAAACTGTACAAAATCCATGCTCCACTGAAGTCAGCTGTAACTCCCCCATTGACTTTAGTAGATACGAGATGTCATCCTTTCTACTTAGTTCATTGTAAGTGTGTTTGGAGGGAGAAGTACCACCACTCAAAATGTCTGTTGAATATTTCTAGATGCTGCTTTTTCATACGTGCAGGGGTGCCGTAGCAGGGCTCAATTCTGTTGTTTGCTTCTCACTCACAGTTGTATCTAAGGGAAACAGCTGGAGGAACGAAGCCTTGGGCAGCTGCTAATCCTGCGTGCCCCAGTTGCAGGGGGAAGGAAGGGATGTGCAGCTGTATTTGCAGTGTTTGTGTAACAGCCGTGTCTGCCTTCCGAGAGCGCGATTGCTCGCTGTCACACTGAGTGCTAAAAGTCATTAAGAATGAGACTGTCTTACATAGGTCCAGAGGAGGTGGGGAGTGATGATGAGGAGCCCCTCCTGCTCCAGTTGCTCTATGTGTAATCAGTGCCTGTGTTTCCTTCCCACTTGGTGGGCCCTCCTTGCTCACAGAAGCAAAAAAAAAAAAAAAAATTGGGAGGGAGTGAAGGGGTGAACAGTGGCCTCCACACTGTTCTACCACATGAGGCATCATTACCCATCATGCTCACACAAAGTGATGTGGCCGCCTATGTTGGGGCAGCGCACACCCTCGGGGCTTGCTGAAAGGGCCCTTCTGTGCAGCGATTCAGCTAGGCACAATCCGCTGCTCACCAGTGTCTAGCAGCTCGGAGTGAATTAACGTTAGTGTGACATTGCTGACCAGCCAGGATCCCAGAAATCGTGCTCGGTCCTCTGGCTTTGCTGAGGAAAAAACCCTGACCTTCAGAAGTCCGCATGTTTCTGTGGGATCATGTGTGCTGTGGTGTACATCCATTAAAGTCCTCGTGGTGCCCCATGAAGTTGGGAACTGCCAGAACTCGCGCTATATTCACAGTGAATTGAAGTATGGGAAAGGTAAGGTGATTTGCCCGTGGAAATACAGGAGGAAATCTGTAGCTCAGGTGGAATCTGAACACGCACCTGCTGGCTTTGCCTCCCAGTCAGGGTGCTGTGTTTGCATTTCCTTCCAGAGCTCATTTTCTGATTCCAAAAGGATAGAAAGGGACCTCAGAATAGCAGAAATCTGTTTTAAGTAATCAGATATATGCATTTCCATTCTAATGAATGAGTACACGTGCTTAACGCTTTGCTGATATGTCTGAAAAAAAAAACTCTTTAGCATAAGTAGCTCCTCAAATATATAGATCTCTAGCTCACTGTGGTGATGTTGTGATTAATATGCCATGCATAGAGATGTACCCAGTAGCAGGCAGATGAAGACAATTCATGCATGGCAATATTGAATTATTCAGTACTTCAGCTTCTTTACAGCTGCAAGGGGAAAGAAAATGTTTGTCCAGTATGTGTTACAACTTTTCAAGTTACTTCTCCATCAGGGCCTGACTTCCTTGGTTCTCAAGCAGATGTAAAGGGTGAAGAATTTGCCTCTGTCACTTCTGTTTAGTGAATATGGGCAAAAGTTAGGTACCAGTATAGCTAGCTACCCCGAACAGTGGAGATTGATGGCTAGGGGGCCTAGGAAAGCAGGCTACTTGCACAAGAGGTGAGCGTGCTCCTCCAAAGGATGGAGAGAGATCAGATATACCGGTACGTTGCAGTTACGGTTGTGTAGGAAAGTACCATCTCCAACGTGAGCCAGGATCTTCAGGGTACAATACACGTGAGGGTTTTTCTTGTTCTTAAATGGAAGGAGCTGGTATGTTACTATGATAAATACTATAATATGTTGCCCTGGAGTGAAATTGTCAGGAAATTTAACTCTTTTTTTCCCTTTTTAGGAATTTACGCATTTGGACTGTTTGCTACGGACATCTTTGTAAATGCTGGACAAGTAGTAACAGGGAATCTTGCACCACATTTTCTTGCACTTTGTAAACCCAACTATACAGCACTTGGATGTAAACAGTATACACAGTTCATCAGTAGCGTACATGCCTGTACTGGAAATCCAGACCTTATCGTGAAAGCCAGAAAGACATTCCCATCCAAAGAAGCAGCACTAAGTGTATATGCAGCTATGTATCTGGCTGTAAGTATGTTATACTATTTAATGTTGCTATGTTTTTGAGAGCAAACGGCTCGCACTGTGAGGGGAGGAGGGAGGAATGGGGAGAAGATAAGACAGCTATTGGCTGATTTTTGTATATGTAAACATTCTATGAGTTATCATGAGGCCTTTGAGAATTTGATTTATTGGACTTAATTCTGGCAATTACAGATGTAGTGGTTCTCTGAGCCTTGAAAGCTAAGGCAAGGCTGAGAGAGGGCAAGTTGACCAAAAAGGGTTATAGATTTAGGATAACCAGTTGGTTTACTTTTTCCCCATTTCCAGAGAATGTAGGAGGAGGCTTTGTTGGGTGGTAAAGAATAAGGGTAGGGATTGCCCGTGGCTGGTAGTGGTTCCTTTCCATGTTTTAACCCAGTACAGACTAGTAGAATTGCACACGGCTGTATTCTTTGGTGGGGTGAAGCAGAAGAGTGGGCATATGTGTCTGATCTCTGCAGGTTTCCTGAGATCTGTGCATGTCTTTAGGTGCCAGAATTGGTATTTATAGGTACCTCAGTGCTCATGCAAAGTCAGTTTGGCTCTTATGCTGCAGCAAAGTGGGCTACAAGACAATCCAGCCCTTCTTCCCTCTCTCCTGTCTGATACAGGGAGTGATGAGCAGGGCTGGGATAAAAACTGGTGTTTACTGCCTGGCATCAGACCTGTTCTAGAGGCTATTGAGAAGTGTGGGGAGGCAGAGTGGCTGATGAATCTCGCTCAAGTAACTCTGTGCAGTACTCCCTGGCTTGGTTTGGAGCGTACATCGTTCTAGAAGCAGAAGCACATCTTGTTCTTAGTAAAGTTGTCCCCAGCACATGCCTGTGGGAGTCTCTTACCTGACCTGTGCTGGTAACCATGGTCCTTTGTAGCCCTTTGGGTGGGCCCGGGGCTGCCCTTGTAGTGTCAGTGGGAAACCAGGCGAGTGTGTGTACCTCTGTGGTCATTGCAGGAGTCATCCCTTAAATTCCCTCAGTATTTGAACAGTGGCCTGCCTATACATACACGTGCATGTGTATGTATGTGTGCATATATACGCATGTATATGTACGTGTGTGAGTGTGTATTGCTTTTGAGCATATATTTAATGAGCTGACTTTTGATTCCTGATTGATCTGGAAACGGATACTTGCCACCATGGCAAAGATCCCAACCCCATCCACAGACAGTGTGCCAACTCCGTGCTTCTGAATATGGTTTTAGAACCAGTTACTTAAAATCTGCAGCACTGACAGTAACATTTACCAAAAGTTCCTTGTGAGCAATGTCTGTTTAAGGGATGTGGATCATCAGTTAGTACAGGCAAGTGTTATCTGCAAATAAGAGATGAGCAATAAAATTCTATTCTAACTTGAGGCAAGTGTAAGACTCCTAATAGTATTGACTTTATTTGGGGAGATATCTAAGGCTTTGCTTCACTGAAACATACCTCTAAATTTGGCGCAAGCTATTTTAGAAAATATTCAGCATTCTTCATTTTAATTGCTCCTATTTTTCTCATCCATCTGTAAAGTTGGATTTCCACTGTTGCCATGAGTCACAGTAACTAAAGGAAACCAACTGTTCAGCTACTGCAAAGCAGGAAGGAAAATAGTATTAATACATTTTAAAAACAAAAAGTAGACATTAGTAAGGTCTAATACCTAGTATCAATGGCTTTTGACGTGAGCAAGAGTACTTTATGCAAACCTTATGTTGTCTGTGGTCAATATACAGTTAGCAACATCAAAAATTAAAACTGCTGTGATCTGTTTCATGACTTTATAATCTTTCAGAACTGCAGAAATGAATATGTCCTATGCCATTACTGTATCGCTGCATCATGCGTGACACTGTCATCATTTAACTAAAGCACCATAAACTGCTCTCAGGATTTCTGAATTGTTATAGGCTGCCTAATAAAGTGAATTGCTATGATGTGTCAGCTGAATTGTAGCAAATTTAG
>WAAD01023685.1:121129-199149 GCA_013389945.1 Fregata magnificens | reverse complement strand
TGTTTTGACTTCATGAAAATTGAGATCATGTTCTTGGGTGATGGCCAGGTGTTATAGATAACTGAAATACATCACTGAGACCTGCCTTAAACAAGCTACACTCAATACAGAATACACTACAATACAGAATTAAATGCAGGATAGCTTCCTGCCAACTTCCCTCTGTCAACTTCACCCAATCTGTATTTGAAATTTGGTGATCTCGCTGCATATTCAAAATATTAGAATATTTTCCCTAGCACCAGATGTTCTAACATGTAGTGTGAGTGTGGGTAGTGGTAGTAGTATCCAGGAGTACAATGAGACTCACTAAAATAGAGGGTTGCTGAGTAACTCAGCGTGCACTGCTCTGTTCGTAGCTTGAAGAAAACCGGTGGGGCTAAAAAGCTGGAAAATAAAGTTGCAGTTGTCTTATCAGCATTCCACGTGGTAAGAGAAACTCACTGAAGAGAGTCTGCAAAAATATAAGGAGCTAAGATAAAAGGATGGTCAGGGAGAAGGGAGAAACGCTATTTCTGAAATGGTCTAGGAAGAAGAGAGGAGAACTGTGGTTTGGAGATACACCCCAAAACTCTTTTTTCAAACTTTGCTCTGTCTGCAGTTAGTTGAAAGCTTGGTACTAGTTTGCTGTTCATCACGTAAGGTACGCTGAAGAGGTATGTGTTGCAGTACTCTGCTGTGATTTTAAGCTTAAGCTTTGATTTGTTCTCTAATCCATGAATTTTTCTCTAGTGTTTTGAACGAAATTGCTGTCAGATGTTGCTCTTTTCAGACAAGCTCTGACCACTACTTCCTTAGCTTAATTTATTGTAACTGTAACTATGCTTCCTAAACTTCTTCTTGACTGGGTTATTGCAGCAATTCATAACTGATTACCCGGTAAATTCAGCTGAAGTTTCAGACGGTACAAAAAAACCAAAGGAATGCTCATTTGTTGGCCAAAAAGGTGCTGGTTCTTCAGTGCGGATTCATCTGTGTCCCTTTGCAGTTCAAAGGGATGGCATTACACACTTGGAGTCTCTAGTGAAACTCCATAGAAAATATTTGCATTCTTCAATCTAAAGCCTTCAAGTCTGTCTAAATGTGAAGGTTTTAGGGATTTCAATGGTTTGATTGCAGAAACATCTTCTGCAGAAAGTAAATACTTTTTTCTCAAAAATCTTGTTAGTCGAAGTATAATTTTTCAAGGGGGAACTCTGAAGCAGCCTTAATGCCAAGATTCAAGAGAATGGAAATGCAAAGATTTGTTATTCATTTCTTCCATTAGGCTTAAACCTAGTAGTCAGTAGTGCACCCTTAGGGCAGAAGAGCTGCTCTGTCATCAGGCAGTGCTTTTAATTCAGTAGTATTGCACAGGGGGAGTTAGACTGCAAGTAGGGCAGATGGATTTCTCGGAGTTTGATGCATAAAAGTTTCTGCATTTAGATTGGTTTGTGTGCTGAGGCGGGGAGTGGTACTAAACATCCTCAGTCACCATCTGTGAAGTACAGGGGTGTATTGGTTCAGCACTTGTTGAGTGAGATAGTAACTATTGCATGTTATTTATAAAAGTAGATGCTGGCCTTTAGTTCAATTTTGACTGCTTTTTGCCAAATCTCTAGTCAATCACATGGAGAAGTTGTGTATGAGGAAGAAAGGCATTTGCTAATAAAAACAAAGCCTTGATGAAGCCCCTTTCAGGGTAAAGATCTTTTTCTATTATTGTCAACACTGCACAGTGAAAAATCAGTCTCTTTACCTCTCTGCATAAATACATAGATTGGGAGTAATAGCATAGGATTGTCTAATTTGCCTGTTCTTTTGGGGGCTTTTCAGGTTCACATAAAATGTAATTTTGCTCTAAGGTCTAATTCTTTTTCTGTATCCCTAGGAAAAGGGTGTGATGACTTTAGCACTCCACTTTCGTGTTTCTTTACCAAAAGAGAAAAAAAATGCCCCAAATACACATAGTCTAATCAAACAGAATGTAGAGATTTTTATTCACCAATTAGTGGGAGATATCCATCAGTCTTACGCTTTCCTCCTTTCTAATTTTCAGATGTATATCACCAACACAGTAAAAGCCAGAGGAACAAGGCTTGCAAAACCTGTTCTGTGTTTGGGCCTAATGTGCTTGGCTTTCCTTACTGGAATCAACAGAGTAGCAGAGTATCGAAATCACTGGTCAGATGTAATAGCAGGATTTGTAATCGGAGTATCTATAGCAGTATTTTTGGTAAGTGTATATCTGTGTCACTACTGTTTGGAAAAAATCAGTGTGTAACTTTGTATCTCCTAAAAAAAAATTTTGGTTAGCCTTGACTTTTCAGATAAGTAAATGACAAAAGAGGTGTTTCTAATTGTTGTTTTTAGTTAATTATCAGTTTCCTGAGTTACGTTTACATACACTTAGAAATGTGAAGTCACAAAAGGGCTGATCGAATGATCTCTTTTTGACTTCCTTATAAACCAGATTGTAGCATTTCAACCAATAATTTTTGCATCAAGCCCCACTTTAAGCAAGTGTATATCCTTCAGAATAACATCTGGTTATGTTTTATGTATAAAGTATTAAACTCAGTATAGTGATACCTACACTGATCAGAGAATAAGTAGCATTTCTTTTCCGGCTTTAAAGTAACCCTGTTGAGTTTCTTTCATGCTAATTCAGGTTTACATTGAAATTTTATTATGTTCTGTATCAAAAAATCCTTGTTTAGCCTTTTCCTTTTCTGCAGCTGTGTTCCAAAACCAGATTGATAATTGCAGTTCATAATGACTAGTGCCTGTGTCAAAAACCTGCCGCTAATCTATTAATCACCTTCACTGATAACTTCAGCGCAAGACTATTGCATAGAGGAGTCACTGCTGTTTACTGCCTGCAACTTTGCCTGCCTGGCAGCTTGTAATAGTACTAAATACACCTTTGAATCTTTTCCCCATGAAAACACTTTTGAGCTTGATTCTTGGATCTCAAAGTCTTGATCTCAAGATCTTGGATCTGAAGACTTGGCTTGGCTGAGAACTCTCACAGAGGTGGCTGAGGTGGGTGTTTTCAATCCTCTGAGAAATGCGAGGGCAGCTTTAGGTCTCCTTTAAAATATACCTGCTCGCACTTGCAAACATTCCCTTCCACACAAGGTGTCCGGGGGCTACATTTGGTTGTTCATTTTTAAGAAGTTTTTCCATTCTGGTTGTGCCCCTAAATTCATAAAAGAGAGCAGAATAGAAAAGAAATCAGTCCCAGCATTTTTTTCTTATGTTTTGTGATGTATATTGCATAAACTCCTTTGAGTAGCATGACATCGAATTTAGTTGTGTTTTGAAGACAATACAATGGGCAAACATTGCTGCTTGGTTGAGTGTCTGAATTAGTAGAAACACTAACAAACTGGTATATGTCACATTCCTAAATCCCTCTGTGAGAGTCACTGCTGCCCTGAGCAGGTTTAGAGTTTAGTTCAAACTTGGGGATGGTCCTTGCCTCCTTATTCGCCCTTTCTCGCTCTCCATTTGAGAAAGTCTTTGCTGGTCAAAACTTAGACAGTACTGGCCCTTCATAGGAATTTGAGGTTATTGCCATATTCTGCTGCACGTGCTCTGGACATCTGTTCATGACATTGCTAATAATTGTTATTCTATTATTCAGCTTCAGTGATGGATTTGCTTTTAGATAAGAGGGTTTTTTGGTTCTCAGGTGATGCATGTAACAATAAATTGGTTGAAAACCTTTTGTCTTGAAATATTAATTAAGGATTTTCTGTAAAACATGAACTTCACATTTCTGTGTTTCTACTGTAAGCTGTGACTAAAACTGGTGTCAGTTCTGCCTAATTATGGATGTCAGGATCAAAGCTCAAAAAAATGAGTTGTTCCTTAGCTATTCTGTTTATCTTCTAATCCCTTCTAGGTTGTTTGTGTGGTAAATAACTTCAGAGGACGTCAGCCAGAACATGAACATTCTCATATGGACAATCTGGCCCAGATGCCCATGATCAGCATACCCCGAGTAGAAAGCCCTTTAGAAAAGGTAATGTCTGACTTTTTTAAAAACAATTAAATAAAATGTAGCTTTCCTGGAAGGATGATCCCAAACTATCTTGACAAGAGTGCCAAGGTAATCACATTTAAAGTAAGGAGACATGGCAGTGAAGGAGAAAGAAGGGAAGAATTAATTCAGAGACACTCCTTGGGAGACTCTTCATGTCACCTCCAAGAACAATTGCTACAGATCGGTCCAGTTTTCTGCTGTAGCCACTGCTAAGTCCACAGAGTCAGGCTGAGTAGATCTGAGGCCCCCTTCCCTTGTGTTCCTCAAGTAAGTTTGATTAATGCTCTGGGTGACAGTCCACAGAGCTTGAAGTGCTTAGAAGGAAAATCTAACCCCTGAGCCCAAGGAGTTATGCAATTCAGGTACAAGTGGTGTTTATCCTATTTTTCGGGGTACGTCCTCAGTCTAGTGTAGAGCATGGGATGCAGTCCCTTCTGGATCAGCTGTGGGGCTTTTATCAGGCACGTGCTAGCCCCAGGACAGGGCACTCACTTGGAAACACTGGAGATCTGACATTTGCACTAGCAGAGCAAGCAACTTAATGAACATGATAATAATAGAGGGTAATGTGGGTCATACAGTAACTGCACAAAAGCCATGATCTCTTGCCAAAGCAAATGGGATTTTGGACAAGGACTTGCTAGTGATAGTCTCCTGAGTATGCCAAGACTTTTTGCATGAGTAAGTATCGCGATGTGTTTAAAATTTATTTTAGTTTCCTGTAATAAAAGTTTGTTTTTTGAAGACGACGTTGTACTATGTAAGTGTTAGGTAAGATTATGTCTGAACAATTTTATGAGCAAACAAGAACTGAAATAGATAGCATAACCAAATAAACAAAACATTTTAGGCATTTTTACCAGGGGGAAAAGTCTGAACTGCCAATGCGAAGTTTGAAAGCAATTCTACTTTTTCTAATGATTTTATCTGTCATTATTTGTTAAAATTTCTTGTGTTATGCCCATGTTTGAAGATAGTAAACAAGTCTACGCTGGGTAGGGCACCAAAAGTATGTTTCTATGGCACTCTTTTAAAAGCAAATTACTCCTGATATTTTTTCATATTAAACATAAGAAGAAATGTTTTTAACCACTTCCCGGTCTGTCTTAGTAACTTGGAAGTGGTGGAAGTTGTCCTTTAGTAAGAATTGCTGCTAGCCCTGGATTTGTTATTCCTTTCCTTGAAGGGAAAGATTTCTTTTCAGAATGATCTAACATGCCTTTTTGAACCAAATGTGTCTAAGCTACTTCTGCTGATATCTTGTCATAAGGAGGTCAGTGTCTCATTTGCTTGAACAAGCATTTAGATGATGAATGTGTATCTTCAAAATAATCCATTCAGTAAACTTTCTGTAAAATGTCAAAACAAAACAAGATGTCAGTTGGCCTAGGACATACGGCATTAATAAGAGCATGTCTTATTTGCATGCTAGGCTCTCCTGCAGTAGAAGCCATTTCTGTGGCTCAGAAGCCATCATAGGTAGTAAATGTACATTCTCTGGCTGTTGAAATGTTTAATTTTTTTTCTGGGGGTAAAGACCTTGTGTTAACCTAGTGTTTCTACCTGATTTGACACCCTGTCACTCATGATGAACAATGTTCTTTTCCTGAGACTTGGCCTAGGCAAGATTGAGATATTGTGGGGAAAGCTATGGGAGAGTGTGGAAGGGTGGTGGCAGGAATAATGTTTGCTCTGCTTGAGGATGACCTCTACCATTTGTGAACTACCCAGGACTCTATTATATGAATTAGCTTCTTCTGAACCCATATTCCTATGGCAGCAGAGGGTAGCTGTTTGCTGTCGTGGAACTTCTCCCTAGATAACTAAATCGGGGACTGTCTGTAGGGTGTTGCACTTGGTGAGATCTCAGTGTATGGGTTCGTCTTTGTCTATGTTGCAAAGCCTTTCTCCTTTCCAGACGGAGAGGGTGAGATGGGAGGATGATAATGTGGAGACTTTGCTATCTGTTGGGAAATGCTTTCTCCTGTTTCCGCTCTCGGAAAGTTTAAATTTGAATTAGCAAATAGTTGATGAAAAAGTTACTTACATGTGAGTGCTTTGTGTTGAGTTTTTGTGGATTTTTTTCTTTTTCTTAATGTTTAGTCTAAAGTTTTAGATAGAAGCCAGAGCCTGTTAAATAAAAGGCACTAAGAACAATACTTATGTGGAACTAAGGTCTAAACTGAGCCATCTCAATTAACTGCTATTACTACAAGAATTATTAGCTTAGTCTTCGCTTTTTAACTCCCTTCTTATTTTACATCCTTTGTTCTCTGGAGAGAGAGGGTTGCTAAATAATTTGTGTGCTACTTGCCTTTGCCTAGTTTAGCCATCTGCAAGTTACTTTTCATTACATTTCAGTTAGGGCTGATCCAGTTCCATATTCTGAATGCACATACATTTACATTTGGCTTATTTTAAATCTGTTTTTCCTTATTCTCAGTCTGCAAGCTCCTGTGCTGGTATTAAAGACAACTTACTGTCAGAAATTAGCTACTAAGAGTAACACAAATCCTGACTGACTGAAGTTATCATGGGCTAAGGCAGTGCTAGCATGAAGCAATGCAACTCTGTTATTGGTATTTTAAAATAATAACTATATGGGTATCTGGGAGCGAGCAATTCAAAGATGCTGTCTTAAAGAATGACTTCATTAGAAATACCTACCAGATGGGACCTCACTCATTGCAATTTTGTTATAAATTCACCTGTAAATGAATAAGCACATGGTGCATCACACAGACCTGGAAGCACCTTATTTTTGTGTGCTACTTGCTATTCCATCGCTTTTTCCTGCTGGAGAACGAATGCTCTTGGCATGCTCTCCGTGCTGCCACTGTCTGAGTTCTGGTGGAGGTCAAGAGCTGCATTTGAAGTGTGCTTATATAGGAATATGTGTACTTGTAATATTCTGAATTGAGGTGCTGCTGGTTAATGACAAGGGTAGATCACTGTTTGCGTGACACTCTCCTTAATTGTGGTGCATGCAGATGATTAAGCTGTTCTGCACGGGTACCCACTTCTCATGCACTCAAATAAGCCATAGCTGCAGAGCGTCTCCTTGAAGAATCCTTGCCAGGGCTGGCTCAGCAATGCAGACTTATTGCTTTCACCTTAACTACATTCATCCTCAGAATTAATGAAAAGAATGAAAGCCAAGAAGCCTCATCACTCACCCATCTGCTCCTTTTTCTCTCCTGTCTCTGACCTTCTTCATCTCTTACAAGACATTTCGTGTTTCAGTTAGCTGGCACCCTCTTACAGAGAGGAGGCTCTCTTCCTACCACAGTCAACGTTAGAGGCTCCTGTTCTTTTGCAAGAGTTACTGGGAAATAGGGATGGTCTGGGTGGTACCTGGAAAAGTTTAAAGTTCAGTTTCATCCACTGCAGTCACAAATTATTTTTTCTGTTTTCATTTTCAGGGGAGACTGATATTATTTCATGCTAAAGTCACCTGAAATTGGCCAGGGCTTACAGAGGGCTGTACACGTTTTGTAGTAGCTGCTGACTCTCCTAGCATTTTTTTTTTTTAAATAAGTATTCTAGCTTTGAAAAAATCAAATACAAAGGAAACATGGAGCATTTTAGGACTAGTTGAGGCAGTAGATAAAATACTGAGGTTAGAGGTTTTAAGGAAGTGTTGGGTTAGGAGAGGCACTATGGTTCATCTCCTGTGGCGTGAGATGATGACTGCGTCTGATCATCAGTGCTTTCTGTAACTGTTCCGTATTACTTATTTGTGGGTTCTTTGCAGTGCTCTGACAGCTAAGCTGCATTTATCCCCAAGATCTCTGCTTGGCATTCCTTCATAGTGCTACTTCTGTCAGCAATACCCAAACCATGTTCCCAAACATAGTCACCATTCCTTGTTACAACGAGGTTTCTTATACTGCACCCATAGGACTGACTAGCATGACTGTGAACTAGAAACAGATAGTTTAGGCGCTCTCTCTCCCTCTTTCTGACACAGCCATTTCTAAGTTTTAATGGTGATAAGGATTTGGAATTCCTCACACAATATGTGACATTCTTGTTGCCTATCATGCCAATTGCTAGTGACTATCAAGGTTAATCGTCTCAAAAATCTTGTTGAGTTTGACACTATAATTCTTGTTCTGTTGTATATGTGCCAAAGGTAATGGCGGCGATAAAACATTCTAACAATAGTAAGTATAGATATTGCAATGGATTCTGATAGTATTTTAAGACTGGGGAAGCTTTCCCCTTCTGTTTTTAAGGTATAATGTTTTTTCTATTTACTCCATCTTGATTATTCATGAGACATAAAACAGCTTCTTCAGTGTCAGAAAAGGGTATTTTTAATTTTAATTCTCAGTGTTACTGCTTTTTCCTTGGTGTTAAGCATTTTGGTACTAAGAAGTCTTTCATTGGTATGTGCACTTGTGTACACACAGCGTGGCCTAGGCAGTCTGGTCTGGTCCCTGGGCGTCTCCAGGGAGACTGACTGCCTGTCACTGACCTCACAGGCTAAAAGCAAAGCACAAAGATGTTTTAGCTCATCATACTATGGGCAAATGGTGGAGAGGGTTTGTGTCTGTCTCTGTTGCTTCAAAATATTTTAGTTGAGAGGTATCCTAATACTGTTGTGCTTGATGTCCAAAAGCGTACATAAGTGTCTGTACAGTGTTTTAGTACATGTGTGTGTATCTCCAGGACGGCTTGACTAGAGTCCGTGTGCCTACATCAGCTCATAGGCAGGTTTTCAGTTTTCTGTTGTCATAGTGGTTCTCTCTTGATAATACAGCATATTAAAGGACATATAATACAACATTGTTTCACACACAGAAACACGTACCCAGGAGAGGCAGCTCAGAAAAGACCGTAAGCAATTTTGTTTCAATGTCAAGCATTTAAATTCGCATTCATGTCCTACTCTTCTGCTTAAATCTACTTCTGGGGGATTGTACAAGAATTATTTCTGTTTGAATGCAAACTGTGATCGCCACATCTAATGTTTGCATAAAATAGTACTTAAATGTAGGAAATGGAACAATACATTCAGTGTGACCTCCTCAAATATACGTGTTGTAGGTGTTACAGAATCAAGGTATTAGTAACAATCAAGAAGATCCTTTGCAACCGAACTCCCTCAAAGCACGCATCATTAGGTTCTTCTCCTGGATATCAGGAACGGACCGATTTGAACATCTTCATATAAGGCAATAAACGTATGTGCGCAAGAGCGCACATGAGTGTTTGTGCGTGGAATGGAAGCAAAGGCAGATGCAGTGTGGTGGCAGCGTTCTGTGCAGGTCTGCAACATTTTAAGTGGGGAATTTCACTTGAACTCATCCTTTTCTCTAAAAATGTGATTCGTCCAGTGAAAGCATAAAATATACTTTGCTGACCCAGAGAATTGTATGAAGACATTATTATTGTATGATAAATATCATTTGCCTGAACTACTACAGTGGTATTTTTCTGTTTCTTTCAACAAACTCCACTGTGTGAAGGACTACAAACTATTTTTCAAATTCCTGTTTTCAAAAATGGAAAAATCTTTTTTTAGGATGATGACTATTTTTGTATATTCTAACTGTATTCATTAGAGCAGAACAAAAAAAAATCAGGTAAAAAATACTTAAGATATATAACAAAAACTGCAAACCACAAAAAAGTTGTCATGGATTTTTTTTCAATGCTTTAACATTATAGAATTGCTTATAAACAGAAATTAATTAAAATCTTAAGATATACAGGTGTGGATCATTTCCCCCCAGAAACCTGCACTCAAGGCTTAGCCTTTAGCTTTCATTTTTGTTAGTGGTGTGAGAGCACGGTTATGAAGCATGCTTTGTTCACGTGGTGCTGACACCAAGCTGATACTGTCAATTTAGAATGAATAATACAAAAGCTGGTGTGCCTGTCTGTGAAACTGCTGCTGTTGGGCAGACCCTCACCATATTCTAATTCTTTTGAGTACTGTAGGGAAAATTATTTCCCGTGGAGTTAGAGAAGCTGAGGTCTTGTGCATGATTTTTTGCTTGTATCCTGCATCTGTGTGAATCTGTTTGCTGATGGTGGTTAGTGTCTCACGCTGAGCTTTGTCACAGTAAACCTAAGCAGAAGTAAAAGAGCATAGTAAGAGAGTTGAAATGCAGTTATTCGAGGGATGCAGTTTGTTTATTTTTTTTCTGTAAAGAGTCTCAACAAAGCTTATTTGTAGTTTTGCCTGAGATGATAACGTGCGAAAAAGCATGAATACCCAGACAGTTGCATGAATCTGTAGTCAGTGATTCTTGCCATCAGCAAGTGATTAATTTTGACCTAGTTATGCATTGCCCTGCTGAGTCCATTGGAAATGAATTGACAAGTCTTCACTAGGGTCCAAATCAATAGCTCTGCGATCGGTAGCTTAGCAGTTCTCTCTGAGCGTTTATTGAGGAAGGGTGATTTTCTTCTGTGTTGTTATATCCCATGCTCTGCATGTCCTTCCAAGGGTGGTGACCTGCTCATTTTGGAAGCATAGCCAGCAGGAGTCTCCTTTCCTAAGTAACAGTTATCCAGTCCTGAATTAAAGCCACATGAAAGAGCATTTGGTTCTCTGCATCACAGACAAATGTATGTCGCTTAGAGAAAGGGTTAGCACGTGGCAGGAATTAAAAGAATTGATTAGAATAAATAACAAGGAATTTTTTTACTCTAATTCCTCATTTTTAAACCATCTTATCAAGAAAGTGAATAATTTTAGACTGATTCTGGTTTAAGTTGGCAGATAATTTTCAGGTCTAAATAAGGAAATATAAAGGAAATACTGTGAAGAAAATGTCATAATAGCCTCACAGCAACTCCAGAGTCATTGAGGTTGCCCAAAGTATCGTCTTTCCTGTACTGAAAGCAGAAGATGGCCAGCCAACTAAAATGCTCTGAAATGTTAATGTTTTGTTTTCTAATTAGGAAATCTAATTTTGCTTTTCTTCTGCAGAATCAAAATCTGGAAATGATGACATTTGCTAATACTGTTTACTGAAAACATTTTCACAGAAAGTTGCACACTGATGCTTTTTTTTCTAATGCTTTTTAAAAAACTGCTGGCTATGGTTTAATCATTGTTATTTATTTAAAATATATTAATTCTATTTTGGAGAAGAATGTGCATAGATGCTTACTATTTAGTTGTGGTGTTTAATGAAAGCTGTCATAAAATACAGGAAGAACATTGCTAGAGCTAAAATGCATATTATATGGGTGGGAGAAGAGAGCTGCTCCTCCTGGATACAGTACAGTTATGGCACAGTGAGAGAGGGAGCAGAGCTGCCAGCCTTGTGCTCCCAGTCAGGGTACTTCTAAATTCCTTTCTGTAATGTGAAAATCAAAGATGCCTGCCTGCCTCCCCCCGCACAGATTGATAGACTAATGTCCGGACAGTTTAAAGAAGAACTGAGAAATATAAACTTGTGTGGTGGCCACTGTTTCTCTCCAGCAATTTCTATGGTGTATGATAAGGGATTTTCTGAAGGATTTAGAACAACTTCCCTTGAGCACACACACACACACACACACAAAAAAAAAAAAAAGAAAGGAGGTCTATCCCACTCTTCATGAGTTATCTATGTCCCCCCTCCTCTTCAGCTTACACCTGCTCCCTTCTGACTTTGGTCTGCTCCAGAAGGGGAGACGATGAGAGAAATCTGCAGTGCTTTGCGTGGTATTATTTCCCTCTGTGCATTTTTGTGCTGTGGAACAAACATGTGGCTTAACATCAAGATTCCCTTTATTAATTTTACACATGGCACGTTTCATAAAAAATGGTGGCAGTCAAGGGTACTGTGTGCCTAAAGGGAGCGTACAGTTCCTTTGGATCCTGCACATCACTGTGCAGTTGTGTCTTCACCTACCAAATGTTTGCAGAGGCACTTGAAAAAGTAGCAAAGCTCTTGGGGATGCTGCAGTTTTACTGTGTAGTCACATGTAGTATATTTACATTCTGATACGCATCTTCATGTTCGTAAGAATCATCCCCGTGAAGGAAAGAGGAGAATAACATTGCAAATGAAGAGGATGCTGTAGTGATTCTGACAAGGAAATTTCGAATATGAGTTCTCAACTGCTGAATGCAATTTTGTTGTAGCATTTCACTACTTGATTCTGTGCCATCGAGCTCATGGGGAGAAATTAATCTTTAAAAAAATGCAACATTAAAATTGTATTAACACTGAAATAGAATATTATAATCTGTCAGAAACTGTCATTTTAATTTCTAGGAATTTTGCTTTAAATTATGACTAAGGTAGCAATAAAAGTACAGCTAACTCAATTATTCACATTGTTACTTAATTTTAAAAACCCTATCTAAAACTAAAATGTTGTAGAACCATCACACCTAATTACTTTGTTCAGCATTCTTACATATCCAGTCTTTCAGCGGTTGACAAAGAATTGCATGGGAGTGAGTGAGAGCACTGCAGTGAAAACCAGTTTTATTTACATCACCCTGTAATAGTCTCCAAGTATAACGCTGTCCCTAAAGCACAAGAGGCAAAAATTTTCACAGTGGCGACTGATTTCTGTCTGTGTGGTTTCTGGGTTTTTATCTGTTTGTTTTTCCTTTAACTCGTAGAACCACATCACGGCCTTTGCAGAAGTCACATGATGTTGACGCTGATGTATATTCCCTCCATTGGACTTCACCTCTTTTCACAGCCCACACACGATAATTGCAGTGTATCAAAAATAAGAAATTTTTAGAAGTCCTATTTCTGACTTGATTTTTACATTGTTAAAATGATACCAACATTTTGAAGAATTCTTAAATATTAGAACGTCACTTTACTTTCTAGCGAAAATATTAACTGTTTACTTTTTGATGGAATGGGACAAACCGAGCACTAATTATATTTATCTGACAATACCCTCTATTTTGGTTTCTCATTGTTTTTAATGGTTCATGTACCTATTCCAACAGTACTTCATATTTTGATTTGACTTTGATTTTTAAAATCTACATTTTTAATTCAGCATGAACTTGTTTTCATTTGAGGCGATTTCAGTGTATAAAAACTAGACAAATATTACGTTCTGTATGAAAATGCTGTTTGCACATTGTATTACACTGTATTCCATGTAAGATATCATTCAAACAGTATGTTATATGTAAGACTGGTGCTTCTGCTTTTGAAGAGAAAAAAAAAATGCCAATTTTTACTGTAATAAGTATTGTATCATAATTAAAAGTTTATTTATTTGGATATTTTCCTGACATAATTGTAGTTGAATTGTTGTTTTGTAGTTCTTGAATGTCTTGGATGATATATATGTATCTAGGTTAAAAGAAATGAAAATAATATAGAAAGTTTGATCATTGATATATTCTTTATTACTAATGATATCCCATGGAAGGTTAAGGGCTCCATTCTTAGGTCAGCATATCTGATGGGAAGCCGTGCTCTTCATAAATCGTTTAAACAAATTATTCAAGGAAGCCTGCATCTTCTCATATTTGTTGTACACCCTGATATGCTGGGAGAATGGGTGCTAAGGTAAGAAGAGGGTCACTGGCTTAGTGAGGAAAAGTGCATATGAGTTTCTACTTTCCATTTTCATGTTGGAGCACTCATGGAAAAAACAAAATGGCTTCATTAATTTTCTTCAGCCTAAGCGACCAGGACAGGCAGACTTTCTCTCTACAACTCTTTCTATCTCTGTTTGTGTTTCAGGGCCATGTTCCTGCAAAAAAATCCTCTGTCAGTCTGTGCGGTGTTGATGAATTGATTTTTCTTCAACATCAGGCAATGTTATCATATCTCTGTTATGGCTGTGAATAGTCAAATTGAGCCTCCCCTTCAAAAGGCAGCCTCGCTGACTATTCATAGTGAGGTTGTCCTACAAAAATAGAGCACCACGTGCATCTGAATATTGTAGATGCTGAAGATGCTCTTAACATCTGCCAGAAAGTTTTCCTCTGGCAACAGCTGATACAACACTAGCCCTATAGACACATTGAGAATAGTAATGGTCAGTGCAGGCTGTTGAACATTCTAGGCCTTAAATTGCCCATAATTCAGTGTATTTCCTGTGCATTAATCACTGTTAGAAGATGTTTGAAACATAAGGCTGTAGAATCAGGTATATATTTTCTCTGATGAATTTTAATGCATTCCCACATAGTCATCCAGGTGACACCTGCTTTTTACTTTTCATTTTAACCTTTGCTTTCACTAAAATGCAACTGTCTAGATAGTGCTTGGCAAACAGGGCAAGGCCAAGCCATATTTGAGTGCAATAGAGCATCTCTCACGAAGTCATTGCGCTAAGCTGAGAATTAGAGAACAAAGAAATACATCAGTGGGGAGAAAAGCCCTTGAATAGAGCCCTTAGCTACAACAATGTTACTTAGGTGATTGAAAATCCACCTTTATTAGACTATCAGCTGTGTTTACAAAATTGTAGTAGGTCCAAAGTTTGTGTCACCATGTTAGGCACACTTACCCTTCTTTTAGTCTAGCTATTTAGGGTCCAAGGTACTAATGATTTCTCTGCGTGCAGATTTAAATGAAATCTTCACTCATTTTTGCATGGTAGCAAACCTGCATTTTTTTTATATCTGATTTATAAGATTACCAAGAGATTCTTTTATGTTAAAAGAGATGACTCTTTTTCAGTGTACTGTATATCATCAGCTTGTAACTGGTCTCTTTCTCTCTCAGGATCTTTCCCAGTCAAATATTTGGGTTAAATTTATCATATTATCTCTCTGAACCAGCAGTGAGAAAACAAAAAGAGAGACACTCTGCTGTATAATGTATTTTTAAATAAAATAATTTTTCATTCATATGTAGTGTATTTTTTTTAGATATCTGCTCTAGATATATTTTGGTTGATAGTGTACATATAATTAAATGATGATTTCAAGTCAACTGCATTTGGTGATGTATTTTCACAATTAACCGGGAATCCCCACAGTTAACTACCTTCCCTTAGAGGTGGTTCTGGTGAAACGGAAAAGCTGGAGAGGAAGAGCTGTATTGCAGAAGAGTCCACAGCCTGTTGGTGAAGGACTCTCCCCAGGACGTGGACCCGGCCAAGCTCCAGACCCTACTTTGATTCATTTTCAGAAGTGGCAAGAATGTACCTCTCCCACACCTGTACCTCTCCACTGCCCTGGAGCTTGGGCCTTCGCTCTCCCATTCTGGACCTGAAAAAGCTTTCAGTAGGAACCGTTTGCCAAACAAAAGTAAGTTGGCATTTTCTGACTAAAATGGTTTTTTGGTGGTTGCTTTTAAAAAAAAATCCCAGTAAGGAGCCTATGACAAACAAGCATCATCCCTCATTCAGGGAATATTCTGGTGCAGAGTGGTTCCTAATAAAAACACTGTGGTTGAACCATTTCAGTGGTTTTGAATGCAGCTGGTTTTGTGATCCTTGTGGACCTTTTCTGTGTGTACTTCAGTGAAACAGCTCCACTCTATTTATAAATAAGATGTTTAAGAAGCATCTCTAATGCTATATGCTGTTCCTAAAAATGGAATTTGTAAGGCATATGGGGACACCAGCTGGGCTCGGTTCCATACCGTTTTAGATTCCCTTATATGTATTCTGCTGTTTGTTCGTAATCATGAACTGCATAAGACATACGGCAATAGCATCTGGGCTCACATCTCTTCAGCTTTTAAAAATGTTCATTTTAACAATATGTATTGAAAGAGGATAATGTTGGTATTTTTCAGCTGCAATTTTCTTTGCTGTTTGCTGTTGCCTTCTAATTTTGTCGCTGTCCAAGACCGCAGTGAGTGCGACAGTCCATTTGCACATTATGTTAGCAGGGAGCTTTTTATACTCTTCCGAAGTCTAATTTTGGTATTTCTGAGGCTTGCCGTGCAGAAAGCAGAGTGCACTACATTTTAGGAACAGATAACCTGACTCTCTTTTGATCAAATACGTCGCCTGCATAGCCTTGGCCATTTGCAGGAGCATTTGCAAGCGGAAGGGCGAGCAGACCTCCAGACCTCTCAGCCCTGCAGCACTTCCCTCCAAGGACACCAAGAGCACCAGGCTCTGCCTCTGACAGCTGACTTGACCCCAACACACCAGACTTTCCTGCTGTACACCAGCACTTTTCATCTCCCCTCAAGTACCCTTGTGAAACTGGACAGACCAGGCAAGATACCACGCCCTCACCCCGAAGTGTACTGCAAGCATGACTGCAGCTGGAGCCAGCGGCTGCCCAGTTCTCACTTGGACAAGTGGAAAGTCAAATGAATGGGGACCTATCATGGCTTCAGCTTTTGGCCGTCTGCTCCGCTTTCTAGGCGTTTTGGTTTTCAGGGACTTCCATAAAGGAAAGTAAAGGAAAGCTTCACAGTCTCTCTGCCCACTCAAACCTCCGCTGCACGCCTAGGGTTGTGCAAGCTTTACTCTTGCTATTGGCCACGAGGGGCTTTCCTCTAAAACACAGCGTTGCCTTTTTGTCATCCTCTCCTGTGTGAGGATGGCTGAAAAAGCTCCTTAAGGCTTCCAGGCTCGACCTGATGTTCTGGGAAGAGGAAACTGAGAACACCTCAGAAATACTCCTGTCAGGGTGGGAATTGGAAGCCCTAGTGTGGCTGTGTGATAAGCCTGGTTGTTTCCTCAGCACTCGACGAGTTGCCATGCCAAGGTACAACTCTAATAGGTTTGCTTTTGATACTAAACTGCCTTTATTTGTCTCATCATGAAGCCCCAGTCCACTTCGAACACAGAGGATTAGGTACTTGATTCCCTGCTCAGTACTGGAATTTGTTCTCTTTTTAGAGAATCCTAGGAAGCGCAGCATATGCTGTATGAAACCTGTCCCCAGTGTCTGATGAACACTATCCCAGACAAGTTGGTGATAAGATAGCTGTCATTAAGGCTACCTTCAAAGATGCTTAGCTCCCACTTGCCTAGAAGGATATCATGATCCAGGCATGTTTGAAGATCACTCTAGCTGGAAGCAATATAACCGTCTAGTGCCCAGGCTCCAACTACTTTTTTTCTGAAGATGATGGTGACATCCAGTTCTCTGCCTATCATGTCCTTGAACTCAGTTTTTTCCATTCCAGTTGTCAGCTCTTGATACTACATTCTGCTGTGAGATGTGATATTCATGAGGCATAAGGGGAGAGCAGCTGTGTTCATTGGCGGACCATTTTAGATACCCTTACATGTCTTCTGCTCTTGGTCTGTTTTCACTAGCTGTGCAAAGCATTTGGAAGTAAGTTAATCTAATTGAATTAGGACAATTTAATTCTGAATGAAAGTATACACCCAGAGGTTTTATATGATTCTAACTAATCCACAGCAAATCTCTAGCTAATTCAGATAAACCATCCTGAATTGTCCCTTGTGTGGACAAGTCCTAAGCCTTTTTTTTCCCCAGAGGAGCTCTACTGTTGTAATATCTTCCCCTAGTGACTACAGCCAGAACAGCGTGTGGCAGCCAGTTTCCTGAAGTGATCACATCAGCAGAATAATCATCTCTCAATTATGCAGCTGCTAGTGGCTTCATTAGTGCAGAGGACTGCTCCTTGTGCTCTGAAAGTGATTAAGAATGGGCACAACGGTAATCTCCAACTGTGAAATTACTGAATCCATCCTCTTAAGATGGGGGTTTCAATAGAAGCCCCAATAAAGAGTTTTAGTCCCTGAAACCAAATTCTTTGCACCATTGTTCTCATCTGACAACCTTCAGATCGAAATAAATAAATAAAGATAAGAAACCAAACCGTTTTTCTGACGGATCTCTCCCTAAATAACAATGTTATACCTAAATACATACTCTCTGCAGCTACGGGGAACTTGTAGCCTTGCTAGCAATCTTTAACGTGGTTCTGAATGTGAGATCCTTGAGTTGTGAATTCCTAGGATTGCTCTGAAGTAGGCAAATAACCCTAAAAAAGAGAGTAAACATGTCTACGACTGTAAAAGGAAAACTGAAGAGCTACAAAATGAGAAGGGGATGAATTTCAGAAGGGGGGAAGATGACTTCTTACACTCTTTAGCAAATGTGCCAATTTGAGGTAGATTTACTGTATTTTTCTAACTTAAAATATCAATACTTCAGTGGATGGCATTTCTACATATTTTAAATACCGCAGCAGCAGAGAACTGCTGTTCTTAGTCTGCTGATCCTGCTAAGAAATCATCTGCTGTTTCATCCTCTTTTGCTACTGTTGCTTAAGGAAGCAGCTACTGTTCCTTCCTTAGCAACCTCTATTTATACAGTAGCAACTGACAACTTAAAGATATTCTATTCATATATTCTAAAAGTAAGTCTGATGTGATGAGAATGAAGTGCTTATTTAGGAAAACAAAAGAAAAGCCCTTTTGGCTCTCATTGAAGACAGGGGACTTGAAGCTAATCCTAGTAGGAAACACCAGGAATAAAACAAGACCCTTGCCTTTTGGCAATACTTTGCATTGTTGTCAAGACAAGGTGATAGATCTTTTTTGAGATGAATACCCGTTTTTTTCTCAGCAATTAGAGAAAACATATTAAGGGTGTAGTCTTGGAGCATGTAGTCTTCCAGAGAGAAACTGAGAATGTCTGTGGTTTTTTATTATATTTATTTTATGGAGTCACACTCAAAGACAGTGAACACCAGTGCAGAAGAGGGGGAATAGAAAGACTAAACAAACTATATATTGTCAGTGGAGGGTGAGAGCTTTCCCACGCTGAGTCTTTTTAGGAAGGAAACCAACTGAGTAGGGACTTGATGTCAGCTGATCATGTGACAGAGTTCTGTCATCCTGGGTCTCCTGTGGGAATGTTGCCTGCTTATAATGTATACGTTCCGGTCAATTACCATTTTGCTTGGAAGAACAGATAATCACGAGATGTTTGATCTTCAGTTCTTTGTCAGATTAAGAGAAGTCGGTACTCCCATGGCATTGGACACTGCTGCTGCTTTTTATTTGCTGCCTGATGACCTGCCTTCTCTGCATATTTAAGGTAAAAGGCTGTATTCTGCATTTTTGGATGAATAAAATGGAATTTTTTTTCAGGAATCTGGTGATCTGCATGTAGGGGTTAAGAAAATCTCCCTCATGGATCTAATTTCTTTTGAAAATTGGGATTGTAAGCTCACTTCTACCTGTATACTGATATAAACCTGAAACTAAAATTTTCTCGTACTTGAGGGGAAGGGTCACCTCTACAGGCTCAATGGAAGAGCCAGCTTCTACAAGTCTTGAGCACTGCGGTGGGAGATACCACAAGGTTTTGGTCACCCACAAGGCTCTTTATGACCTGCTTGATCTCAAGGGTGTGATTTGATTTCCAAACGTGCCGTTCACTTCACTATGGTTGTGGTTTCAGTTGGAAGGAAGATTGCTGAGAAACATACTTGTCAACACAAAAGAGAACAGTACTAAAACTTTCTTCTTCATCCTCACCGGCCTTTAGTATACGTGCTCCTTTTGTTATGTGGCTCTGTGCTCTGTCTCCACTTTTTTACTCTGCTTCTGGCATTTGTCTTTCTCATTAGATGTTACATATTGCTGTGTCACATTGTGTAATAGCCAGCAAGTGTAGTTGGACTTAGGCCTTTGCCAACATAAAATGGATTTTTCAGGTGCAGCTATGAATATGAAAGTAGAAAAATGTGATGAGGTACCAATTATTTTAATGGGAGTAGAGCAACAGCAGAAAATGAGATTGTTTCAGAAAGAGCAGAGGGGTAAGGAAAATTTGATAATAAACCTGAGTGAGATCATCTAAGCTAAAGGCTTGAATCTGAATACAAGTGGAATTTCAAAGGGTGTAACGTGCAGTGACTTCATAGACAGTGGATGAGAATTTCCTATACAGCTCGTAAAGCAAACAGATCATACCAAGTTAATGAACGACGCTGCAGATCCTACAGATAGTGATCTGACAGTCGTGTTTACAGGCACAAATATGGCCTGAATTTGTGACGAGTCACAAACTAATGGGAAAGCAAAGATGTGCAGGGCTGTGTGTATCATGCCTTCTGCAACAGAGCAGAAAAGAAAATTGGTCAAGAAAGGACTAGATACTGATCTTGTCTATTCTGGTTTGTGTAACTCCGGGTAGGAGTCAGGGGACTTGTTCCAGATTTAAATAGGAGACATAGCGGGGGGTGGGAGGGTGGTTTTGTATCTTTTTATCATTTATAAATCAGACCATATGTTTGTTAATTCTTTCAAATACATGCAGTATTTGGGAGCAGCACTCCAGATATGAAAAGTGGCCCTTTCCAAAGCAAGCTTCTTGTGTGGAGCTACTCAAAGAAAATCGCCAACAAAGGTGTACAGGAAACAACAGGAAGATCCCAATCATCATCACTCCCCTTCAGCCACCTTGTGTCCTCCTGCTTTGAGAGGTCCCCTTTCTGAAACTCGTACCCCACCCTGATCAGGCTTTGAATTAGACCTCAAATGTAGGCCACCCGATGCGAATCCAGTACCTCCTCTCCTGCGCATCGCTCCTCGGCTCTCGCCCCCACTCCAGCCTGCACTCACAGGCCATTAGCAAGGCTTCAGACACAGCTTTTGCATTAGCCATGAGGAGGACAGAGGAGAGCTGCAGCTTCCCCTGTCACTGCTGTTCTGCAGCTAGAGCTGAGATGCACAGCCATGCTCCCTCCGTTGCTGCTGATTCGCACTTTTGTATTGTTATGTTGGCATCAGTCTTCCTGACAGACCTAGTTGTGACAGGAGGCGGCAAGCTCGCGTAGATCCGCGGTTAGCCCTGGTACAGGGAAAGGCTCTTTCACCTGCCAGCTGGAGAGTGGCATTATCATGTGAATTTATCAGCTATGTCTCCCAGAAGCTTTAAGATGTCCTGGCATAGCCCTTTCCCAGGACAGTATGTTATCAGAACAGGCTTTCAGTCCGTTGTTTCTTATTCCTTGAGTATGAGATAGATGTGATTTCTATTCATTCTCTGTAACAGATGCCATCTTTTTTTTCATATGCCAGTTTCTTATTCTTGATTACTTTTTGAACTTATTCACTCTTCCATATTGGTCTTTTATTGCTGTTATTACCAGATGGCATAAAGAGCTTTGCAGCATACATTAATCTAGCTTTAAAAATTTTCCATTTCCCTTCAGTGCCATTCCTCTCTGTTGAGTTTTACACTTCAGCAGTGTTTAAGCATGTCATCTTCCTCATTGTTTGGTGTTGGTTTGCAGTTCAGCGTTTGGCTTAGAATATATCATAGACATTTGCCTTGCACTTTTCAACGCATAGGCCCCCGTCTCCCTGTGGCGGTGGTGGAACTATGATGTTCTGCCATTTTGTGCATTATTGAATGTGAGTGCTGGTTTCAGTGCAGAGGTACAGGTGAGGAGAAATGTGAGACTTTCCAAAAGCAGGGAGAGACTTTCTGGTCCAGGCAGTGGTATCCTCATGGCTCTCCTGGCACAGTCACTCACGAGACTGAGGAGGCTCTGTCACAGGCAGGTGTAGTCCTTTTGGAGCCCTGTACTCGTGTTCAGTGCTATTGTCACAGCAACAGCTGTATTTTGCTGTTTTGCCCATACACGTCTTTTTCTGTATCAGCAGGGTCAAAGCGGATTACATAATGCCAGAAACGCACAGGCTCCCTGACACTTTCTCGTTTTCTGTTGTCTACCTCTTCATGCAAGCATGCGATGTGCTGGTATGTCGGTGCAAGTATCGCCTCATCCGTTTTCACATCCATCCTTCAGATACGACTGACCATGTTTTTACCAAGGAATACAATATTGACTCTCTTTCTTCGTCTTACTCCCTTCCTCTTGAGACTCCCCCGCTACTGTTAGTCCCTTTGACTATGGTTCTATTTTAACAAAGACCAATAGGCAACAGAAGTAGCACTGTTTATGACTGTATTTGCCTTCTTACTACATATCTGGCTACAAGTGTGATGTGATTTATATCTATTAGACTATAGGTTCTTTGCACTATGAACTGTCTGTACCTGAGTGTCCAAGGCACCTCATCAAATGGGGCTTTCATCCCAAACGGGACCTTTAAATATCATCCAAAATCTTCTGTAGACACTTTTATCTGTCTGGGAGACATTTGGGATCCCACTGCTGAGCACAGTATCTGCAGACTTGGAACAGTGGACATAGCACTGAGATGCTCCAGCCAGCCTGTGAACATGAAAGAACAGGCCAGGATACATGAACATCTTTTATGCTGCTCAACTGTGCTGCTTATGACTTAAAATTGAGATTACTGTGAAAGGGAGAAGGCATGAAAACAAAAAAAAAGGAGAAGGAAAGAAATTTAGCTGAAGATTTTAAGAGCTATTTAGATATTAAGATTCTGAAGGGGAAAAGTTGCTTACTGAAGTAATTAAGCCTAGCAGATGAAAAATTGCAAAAAAAATCTCCACCGAAAAGGGAGCTTTCCAAATATTTTATGGAAGAAACCATGTAAACACAAAGAAATGCAAATAGATTCCTGCCTTTTTTCTGAAACTAAGCCTTTTGCTGTGCCATCCTATGCAGGAAATTGCAGTCTAAGATCAGTGTACAAAAGGATAAATTGACTATATTTACAGACTATATTTATGTAACAGGGATTTGTTTTCTGACCTGCTGTTCCCTGAATGGAGCTCATCATGATCAATATGCACAATCAAGTGGAGTTTTGCTGAATATGGGTGTGCAGCCAGGACTTCGGATAACAGCTAGATAAAAAGCAGCCTAGGAGCTGGAGGTGATGGCTACTAAATCCGTCATTCACTGATTCCCTTATCACACACCTATGCTCCTACAAACAGGGATTGTAACCAAATCACTCAATTTATGACCTTAGCAATAGAAACTGCCACTGTCGGTAACAGCATTACAGTTTCTAGTTACAGCAATTGAGAGGCTTCTAGATAAATGAACAGGCAAATTAGATGCAGTCTGACTCTAGGTATCAGAGTCCTGATGTTTCTCACTGCTCATTTATTTCTGGAGAGGTCTAGGGGAAGGATTTGTCAGGCAGAGGCTGAGGAGACATGAGGAAAGTAATTCTACAGCTGTGCGAGTGCTAACTCAGCATTTTGAGTAATGGCATAGGGCTCATTTATCAGATAAAGTACTCTGCCTGACAGGACTCTGTAGGTATGAGAAGGTGCTATAGGAGGATTCACACTCGTCATCTATTAAAGCAATTGGTCATTGCAGTTTCTAAAAGCAAAATCATGGTAAGAGACCTTTCTTTCATCCTAGTATAGTCACCTGCTCCCTGCAACACCTGCCCAGCCCACAGATAGTTCTGAACCACTTGGGAGACTCCAGAGAAGGGAAAGTTCGGTCTGAAGGGACTGAGGGAGTTTTAGATTTTTTTTCTCTGTAATAGTTGTGTTGTGCGTCTTTTAGTACCTCGCCCCAGAGTTAGCCTAATGAACCAAAGCTTGGGGAGTGGAAGTGCAAGATCCTGGCAACGGAAGACCTTGGCATGAGCTGGCAGATTGGTCAACCCTTGAGAATTAGTGGGAGACAGTAAAAATTACTGGAGACACATTGAATTTTCTTGAAACTTAAAATAATGCACTTCGGCTTTATATTGATTTTCTAGGTACTCTGGTGGCAAAGACTAAACATAGAGGAAACACTTGAAGCCATATTTCCTCAAAATAAAAATATCATTTAATAGTTGTTTTATTTTCCTGCGTTCTCATTTCTTTCACCTGACACAATCCTAAAACAATTGAAAAAACCCTCAAATATATGCTTGCTTATAAGATGCTTGAACAGATATATAAAAATGGCAGGTGATTTTGGCTTGCTGGATGTTGACCAATGTGGTCACCCAAGTAATTAGAACACATTGCAGTTTGACTGGTTTTTCAGCCAGAACAGACAATTTGATTCTTATGCATTTGTTTTGATAGAAAAGGGCCTGGTCCCTTGGCTGGTCTTCCCTGACTCTAATTAAAAACTGCCCATCGGCCTGGGGAATCCACTCCTCAGGAAACTTGCTCTTTTCAGCAGCAAAGAAGCAGGTGTTAGAAGTGAGCATTACTCTTGTTTCCATTTCTCTGTTCTCCTGGTCTTCCTGTCTCAGCTAGTATCCAAGAAGCAGGAGGTTTCAGCCAACAGCAAAAATAAGATCTGAGCCCATCTTTCTCTTCCCCTATTCTTCAAAAATGGTGTTGTAAAGGTCACCTTTGGTGCAGATATAAGTTTGTAGCTATGTCTTGTTTCCTTTTCTAAATGGAGTTTAGTCTGAGTTGTAGTCCAAGGATCTTGGCCATTTTGATGAGAAGATCTGTAGTACATTTTGTATTCTGGCTAACCACCAAGTCTATTCTGCCTGGCTTAATTTACTCAGTGCCACCAACAGACTGATACAGTTTTCACTCCCTGTTCTTCAATTTGGTATAGTGTTGCTGTGCACCACTAAAACAGCCAATCCAAGGTAGTTGCTGGGCGAAACCAGTAGTGGCTAAAGAGGCTGGCTGTCCCGGGGCCAGGCACTCAGTGTGTCACTCAACTGCGACCACCAGTGACGCAGTGCTGGATGGTGGTCTGGGCTTGCTGGCTTAGAGGATGTTGCTACCAAGGTCCTTAGACAACTTTCAGAAGAATGATAGATGCATGAACTGTGTCCGGGCTGTTTTTTGAGCTTGAAATTTGCCTCATGTTTACCCTGTTTGGAAACGCTTTCATGAACCATGAAGGAGAAGCGTGAGGAGAAATACTAGAAGGAAGGCTCCATCTGTGGGCAAGGAGAGCCGTAAATTCATTTTGAAAGGCAGCTAGTAGTTCACTCTGTTTCATATTTGCATATTCTGTGGCCTACTTAGCAGCGCCTTTCAGGGCTCGGTTGAAGTCTGTGGCAGAGATTGGTGGCTAAGATTTCTCACACCGTGGTATCTGTCTTTCTACAGAAAATAGAATCAACTGAAGGATAGTGAAATAAATACATGAAACATATTATTGTAAAGTGTGAAAGCACAAGAGGAGAGACGGGGAGTACAGAGTTGGGAATATGGAAAGTGTGTTTTAAGCAGGACATTCAGTCTGGAAAGCACTGAATATAAGAATTAGTAGCCTGTGCTTTGAAAGTCATTCTTCATAGAAAAAAATCACATTCTGATCTGTATTTTTTATGGAGTTGTTCTTTATTATTTTGTAAACTCAAAGAAGTTCTCTAAATGCTTATTAGGAGTTATGTTACTTCTAAAAGTGTATATAGCTATTTTTATACTGATGGATCTCTTTTTGGTTACTGTAATTTTGCATTTAGGCCTGAACAGATGCTAGTAGAGCTAGCTTAGTAGAGCTAGCTTGGTAGAGCTACAGCTGACTTTGTCTTTTCCAAACTATTGGTAGCAATTTTACCTTTCTGGGTCCTTGGGCCAAAGTTTTCAAATGCATTTTAACTTTCAAAAGTTAGCATTTTTTCAAAGGTATTAACTGCCCACATCTACATGAATGTGCCTACGCCTCGATGAAGCAGTCTAATATTAGGCTGAACACCTGGATTTGGGCTTAATGTACTGGCAGTTATGAGCTGGTGCTGGAATGACCCTACAAGCGTCAGCTTGAAAGTCTTATTTTTTTGGCTCTATGCAAAGAAATATGATTGCATATGATGCTGAGCTGTGGAAATATGTTACTGCGGGACAGACACAGCAAAGGGCTTCCAGACATGCTGAGGAGCTAGCTCAACTTGAGATTTTGGATTTGTCTCGAGCTCTTGATGAGCTCATTGGACACAGCCAGCAGGGACTGAAAGCAGTAAGTGCCTCATCACTGACTTAGCGGGGGCAGAGGCGGCCCAAACGGTCCGTGCAGAACAGATTAGCCTGGAAAGATTCCCAGGAACGAAAAGTGTAAAAGCAGAGATTATACCTCATTCCAGCAGGGTGGTGGAAAAGGCAGGCCACAAGTTCACCCTTCCAGCGTGCGCCCTGAGCACGGACATGGCAAGAAGTGCTCTCCCCCATGGAGTGGCCTTGCTTCTTCCTGCTGGGGCATTCGTGCTGGCCGCAGTGCTGGTGCTGCCCAGCCAGCTCCTGTTAGGCCATAAAATAGTCTCTGCAGGAGCCAATTTCTTTGGGCCAGGAAAAGGTGCTTATATACCATAGCTGAGGGATTTGCTAAAGAGTCTCTAGAAATCAAATGTCAAGTGCTTTAGCTTGCAGTGGGAGTTCAGTGGATTAACTTTTGGGTGCCTTTGAAAAGCACGGTCTGTACTATTCATTTGAGAATTTTAAGTGGCCGATTCATGGATTCTGACGAGCCCTTTCTTGAAATCATAGTTTCTGGATTTTATAAATCGGTTAAGTCCCACATTGCAATATTGCTTCTGAAGCAAAGAAATCTTCATTTTGCCTCTACTGTGTATTGAGAGATTTCCCATGCTTACAGGGCAGCAGGAAAGATCTGTGCAAAGTTCAAGCTGGGAAACCTAGTTCTGCAGCATACATGCACAGCCATCATGCACTTAGCACGTGTTATTTAGTAACATTTCTGCCCCTACTTGTCTTTGTATAAACGGGAAAGAAAACAGCACAAGGCTTAATTTGCCAATACCTCTCATGTTGACTCGAAACTTCCAGTTTAGACAAACAACTTTTGGAAGGAGGAGAGAACTGAGAAGAAACAGTTTAGAGAGCTGAGTTGTTGTTTGGCATGTAGGCTGAAGGCTGGAGGTTTTGGTTTTTTAACATAGGTTATCTGTGGAAACCTGGGCAAGTCACTGGGGAGTGAAAGCCTGTGACTCATCCCACAGCTAGTGAGCAGGCATCTAAGAGGAGTTACTGGAGGGTGGATGGTCCGTCAGAGGACTGAGAGCCCTTTAATTGCTCAGTCATTGCAGCATGGATGATCATTCGTGTTTTCCCAGTGCCAATAGTTTTTCTTAGGGGTGAAATAAAGCAATGGCTCCTACATGCAGGGATGGTGATTTTCAGGGCCAGATTGGTAACTCTCATGGTACAGCTGAAAAGGTAATATTTAACCTGCTCTTGAGCACAAACTGGATTTTGACCATCCTATCAGTTTCCCATGCATCCTGAGTGGTTGTCACATGCTATCACAATTCCGTCATGGAAAGTGTTTTTCCACTATTATTAAAATACGTACTTAAATGTAATTTGGTTAAATGAGGTCCCTACCATTAGTTCTTGAGAGCCATGTTTTGGTCCAGGGCAAATGTATCAAGTTACAAACCATGGAAAAAACAAGTTTTAAATGAAAATGCTGTCAGGCATTAACTGTGAAAGCACCAATGGTTCTGCTGTAATAAATTTATCTTTGTGCCTGCAAGCAGTCTTCTAATGGAAAAAAATTATTAAATTATGTTTATGACATATTATGGCATTTCCATCATTCTGTTGCAGAATAATACTTCCGTGTTAGAGAAAAATCTGTGTGCTTGCATTTAAGCATGAGAATGTTTCTCTGATGTTCAAGAGTTCATTTTAAAACAAAATTTTACAGCTCTCACCACCATTCATTCGTAGACCCTAGCAGGCTTTTATTAAAAATACTTTCTAATGTATTTGTGATAATTTATGCTTCTTTGTCCAAACAATTGAACATTTTATTTAATTTAGAGAAGCCTACAATGATTAAACTATAAAAAACCAAATCATGCAAAAGCTGAGCATCTTCTGTAATGCAATTAATAGAATTAAATTCCTTCTGAGATCAGGGGTAGATCCTATACCTAGATCTCATTTTTGTCATTTTTTCAGGTAACAAATTAACCTCTGTAAACTTTATTAAAATATTGTAACTACAGAGTTATTCTGGTTATCTTTTTCTGGTTTCTATGCAACCTACCCGCTGTGCTGTAATATAACATCAATAATACACAGTATTTATATTTTATTTGGTAATGTGTACATATTTAAAATGATGGAAGAACAGTTCTCCAGCACTCATCAGTGATTCAGTGTAGTGCTCCAAAGTGTACTTGCAATTCAGTTCTCTTAATGTCATCTGCAGCTGTTATAATGGTGCATTGTACATTTACAGGCTGAGATCACTTGGAAATAAAAACAAGATTTAAAATACTTCTAAGTAGTAAATAAGCAAAGAAAGATGTTCTTCATGCTCTTTACTGCAGATGCTTTTGCCTTTTACAGGTTATTTCGGAACACCTCAGGGCCTACCTAGTAGTTTATAGATAATAATACCCAATTAAACTATATAGTTTTCCTCCACACATCACCTCCCTGAAACAGTCTGTTGGGTGAGGAACCAAACAGAGCATGTGGAGGTTTTGTTTTTGTTGACTCAGTGTCAATAAATTCTCTCTGGTACCAAATTGCTGCCAACTGAATAATTCTTTTTTTTTTTTTTTTTTTTTCTTTGCCCTTCAGGAGTTAGAAAACAAAATTCATTTTTTAAGGGGGCAGGGAGTAGAAAGAACCTTATGTGCAAGAAATGAGATGGGGAAATTATCCTTACTCAATCATGCGCCTTGCACACTTTTTACAGCTATTTCCAACATATTACTGAGTATTTATTTTAATGGTTATTGCTGACACTTGTGAGTACTGTTCCTAACCACTTGTAACTATGTCTGCAGTGCACCTTCTGTGCCCACGAGTGTTACCACAGGCTCCTCTCTTCTTCTGCGAAGGTCATTTTGGGCTTCCGATAGCTAATTTTTCCACCCTGGTGATTTCCCTCTGCCTCCCCTTCCCTCCTGCTGGGTTTGGAAGCAGCCGTGTGCTGTGACTCGAGCTGTCACCCATCTGGCCGTCCCCTTGCCCTGCCACAGCAGTGCAAGGAATGCTGTTCAAAGGACACTCTCCGACTGTTCCTCGGGGCTTGGAGCAGTCCTGGCACCGGCACTTGTGAAGGAGGAGTTACCGTTTCAGCAGGAATTGTGGCCCCCACAGCGTTCATTAGACATTTTGTTGGGAAGATCTGTAATAGTGTATTGCAGAAGTCACATTCTGTTGGGAAGAGGGATGATTCAGAAAAGTTTCTGATGGAATTGCAAGTTGACGTTCACCCTTTTCATTTCTGAACTTGGAACTGGGCTCTTTATAGCTGCCACTCCCCTTTGCGTGCATTTCAGGGCAAACGTCTTTGCTCTCTGAGGCTTTTCTCACTAGGGGCTTATTTTGATGTTTAGCACACTGCAAGGGGCTTGGCACTTTGCGTATTCTCTAATAACTGCACTTCTTTTAGACAGATTAGACAATACTGTTGAAATATATTTTTTCCTCATGAGCAGCAGCATCTTGAATGTACCTGATTTCTGATAGATGAGTAGTCAGGTACGTCAGAGGTTTTATCCTGTGGCTCTGCGCAGTGTGCTGGCTTACGCTGGAACTTGGCCTAAGTGAAAGCAGAAAGCGCAAGACTCTGTTGAAGCAGGTTTCCAGCCACTGGAAAACCCCAGTGGTAAAGCCAGGCTTTTAGCAGCACCATGCTCTGTTTCACAGCTGTAACATGACTGCGGTGTTACCTGTCTTTCGATGTGTGTACCTTGTGCAACAAATGAGGCTATAGAAGAAAAGTCATCCTCATTAGGGTGTTTGGGTTTTACTTCAAGGAAACAGAAGCAAAATGTTTCATTGAGAAAACTGAATGTATCTTTATCAAAGAAAAGGAAAAATATTGAAAGAAACAAATAGTATGTGTTGAGTAGTAATACTTTTGCAAAATAGACATTTTCTTCCAAAGGAAGCCTGAAGGTAGTTCAGTGTGGCAACAAGTAAAAGAGGCCGTGGTGAAAGTAAGCAAGTGAGGAAAGGCGAAGCTCCAGCTCCTCAGGAGCTGTTACCAGGTGTACAAAGGATTTTTTCTGTGAGACAAGCTTAAAACTGATGACTTTTTAAATTAACTCCAGGCATCTATTACCGTAGGGTTTTGCTGAAGTTAAGACCTTAGTAAGATTCAGAAAAACAAATTGGATGTATAGGTGATGGAAATGTTCACGATTATTGTTGATCAGATTTCAAGCTATTTACAAAATAATTAAACCATTAGGCTAAGGAAGCATTCTTAGTCCTGAAGAGAGGACTTCTCCTATAGGACTGTTATTTCACATTTGCTCTTACCCAGCCTCTTGTCAAAAATCCCGTGCTGACACCCACCAGAGACCGCATACTGGACTAAATGGATCTCAGGTCAAGTCTACGCTTACAAATCCTCTCTCAGCTATTTTGTATCTGTGAATTGGCTACAAATGACTTAATAAAAATATGTAGTATGTACAGTTTGAACTGTTCAGATCGGAAGTGAGCAAATCAGTAATACGGCTTTTGCCGGCATCGTTCCACTTTCTGCCTGACTAAATATACAAACACTTCATAAAGACAGACCCTTGGTTTGGGTTGTTTTGTCGAAGTGGTTTTGGTTAGTAACAAAATTCAAGGTGAAGTCTCATTGTAACAGGGCAGTAATGTTGCAAGTTTGACAAACGCGATTTGTGTGGCTAGCAGGTAGTGTGTAGATCATAAGGAAAATAACATAAAGCATGGCAGGGCATAATGTAAGGAGTGGGTGTTGGAATCATTCCCATGGTGTTTTGGTACCCTTCCTCTTCACTTCTGCGACTGTTAAAGCAGACAAGATACAGTTGCTCTACATGGAGCAACAAGGCATGCAAATGCCCCCCTCTTGATTTCTACTCAAGAAATAATTCAAGTATTGGTTTAATGAGTAATAATAGGAAAGTATTAATTTAAATACGACAGGTCAGGAACGAACCTGTAAAGAAGCTGGATGTGGGCATCATCTGATCTTTCTGTAGTATCACATTCAACATTAGTTTGATCTGTTAGTCCTTTGCATATGTTGCAAAACGTATCTTTTATCTCTGTCCGCTGGGATAAGCAAGTGTGGGAGTGGGCTGCAGTCTTGACATGGACTTCGTCGAATTACTTTGAACTTTTTTGCTTGTTTGTTTAGCATTGCTACTTCTTAAGATTTGTTTTCTTTGCCAGAAAGAATTCCTTCCAGTATTAAAAACCATGGAAAACTTTTTCTTTTTTTTCTTTTTCAATAGGAGTGTGAACAGTATTGACTATTAAAGAATAGTCAATTCAATACAGTGAAAAGACATTATTTATTGCAGTGCTAAACACAGAGAGACAATAAACGATTCTATAGATTACAAGAACGTGAATCACCAGAAAGAAACGTATCAACGCTGTGGTGCAGTTAGTGAAAGTGTGGTTTCAGGGCTAGAGGTGTTTAACAATTGCTAGAAATCAGCTATAATGTTAAATTTAGTTTAAGTTGTATAACATTTACACGTGCTCCAAAAGGAAGATGTGTGCTGTGGAAGGAGACTAGATCAATTTTTATATTGATCTGCAGTTTACGCAGGGGTTTGGACTCCACCAGGATCTGATGCTTTTCCAATAATTCGTAAACAAAAAGTAATAAACTGCAGTAAATCTGATTAACCCCAAACTTAGTTTTAGGAGGATCAGCATTATTTCAATAAAAAACCCACGTTGTTATCTCTTCCGCTGGGGTTTTTCATTTGGAAAGACACAGCTATCTGAATACACCGTGCTTGAACTGAGCAGATCTGACTGTGTCACATTTTAGGCTTGTTGTATAACAAATAGTTTGCCACAAGACCTGAGAGGATGATGTTTTGGGGCAAACTATTGAATTCCTGTGGGTTATTATTTTGATGTGGTTAATTGCATGTATAGTTGTAAGCTTAAGGAATTCTGTTCCTTTCGGCAAAGGTTCATCAATGCATGAAATTGTACAAAACGCCCTGGATTTTCATACATGAGATTTCCTTAGTTACTACATTTCAAAAAACCTTCCTCACTTGTATTTCCCTTTGTAATTGTCTTTCCTGTAGGAGAAGTAGTGTGTTCAAAGGCAGTCATTTAATTTTGATAACATCAGAGCTGTAATATTTTTATTTCCTTGCGATCAGATCTGTCTGTTTCTCTTAGGTTTTCGACGAAGTACGAATGCCCATAACAAGGGCCACAGGCTGCAGAGTCCTTGATATTAAGATGTTGCTCTGATTAAGAGATAGGCAGCCAGCAAATTAGAAATGCTGATCCTCAGATGCCGAGCTGGAACTTTGATTAGTCACCAGCAATAAATATAAGTCATATCAAAATATCTTCCTCACTCATAGATAAATATTATGTGTCCTGCCTGTCTCTTTTGCAGCGATCCCTCCTGGTCTCTGCAAAGATGACGAGCAGCCAAAATCTGGCACAGCGGCAGCAAGCAGTGGAGTGGTCCATAAAATATTATGTCAATTATGTAAGGGTGAAGGACATAAAATAACACATATATCAAGTGCCTTGCGTAGACAGCAGCAGCTGCAGCTTACCTGGGCTAATCTGTTTAATACTAATTTTTCTCACAGTGTATACTGTTTCAGAATGGATAATCTAGTCTATGTGGCTTCTCTAAAGCCCCATTCAGCTGTGGAACCTCTCTCAATAGGGCGCACAGGCCAATATCAGCATATTTTTCAGATGCTTTTGCAAGTGATCTCATTGCTGCCAGACCCACAGGTGGTGCCTGGGGGTGGGCCAGGTGGGAGCTGCAGCTCCGGGCTTCCCTAGCACTGCGCGGGCTGGAGCACAAGCTGTTCCCACAGGGAGAGCTGAGGCAGGTCTGTAGGAAGAGGCTTTAAAGTGCCAAACTAGCAGCTACTGTCCACCCCCAGCCCTCTGGGGAACACGCCCGGGTCTCGTGCACAGCTGCACCAATGCAGGGAGTCTTGCAGAGCCTTGCAGGGTCAGTCACACCTGAGCAGCCCCGCGGCTGGGAGATCACCAAGGTGTGAGGGCCGTAATGGCTGGGCCAGGATGTCTGTTCAAATGGACTATTGCCCTCCTCCGAGCTGGAGTCCTGTGGGATGGAGAGCTGTAACCTGGAGTACTGTGGCAATGAGTGGCTGTGCTGGCAAGGAGGGATGATGGGCTGCGTAAACTTGGATGCCATAATAATCCCTGTAAGTATAAATGAGCTGTTGATCATAGCAATTATATAAACATTGATTAATTATTTTCATAGTGTTCTTCAGCTATCTTTGATATTGTGTAACTGAGTTTTAATGGTGATAACAATGTGAAAAAATCAGTGTTATTCTGAACAAAATCTAATTTCATAAGGGATCTATTTTACAGTTTAATTTTAACCCTTAACTGCTTGATTTACTTTCTAGTTAGTAGGAAATCCATGATGTACTCAGAGAGCGAGTACTGTAAATTTCAAGATGAGGAAAAAAAGAAAGGGAACCACATCATGCACATAAATAATGAAGTTGAACCCCTGATTTGAATTCAAAGCCCAGTTGAGCCTTAACTATAGAGCTGCAGCTGGCACCTCATAATAAACACTTAAGTGGCCTGTTGAATTTATCCTCAATGTCCACAAATGAAGTTATAAACTTTCTTTAGAGCTTCACTTCTGCTTCAGTGCCTGCCCATGGTTTTAGATCTTCTGCAGACTTCACAATAGCCCTGTGTTTCCCTGGCTGTGTGGGAAGTTCGATAGCAAACCTGCAAACATCCCGTGTATTTAGCTCTCTGCAGCTGTGCAAACAGCACAATGCATTTTCAATATTCTGCTTTAAACATGCACATGGATAATTGAACTTCAAAGCAACAGCTCTGCTAATTCTTTTATGAAGATGCAAATTACTAGTATGACTTCTCACCAGATTGGGAGCTTAGTGGAACAATCAGTCTGATCTAAATCCGCCCCGAGGCATGAGCACAGCTGGGGGTATTTCTGCGAGTCTAATCCATACTTTACTCACTGGCAGGGTGCAAAACTAATAGTAGCCTGGAGTTAGCAAAGTTTTCACGTTCAAACCCCAACACTCGAGTTACCTCCCCTTATAACCTACATTATTTCAGGAACGAGGGCCCCGATTCTGGTATTATTTGCAGGGATCAAGCATGAAGATAAAAGTTTAACCAGGGAAAAGAATTCAATGTCTTCTCAAAGATTTAGTTTGGAAAGATGGAATTTTTGTTAAAGTCAATGTCTTCTCTTTCAGCAAACCATGCTTAATGGTTGTTAAAATATGTGGCATATTTGGCTCCCCTATACGTATTTCCTGGTATATTTTTTAAAATGAGCCTTAACTTGATAAATGCTTGGCATTTTCTCCTCTGACCATTACCATTGCACAGCCAGCTTTTAAATGAAAGGCTGACAAATACATTAGGTGCCTCAAAGGCAGCCAAAGCAATCTGCCATCTTGTTTTCCAGTTCACAGAAAAGGATGTGAAAGTTTAACTTCTAGCTATCGGGAAATCCAATTTTAATTAATTCAATTTAGAAAATTAAGGCCCCAGAGGAATAAATGGCTTTGGTCACACCTTCACACTTTTGCCCGCCTCCACACATGCAACTAAAATGAGCTGAAATAACGATTTTTTTTTTTTTAAAAAGCAAGATATTGTGAACATTTGAAAATAAGTGCGAATTTCAACTTTGAAATGCAATTTGAATTTCCATGGAAGGCCACATAAAAACTTATGGCCTATATTTCCAAGTAGCTGGTAATTTGCGATACAGAAGAGAGTCTTTTTTGCAGTAAGTGCTAAGGATCTGTGGGCTGAAATTTTGCACCTTTTAAGGTCTCTCCATCTGAAATGCCTGTGTGCGTGTAGAGGGAACTGTCTAGCTGTTCTCCAGCCCTAAACATGGCTGGGTTTTTTACATGTTTTGACAAGTTGCCAACTTCTCAAAGGGAATACAAACAGGACAGCAAAGGGTGAAGCGCGGAATGAGAATTCTTTTTCATGGGGTAGATGTAGCAACAGAGGTACTCCTGGCAGCTCCTTAGGTCGTACCTTACTTGCACTAATGCTGGGGCAGTAACGGGTTGTCCTGTTATAATACCACTGTCCCCCTTGAAAGCCAGTCAGATTTTACCATGGAGAAGAAATCTCTCCTCCCTGTGCATCAGAGCCAGAGCACCACTGAGCTGGCACAAGAAAGCGGGGGTTGGACATGGAGTATGTAGCATTTGCTTATTTATTAATTATCTCTTTTTTCTCTTCTCCTCTCTACTCTTTGATCAGAGACTCTACATTTCTTATTCTACCTCCTTGTGCTCCATTTCCCAATCTTTTTTTCTCTGCTGAGTTATTTCCTCTGGGTCTTTTTTCCTGTTCATTTTTTCCACAGCATTTTTGAAGCAGAAGATGCATCAAAGATGCTTCAAGTTTGAGCTGAACTTTAAAACCCCCTGTGAAGGTCTTTGAGGGACTTCAGGGCTGAGGTGGATTCACTTCCCTCCTTGGTGAGGAGGACGGGGTGGGCCTGGTGTGTCCAGCTGGTCAGGCAGCCCGGGCAGGTACCGTCCCCAGCAAGGACCAGAACAAAATAGGAGCAGTCTGGTGGGAGCTGCTCACCCAAGTGAAAAAAGCACCACCTAACCACTGCCACCATTGCTCTGCCTCACTGATGGAAACACAAGTACTCTGAATCATAGAATCATAGAATCATTAAGGTTGGAAAAGACCTCTAAGATCATCAAGTCCAACCATCAGAAGATAATCTGAAATATTCCAAAGCCGCAGTGTTTGGTATGCAAACAAGAGAAATGCTGTGAGTGATAGAAAAAGCCCACAGTAAGAGAGATGCTCTTGTAGTGTCTTACTAGCAAGCAGCATGGAGGTGAGCGATGGTGACCTTCAGACGCTGCATGGAAACACTGATGCAGCTTCCCAGCTAGGGCAATACCGTGAAAAGCAATTGTGCGAGCTAGGGAGAGGGAAGTTGGGAGGTGGCGATTCCCTGTGCTCTCCCCGGGAGCTGGCACAGGGGTGAGTGTCCCACTGCAAACACACGGGCTCTCGCTCCCTTCCAGGAGTTTACTGTGCCACCAAATTATCCTCCTAACAGAAAGGAAAGGCTAAAAGCCAGTGCAGCCATGTGCAAGCACCCCTGAAAGACGTGGCCTGCTGGCAGTTCTTTAAACCTGGCATTTAAAATTGCTCAGACAGATGGAACAAAAGTATGTAATAAAATGTGACATTTTATTTTATCATCTATATTTGTGAAGTTAATTCTTCTGATCATTCCCGCTGTCAGTAGCACTGAATGCGAATCAGATGCTGACAATTTGCAGTTTATAAAAACCAACTCCAGGGGTCAGATAGAAAAAGAGTAAGTAATAATTAATTACAGGATACGCATTCATCCACGGAATCTGGCTATGGTGGGGGACAGCTCAGCCTAACAGAAAAAAATGACACTATTCCAAAAAGTCACAGCTTCTGTAGTCAATCATTTACAGACTGCTTCTCGGTACCAATTGTCTACTTTGTGGTCTTCCTTATATGTAGTTCTATGTATCGAGGTTTTATTAGAAATTCAGAAAGAAAAAAAATCTTTGTTTTCCTCACTGTTTCCCAAGTTAGTCCCACTTGTTTGCTTTGGTATGTAACAGAGCACCTTCTCTCTGTCCTCTTCAAAGCACGTCTCCATTTGATACATGCTGTCTCTCCCTGTCGGTGTTTCACTCCCTGCTGCCCTGGACACACTCGCAGAGCCTCTGCAGAGCACAGGTACAGCTGGCAGCTCTCGCAGACCGCAGCAGCTAGCCACAGTGATTTAACTTCCAAATTTTTATTCAAGAGAAGCTAACCCTGAGGGTCAGCGCTCCCTGCTTAGCATTGCTAACGAAAGGAGGTGGAAAATTGGCATAAGCGCAGAGCGAGCCCCGATGCTTTGAAAGATTGCCCCCCACCTTGCCTTTTCCAATTTGGTCAGGGACTTCAGCAGCAATTATATCACTTAATGTTCATTTAGTGCTAAATTGGGAATATTAAGCCGTAAATGATTGAACTTTTAATTAGCAATTAAATTAAAAGCAGCCTCCTCACTGCAAGAGAAATGTCATTGAGAATTAACTTTCTGTCTGACAGTATTTTGCAAACAGCTTTACTGCAATTTATACGTGACACTTTTTTCTGGCTGAATATAAGTGAAGCCTCTTGTTTGCATCCCTCCGCTCCATGATCGATGCTGACCTCTTGCTGCTGCCAGCATCAATGCTGCAAGGGAAACTCCCCAGCACTGTCGTTGCTCTTAGTACCAGCGTTACCTCTTTCAGGCTTCCTGAAGGCTGGCTGTGTAAATCATACGTACAACGTTTCACTTTTAAGGAACTTGTCACTTGGGGTAACCTACGCTGTTTGATGGTGCTGAGGAGCAAAGGGAGTGACTGAAGACAGCATGGGCAGCCCATCAGCTAGCTGACCAAGCAGCAAGCTCCCTATAGATAGCACTCCCACTGCTGAATGAGTTTGTTTTGACCACTGACTCTCATGTCCTTCCTTTCCAAGTAGCCTAAAAAGAGGCACTTATTTGGTGGGAATTTTTTTTCTATATCAGAACTTTTAAGTGAACATTGAGGAGTATTTCCAGGAAGCCAGTTTCAAGTGGGGACATTTTCAGCAGGTGTGCCAAACACTGTATGAGAGGAAGAGCTTCCATCAGGGGTCGGTTGGATGAAAGTGTCAAATCATTGCCACTTGGGTTTTTGGTTGCACCTCTGAACAATACACAGGCCAAGAATTATTTGCAAAAATTATTCAGCAACACATGTGAAATAGTGGATATTTCAAGTAAATCATTATGGGCCATACTTGAATAGGAAAAGAGGCAAAATAGCTGATAAATTATTCACGCAGCTTTAGCACGTAATAAATATTACATAAATATTACATGGTGTCAGAGGGAAATGAAGAATTTTGAAATGAAGAAAGAAATTAACTATGAAGGAAAAGCACCTGAAAATTGGAGAAGGTGAATACACAGATTTCAGGTATGTGAATAATAATGAAGAGACTAATGGGAGAAAATAAAAAGGATGACAACTACGAATCACTTTGAGAGGCAAAATACTCTTCCTCTTTAGTTCTTTCTCTACGGAGAATATACAAACTTCTCAAACTTCCTTCAGCTCTGTTTAAAAACCAAACAAAGAAAACAAAAGAAGAGCCCCTAGAGTTAGCCAGGTGGGAACATACCGTGGTCTGGCTAAAGGGAATTACATGATCAGAAGTACTGATTCACAAAAGGGCCGTAACCTTTGGAGAAAAATAGCATTTTGACTATCAAATAACATGTTACTTTTATTTTGCAGAGTGACTATTCTCACCAGCTTAATACTGAATGAGGACAATAGGATTGTATATTTTTAAGGGCAGAATCCATAAGGCTTCTGTCATGCTTCGGGTAGGCACATTCAGCAGCATTAGCTGCCGTGCCGTTAAGCACGTCTGAGTGGTCAGTCAAATCTGCTCTGACATACCGCATCAAGTAACAACATCATTAATTCCTTGTTTGCTGTTCTGCTCAGATGGTGTGTGCAGATTCTCACTAGTCTTATCAGTTGACTCTTCATTTTAACATTTGGAAAATTGATATTTTTTACATCTTATTTTTGTGTGAGAGAGGGAGTTAACTTTTCTTTTTCCTTCCAAATCTCTTCCTATTTACCTTCAACAGTAAGTAGAAAATGGGAGAGAAGAGAGGAAACAAGTTAAAAAATCCCAACATATTCCAAACAGATTTTGAAAAAACTGATTTTTCTAAAAGTGGAAGTGGAGACACACTACACATTTTTTCCCAATGGACAATGGACTTGGGCTTCTTTTAACCTCAGGAATAACATATTAAAATGAAATGTTTTACGTTCGTCATTTCCGTAAATGTCTCATTTACAAAATCTGTCATGGGCACACCAGTCTCCTCCTCATTGGACATTTACCAGCCTTGGCATATCAATCCATCTTTGCACATCTGCTCAGAAAATGTAATTAGTTATACCCATATGCTGCAGAAGTACATGATAAAACTTAAGAAACAGAAAAGGCCAAGAGACTTGACAGCCTTTCTCCTTCCTACTTTGTGTATTTTGTTGAAGAATTAGAAAACTGAGAAGCTTTTCTTGCCCTCTGCCACAGGGTGGGGATATCACTGTGTCCTAAGCAACTTCAAGAGATTAGGCAAAAGCAAATTATAGTTTATTCTAATACTTCTGGTTCTATTCACTTGAGAACAATCATATATACTGGAAAAAGACGTACTATTCCCCAAACAGACATACCTTCTTTCCCTGGTCATTAACATGCTTATGAACTTGTCCTTGCAAAGAAGTGATAAATAAGATGGACAGGGATCCTCATCTGAAGTTTTGTGACGTGGGAGAGACCCAGATGAGAAGCTCTTGCTTCACAAAATGACACTCCTACGCAGCAAATATGGAAACTCTAAGCTTGTTGATCAGCTTTTTGACAGCTGTGCTCAATTTTGGTGGCAAGTGGCAAAGGACAGAGGGAGTAAAGTCCAAAATTGAGCTATGCCTCAGCAACCAGAAGTTGGTTCAATGGCATCTTTGTGCCACTTTGGCTCGTGGGTAGACCTGTTCCTCGTTCACCAACATTCGGCCCATGTTCAGTGGCCGTGACTCTGCAAAAGGGCCGAGCAGAGGGCTGGTGTAACTCCCTTGGACTTTACTCAGCCACAGGATCCTCTAAAATTTGCCTTTTTCACTAAGCAACATTAATGACCTTGCATTCATATTAGGGTCTTCTTTCTTATGACACCATAGCTCAAGGCTATGGATACTGGAATAGAGCTGTTGTAACAATGATTTATCCATTAATCCCAGCTTCTTCAGAGTTAACCCCAAAGGATGAAATGTGCTCTGGATACACTATAGTTCCATCTCCATGGCAAGGGGTTTGCAGCTATTCTCAAAAATCTGCTGTAATGAAACATTAGTTTAGTTCTTTCCTGGATGGTACGTTATCAGCCTCAGTTAGTGGCATGTTTAAAACCCAAGATTACAATTCAATTCACAAGAGATTTGAGCTTTCAACAGGACCTCACCGTCATGGTGTGGAGCAGAAGCCACTGGCCACTTGTTAAATGATATGGTACAAAACACATTCTGAAAATGCTGAATTCCGTCAACTGTTTTCTTATTGAAATCCAAAACAATGTGTCACTGTTCACTATCTGAACTAATTCATGGTGATTCGGCATTACAGAAACACCATTTTAAGTTCACCTCTGACACACCACATTTAGTTGTGTGTATGTTGTTTAATGGCTGTACATTTTTCTTAAAAAAACCCAAACCAAAACCAACTTCCAAATTATTAGCATTCTTCTACTTCAGTAGGGGGTTCAAAATCAAAGCTGCTGTACCTCCATCCTCCCAGTTCTCTTTTAGGGTTAATTTGGAAAAAGAAAAGCTCTCCTAATTATAGAGATTTAGCTTTCTTTATGAACTGGCTATTTTAAGATCTGTTTACGAGATCACAATATGAAACATCATTCAAAAACAGTGTGAATTGATTACATCCTTCTGAAGAACATGTACCAGTAGAATATGCATTTGTAGCTGTTATACTGCCCTATAATTAAAGGCTTTATTGCTTCCCTTCTAAACACATGTTGCTGCTGCTGGAGAACAGCTGAGATACTGAAGATGAGANAAAAAAAAAAAAAAAAAAATCACCCCCCAACCGTTTAGAAACAAATGGCAAAAACGCTGTGGTCACTACCAAATGTAAGAGTAAACTCAAGATACTGATTATATTTTTCTGCTCCGGTTTCTTTTTAGTGAGCAAAATTTCCCCAAATACTATTAATAATTTGAATGTTACTTAATTGGGAGACTTCGTATTAGAACAGCTGAACACAGTCTTCGGTGTTTTCATTCATTTCCATGGATTCTGGGTCACAGCATAATGATGGAGCGGTCAGCAATCAGATCGGGAGTATTCACGTATCCGAGAATGAATGAACAGACCAAAAACCAAGAGGCACCATATAAATACATTTGCATGGTTACAATTACTCAGGGAACTCAATTCTGCCTGAACTGATCTCGCATTTTCGAAAACCTAAAATTAATACTGGAACGTGCTGCTCCTTGCACTGAGCACCCAGATGAGTGAGCTAAGTGTCAGCTGCCAGCTTTATGGGCACACGGCCATGCCGAGTGACATTGCGCTGGCCATTTTACGGACTTACACATGTGTTCCTACACCATTGCCATAAAAGAGCTGTACCACAAATAAGGAATTAGAACAATCTAACATCTGGATCTGTGTGATTGGAGAGGGATTCCCAAGGAAAATCTTCACAGCCTTGCAGTTTATTAGTTCTGAATAAATACTTTTGATAAATGACATATTAAAAGGCAGATATGAAAGAATATTGTTTTCCATAATGGTCATCCATAAGACAGATGCTTCTAAGGGCAGGTGAACATATATAGCAATAACGTGGATCAGCTTTGTCAAGTTGCAGGCAACGACTTTCTGAGCAGTGAAGCCAGAATTCCCATAGCAACCCTCACAAACTTGAGATGCAACACACATTCATGCTACACATATATGTAGCAAGCCATATAAAGTAGGAACGGGAACATTTTGAGTTAAAGGTTAAAAACTAAGCTAAATATAATTTAAATCATGAAAGCAACTATCCTTCTAATTGTATCCAAGGTATTTTTTTTTCCTTCCGTACTATTTTTTGGTCTTCTATATTCTGAAATCTATGTATAGACTGCAATCCAAATGACAGATGACAGTTATCTTTGTACCACTCCCAGAATCTCTTTTGAGTAATGAGACAAAGTACAGTAGCTCCTTTTGCTCCTCAGCCTCTCAGCACTGGGGCAGCACTGCGGCTAAGAGAACCGGGGTTACCTTTCCCCCGCGCGTGCCTGGCTCCCAGCCCTCCGCGCCCTGTTCTTTGCCAGCTCCTCCGTCAGGGACTGTGTACCCTGTCCTGACGTGGCTGTAAAAGCCCTTATTAAACCTGGGTGAGCGGGAACNGGGGGGGGGGGGGGGGGGGGGGGGGGCGGAACCAGGGAATTGTCTGCTATTGGTGTCTTTGCATTTTAGCCAGATAGGGCATGGCTTTTTTTACCTTGGTTGAAAAAAGCTGGCTAAGACTTGCCGGTTTGACCCAGTACTGCCTTTCTGTATCAGATATTCTGGATAGGGCTGATGGTGGTCTGTACTGAGAGTCTCTCTGCTTCAGCAAAAACTCAGAAATGAAGAAAAGGCTAATATAAAGAAAAGGTTCTAGGTTCAGTCTTCAGCAGAAGTGTATTTCTTCATTTGCTGTACCCATATGTGACAAAATGAGGCACAACTGTATCTGTATAATAGTTTTAAATTCTTTTAACAATTGCGTGCCATAGTGCACAATCATATTCACAGAAGATTATAAATTAGTTGCTTTTTCTGCTTTTGTACCTCGCCTTTTATATCTCTCCATTATTTTTCTTCCCCACAATGAGATGGTAACAAAATATGTGCAATCACAGGAATAAAGCAACGTGCTGGGAGGCACCAATAAATATTGAACAACTTACTTTCCTAAGCTAAGCTGTCACAATTAATTTGCTTATAAAATTTATACTGTCCCATCAGTGAATGAACACAGTCTCCAAAGAGCTATTCTCGCGTAGCTGTTTTCTCCCAAACCCAATTACAAATCTTTCTCTAACCTTGCTTTAGCCTTGCTTTTATGTCAGCAGAGTATCTGCCAGGTTTGTTTGTTTATTGCAAAAGGTATTGCTGGTGGACGAAAGTAGGAGAGGGTGTACTAAATACCTGCAATAGCTTTTCTCTTCATAGAATTAGTCTCAATTTTCACTGTATTTCATAGACACATAGAATACTTTTTAGGTTGGAAGGGACCCTCATAAACTTCCCTCTTTTGCTTTTACTAGATAGAAACTTTGGACTCTTGTGCTGCATATATTGAAGTATCAAGCAGTAAGAAGAGATGAAAAAGCATTAGCGATTCTGAAACTTCCATGAGCTGCTGCTCATTTAGGTAGTCCCTGCCAGCCTTAAGGGCTCAGTACCGGCTTTGTGGGGCCCAAGCAATTCTTACGGGCTCCTGGGCAGGAGGTGCAGATGCTCAGGGCAACTCTGGCTTTGTCTTGTAACCTAACAGCCAAATAATGCAGCACCCGAGTGAAAAAACAGTTCTCCACTTACAACTAATGAGCTTTGTGATAGTTGTACATGTACGGAGCTTCTTGCTCAGCTCCCATTTTACATACTGGTTTTTTACCTCCTGGTGAAAGCTTTGTTTATTATTTAAATGAACGCAATTCTAGAGTACAAATAAAAAAAATAAACATCTTGTTTCTTTTCATTTGCAAAAGAGGCTGGTGAGATGCCTTGCTTTCGTAAAAAAAAAATCATAACATTGCAACCACTTATTTTTTGATTAAAGAAGTTCATCCAAAAAGGCAATTCAGTTGCTCTTTAAGCTGACATAGTGTTATAACAATGACTTAAAGAACAATGAATCTTCCCCACACCACGTAATCAACATTGCCTTGATTCCAAGGAATTTTCTTAGTTTGGCTTTGACAGTTAATGGCTTACTGGCAACTCTTGGTTAATTATTAATGCAGACATAATAATGCTTATTCCTTAACTAACCTTCTAAGCAATACAATTATGAAAGGAATTATTCCTGCTGAAAACTCAGAGTCATGTCACAGTCTAGATCAAAAATGTTAAACCTCAGAGTATGGCTTTTTGCCTGCAGGAAAACTAATACAATGGGTTTTGATCATTTTTCCAATTGCATTTTAAACAAGAACATCCTTTTACAGTTCTGCATTTCTTTAATTGTGTATCTTACCTAAAACAGGACGTACCTTCACTTTTCAGGTCCCCAAAACCTCCCAAATCCACTGAAAGTTTGTGGCTGTCCCTTTCAGGTTCGGATGAGCGGTCACCTCTCTGTTCCTCCCAGCAAGGCTGAGCCACTGCCAATGGTGGGGCTGCACCCAAACATCGGTGCAGCTTGGAAAAGCAACACAGTAGGTTTCTTGAAGGAGTTTAAGGTTCAGTTTGTTGGCCAACATTTCTTTTAATCACTCTATTCAATAAGCTGCCTCTGTGGGATTGCACAGATAAGACTTTTCTCTCTCCACGATGATGGCAGGGCTAGAGCCAAGGCAACAGGAAGCCAATCAACAGTTCATAGCTGGTTCACACAGTAAAAGCTTCGAAGCCGTGCAGTGCTTTGTGAAGGTTTTGCTGTCCAGGCGCTTTCTGCTAAGGCTGTACAATTTGATCCTCTAGTCACTCGAGTCAGCTCCACCAGCTACCAGGTAGGAGCTCCTCCATTTGTCAGAAAAGGTTTATTTAGCCATTTGCTTTGAGTAAACTTAAAACATATCAGAGGAGCCTGTTACATACACCTCTGCCCTCATCCATTCTTCACTAAGCTGCAAGGGACTGTTTGTGCAATATAGCGGGCAGTGCTGATGATAGGTAATATTAAAGTGCGAGTTGGGCATATGAAGGAAAACCCCTTGATATTCCTCCTGGCCTGCAAAGCTCCTCCTGGAAGGTTGGTTTCCTGACGAATTTACGCCAGCATTATCCTTATTTTAGTGACGCTATCAGTGAAATCCCACCCACAGCTATCAGGCAAATGAAAGAATTTCAGTACATAAAGCCGAAATCTTTTTGAAAAGTCACTACTTTGGGTGCAGGCTGACAGCAGCAGGGGCCAGCAGCTCTTTTTTTATGCCCACTTTTATTTCCTTTTTCTCTGGACATGCGTCTTGCCACAGATCCCTTGCAGCTTGTCAAGCGATAGGGTCTGCACCAGGCAACCATTTAAAATCATTCAGTGCTTAGAGCCACTGATGTCTTACCCATACAAGCCGTCTCTGTTTTACCTTTATTACTGGCAATTTGCACTGGTGACAGCTTTTTGGTCTTGCCTTTGTATGTGTTTTCAGTCTAACAAGAGAGAAATGCATTGTTTACAGGCCCTAGGTATGAACCACTAACATATAAAGAGCATGTTCTCAACAACCAACCTTTTCTTCTGTCTTGGAATTGTTTCCTCTTTATGGTCAAGACACAGACCACAATGACTAAACCTTGCAGCCCTGCAGACTGTGCAATCACACTTCTGAGGAAACCGGTTGTGGTTAGCCAGGAGCTGGGGCTGGCACACTGAACTCTGAGCAAAAGGAGGCCTCCTTTCTTTTAAATATTTGACTTGTGTTTTCGAAGTACCTGTACATAAATTCAGAATGCTGTAATGGGCACTTTGGAAGTATTTGACCGGTAACTCGCGACTACCTGCCAATGGTCCCATCTCTGACACTGGGCAGGAAGGGCATCACTGCGACAAATGGAGTTGTGGGGCCAAGAAAATGCGCTCAGTCACATTGTCTCTGGCTGCCCGAGGAAGCCGATAAGCTGTGCTGGTTCTGTGTTCTACAGGTGGTGATTAGCTAGCTAGGAAACTGGAGGTGCAGTTTGAATTCTCTATTTTACAATAAAACACTAATGTTTTTAAAGTGATCTCACCTAAGTTTGAGAACAAAAACCACACAGAACTGGATGGGAAGCTTTCTACCACTCAGAGCTGTTGTTTCATGCTCTCTGCAGGCAGACACACTAAAACATTGCACCGTTTTTACACTGATTTCTTTTCTTGGAGATCAGATTTGCCTTTTAAGTGTTTAATTAATTTCAGTCTGCAAATCTGCAGAAAGAAGTCAAGGCCTCCAGACAGAAGCTCTTAGCTGTAAGCAGCTGAAAGTTGAATTCCTAGTCAGACTTCTGGCACTTCAGGAATTATTTAAAGTGGCCGGGCTCTAACAAGCTGTACAAAGCCACCTGAAAACAGCAGAAAGAAAATCCAGGAAGAATAGGCAGATTGATTTTGAGTAATCAAATAGTTCAAGCACTTTCTAAGCATTAGCCTAAGGAAGGTGAGACTCCATAACAGAAAAATCTTTGGAAATAGGTCTAAATACACAATAGACTTTCTAAAATTATAAGTGTCAGAAGCATTTGCACGACACAAAAAGGACAATGTTTGATTGTACTTAACAATAGGCCTTGGTTTTGCATGATAGTGCTGCTAGAAAATCAGAAAAATAACAACATGGTCACAAGAAAGCCTCTATATAACCAATTACTAAAGTCTTTCCCCCAATAAGGTATGGCCTAGCTAAAGAGGAAAAGAAATTACAAATAAGTCGTGAACATAATGAACCACAGCCCATGTTTTTACCAAGGATGCAAAATCTCCGATGGTGCTTCTGATTTCCAAAGGCCTCAGAGAGCAGCTTTCTGCTCCGGCAGAACATACAGGTAAAATCAATGCAATGCACATTGGCATTCCCCATCTCAGCTAACGAGACATTACATTTTCTTAGAGGAGCCTAAATTAGAGGCACGGCATTTAATTTTTGGTTACACTTAAACATTCATATCCTTCCAGGTAAGCCTGTTCAAGCTCAATTTCTGGAGCTTTCGCTTATCTGGTATTCAGAGTGTTACTGCTGCCTGTCTTGTTGGAATCCTGTTTACAGGACCATACACTACTGAGAGATTAGGAGCTAAAAACAGCAGGCAAAATTGAGTATTAATAAATGCAAATTAATGCTCACTGGGGAAAAGCCAATTTTATATATACACACTGATGGAAATTAAATTATTTAGTGACCTTCAGAATAGCTCTTAATGTTAGTGGACAGTTCTATGGAATGGCAGCTCAGCATTCAGCAGTACTTTAAAAAATAAATTAGGAATTAGTAGGAAAGAATGACGAAAAAAATGAAAGCATAATTATGACAACACGTACATTCCTAGTGTGCCTTGCAGCAGAACTAGAAAATATAGTGAAAAGCAATAACAATGAGCACAAATGTGAAATGCCTTTTGTACAAGATGATATTAAGCTACAGCTTTTCCTCTGGGAAAAGAGGCAGCGCTTGGAAGACACACCAGAAGTTTGTAAATTCTTGAGTGGCACAGGGAAGACAAATAGGAAACAATTGTTCATCTGTTCTCACAGTTTAAGAGGCAGAGGGCATTACCTGAAATTATTGGGTAGCTGGTTTAGGAAATCACAAAATGAATTGATTTTTCCTGCAAATTAAATTGTGGAATCCATTGATATTCAGCATGGTAAATACTAAAAGTTTAGATGGAAAAAAAAGAAAATAAAGCACAGGGAAAGGCATTAAGGGCTGTTAAGCACATTGATAGAAGCTCTGATGCTAAAAAAAAAAATCAGGGGGAAGGACACAATGGAAAAAGAGCATAGGCCAGCCACATTCTTCTTCCATGCCTCCTGCAAGCATCCGCTGCCAGCACTGCTGGACAAGACACTGCGCGGCACAGCCCTTCGGCACCGCACCGCCTTCCTCGTAACACGGACTCACCTCTCGTCTGTAAATTGTCCAAGGTGCTTCCTGCAGTATTTCAGAAGCATCTTAACTGCTATTTTATAGCTGGAAGAAAAAAAAAGAGCTGAGCTTTCATTAATACTTCATGAGGGCAACATGAGCACGGTCTTCCTTGCATTGCTGAAAAGGCTGTGCTGGTATTCCAGGTCTCACTTGCAATCTCAATGTCTTAAGACCAAAGCCACAAAATGACTCATCCAGCTTGGACAGGTCCACAGCCACCCAAGTGCAGCCGTGTGCTCAGGAACTGCCACCACCCCCCCGCCCCGCAGCCATTAGGTGACTGACAAGAACAAGCGCACAAATTACCACCACAAAAGGCAAAGATGCTGCTGAAGCCCTGCTGTTCTGCAAGGCCAGAGCCGTGGTTAGGCTGTCTCCAATTCCTGCACCTCATTCTTTCCATATTCAGACTTGGGTTTGCTCAGACCTTAACTACCAGGGAGAACAACTGCAGGAATTACAAGTGCAGACTGACAGACCTTTTGGGTGGAATACTTCAATGACTGGAACACTTTAATGCATATTGCGTGAGTGAATCAGCTAATCATTTTAATGCAAAACTCTCTTTTCCTTTCTCATCCCTTTCTCTTGCACACCGGCTATCCAAAGAGGGAGGAAGTTACGGATTACAGGAGGGTCAGCCATGGGAGTAAAAGGTTTGATCCTGCAAACTCCAAATGGAAGCTTTTGTGTTGGCAGGATCAGTGCTGCGACTGACATTGTATCATTGTAGAAACAGTCTGTTTCATGAACTGTCAGTTTTTTCTTTATCCTTTAAAAAATGTCAAATGAAGATGTTTAATAGACATGTAAATACTGAAAACTGAATTAACAGTACTTTAAAGCAGCATTAATCTCACAGAACATGTTTGGCATCTTTCTGTACCGCATTGCCATCAGGTGACTAGCACGATCTATTAAAATAATCCTAAAGAGCTCCTTGAAGACTACACTAGGTAATTTTACAACTACAGGAAATTACTCAACAAAGAGAATCTAACAAGCATGCTAAAATATCAAAATACTTCTTAAAGACTAGGATACAGAATGAAGACAGGCTTTCCTTATTAAACTTTTTATTAAAATGGAGCTATTTTTACATATTTAAAATACTTTATATCCAAATTATGCAATATTTATGAATACAATTGTATGCAAACACTTGCATAAAAATATGTAAAATCACAGCTAAGCAATATAAAGCAATATATAGCATGTTCCAAAACGTATTTCAGGACTGGAATACCTGAGTTTTCAATAAGCTGGTTTCCTGCATGTCACTGATTTTTAACAGTTAAATTTAATAATGTATCTGATCTCCTATAAAGCACTTCTTTGGTTGGGAGAAACGGCATGGAAAAGGCAGAGATCGAGCAGAGATATTACTCAAGGCCTATCTTCAGAATCTTCTTCCACATGAAGATCCACTGTTTGAGATGCTAGGAAGGACTCCCATGTAGCAAGGCACTTAAAAAAAAAAGCACAGATACATATGAATATAGCAGATATAGATTTCTGTAAAACTGGTAGCCAAGGAGAAAAAGAAGAAAAAAAATTAGCCAAATACATACGCATTGTCACAAGCTGCTTTTGTGGGGCTACGGTAAGAGCAAAATATGGTTTCCTAGGCAGCTCAGTGATATGCAAAATGTTAGCCAACATGCTGAGTGAGCTGTAAAGGTCACTTTTACATAATGACAAGCGCACAGTGTGAGCATCGTAATTGTATGTGTTAGCATGGAAGATGCTAACATTAATTATGCTCTTCTTTAATGTCTCCCTTTAGTTACAGGCAAAGATCTCTTCCAAACAGAAGTCGCACTGTCAGGCACAGTTCCCTTGTAATCTCTGTGGATTCCTATTGTATACCCAATTTTCTTTCCAAGTTAAATTAAAACAGTTTTTTTCTAAACACAGAGAGAATTCATTTTTCCCCTGAGTAACAGGAAAGAAATGGGACCAGAAAGGCAGGGGCGGGGTGGGGGGTGGGGAAACTGTCATCCTTACAACAAGTGGCATTTCTCTCCTCACGGAAACATGTATTTATAATTGTACAAACTAATTTTTTTATTTGAAGCACCAAGACTGTAGGCAGTAAAATGAAAAAAAAAAAAAATCCCCAAATGACTTTGGTTCAATTTGGCTTAAATGAGTGTTGGCAGCTTGGCAAACCATTATAAATCACAGATTAGTGTTGAGAGTCGTGGCAAGGCTATCACTAGGTAACCCATGGTGTGCTGATGCTTGTTACCCAAAGTACCAGGTTTTTACTATTTCAAGTCTGTCATTAGTACAGGGCAGGCAAATTCATGCAATAATTTTATTGTTTTGATGCTGTTGAAAAAAAAAAAACCCTTGAAATTGAAATGTTCTAATAAAATTTTGACTTATACACTCATACCTATTGCTCTTATTTACTACTTACTGTACACAGTTTTTTTAATGAAGAATCTGAAATATTCACAATAAATAAGTTGTCTGAAATTTCGCAGGAAATACCTTCTTTTATATTAAAACCTGCACAGCATACTCCATTTATCTGACCTTTGAATTAAATCAGTACCCTGAAAACAGCATCATTTCCTAAGTGAAAACTTTTGCCGTAAGCTATTCAAGCCACAGTAATTTGCTATGCCCAGCTACAATGAAGTATCTAGCATCCATCTGTCATTGCTTAGGAGACATGGAAAATACTAGCATTCATGCTGCTTGAACTTACAGCCACCTAACTCTGGCTTACTAGGCATTTCTAGTGAATGACTTCAAAACTCTGCCATTAAATATGTAGATTTCATCATATTACATTAAAGAGCCTGGGTCCTGGTATTATTGCATATCTATGTGCAAGCAGACGAGTGGGAGGATCTGATAGTCATGAATAATGTATAAGTATAAGCTCAAAGAGCAAAATGAAGAAGACACACAGGATGACCGGAGTTGGGGGAATCCATGATGACACCAGGCCGCAGAACCAGGGATAGCCATAAAATTACGGGTGACAAAAGTAACAAGAAAAAGCAAACAAAAGTCAGCAGCGATTATGTCTCTGAAGACATAAAAAAGTAGAAGACGTGGCTCTGCAAGATAACACGAGAGGCTAAAACAGCTGACTGACCTAGGAGATCACAAAGAAAAAAGTATGCGGGAGCTTATTTCTGCATAGGTTTTTGTTCGTTAGCAGGCATGTTAGAGACTCTTCCTGTCATTCATATATTGTCCTCCAGACTATGGAAACCATGAATCTACTCCCCCAGTCTTTCTTTTCTGATCTTGCTGACAAAATCTCCAACTAACTTCTGCTGCTTTTGCACACAACAACATTATGCTGCTGTTCAGAGCACATCTAAGGTTTGAATTACTGTGAAAAGAGAGGAATAACAGGATAAGAGTCATGTGGAAATCTGCTTTCTTCATTGACTTTTTGAGAAATGTTATTTTGAAAAGGTAATTATAAAATTGGAGAAAGGGTGAAAATAGTGCTAGCTTGAACAGTGATCTGCAAGTGTTGCAAACTGATATCTGACTTAAAAGGTCTTTTTGACCTTTTGTAGAAAGCCCTTAAGGTTTGCTCATTAGATTCTCCCCTACTTCGTGTGACACTGGCAGCTGAGTCTATCTGAGATGCTCGAGCTGGAAGGTGGCATCTTGGTTTCAAAATGGCAATGAGGCAGCTGCTAGCAATGTGTCTGCACTGTGGCGCTCAGGCTCACGTTTCTGTTTGCTAGAGCCCAGCCTCGATGACCATCCTAGAAAGCCGCAAGGCACATCTGTGTTCCTAGGCTTTTCCTAGGTGTGGGACAAGAAGTGATCACTATTTCTTGAAGAGTCTTTTGCTGGCAATGACTGACTTTTTTTTTCTGAACCACAGTTTATACCATGTAACTCCATCTTTTGTCATTCTGTAATTTCAGTAATGTGAATTAAAATACATATATCAGCACTGGCTGGAATGTAAAAATGGCTTTCCGTTATCTTTGCAACACTGAGCCAAACTGCACGTGTTAAAATGCAATCACAATATGTTGCTTAACCAGATAGATAGAATCTACTGAAGTCTTTCCAGACAAAGATGCAAAGCATTTTTTTCAGTTGCACAAGTTATTCAGTTTTTAATTTATCCTCGTTTATATAACCAAAACACATTTTCCAAAATGTAAGCGCAATGGTGGCTCATTTCACTGTCAGACATCACAGTGCCGCTACAGCTGACAAGTTTTATAATTAACCATACCAAAACAAAACTGGGTCTCTGTGCCTTAGGCGCAAGCTTTTTATATTGTGAAGCATGAACTGCATAAACGACATTTTGTTAGTGATGTATACTTCAGCATTACCACAGAATGACTTTACTTCATTCTCCTGGGAGGTTGAAAACGGAGATCTAAATAGAGGATCAGCCAGCTTTCACAAAGGAGACAGAAAGGGAAAAAAAAGAAAAACCAAACCCAGGAAATTAAATGTGCATGCATAGGACTGAAATTCATAATCCAATTACTTGTAAAAGCCTGGTGGAAGACATAAAAAAGCCTAAATACACAAAATGAAATAGCAAGAGCTTAAATAAGGCTACTTTGCCTAAAATATTCTGATTACTACTGCAGGTCACACATTATTCTGCAACATCAGTTTTAGAAAAAACAGCAAAAAGGTTTCCATACAGTACAACTGCATATCTAACTAAAAAGGAGATATAAAAATAGAACATGTAGTAGGGACGATAACAGAAGCAGTGTGTCACATGCCATGTGTGTTTCTGTTCCAGTTCCCTGTTTTCCATGGTTGATACCTTAAAAATACCATTTATGATGGCATTTTCTGGAGTAGAATCTGAAAATGAAGTCTTGTGTGTGGCTGAGAGAGAGACAAAAAAATACTTTCATAGTTTCTGGGTGCAAGGAAACAAAAACTAGAGTGCATAGAAATAGTGATTCCCACTATTAAAAAAAAGGCTTCCTAAAAGTATTTAAAAGCTATTTTTATGGTTGAAGTGAATGAGGGTTCAAAGACGGAGCCTGGCTTTGAAGCGACATGCACAGAGACAAACTGGCTCAGCCACGTGGGAGCTTTTGAAAATCACATGAAGTTTGTTAGCTAAATTGCCAGGCATTGCTAAGGTAGGATGTGATCAACATGCATGAGCAGCTAACGTTTTGCTACGCAACCAAATGACTAGTTAAATGCATGAGGGCAGAGGCCTCGAGGGCAAACGACAAATCTCGTCTATTTTTCTACAGCATACACTAGATAGAGAGGTACATAAGGGCTTTGGAGTTAGGGGGAAGTTGCTGTGATGGGGAAGGAGTATTGTTTTGCCCTAATGAATCTTTTGGATCAATTTATGCCTGTACAACAATGTAGGTCACAGAAATAAACTGAATTACGCTTGAAATAGTTAAGAAAATCAGGAAATTATTTATATTTTTGGAAGAGAGTAGGCTGTGTCAATACCAACAAGAATCTCACTATCTCAAAGATAACTTCAGCTTTTTATCTGATTAAGCTGCAAAGGTTTAACAGGATTAGTTTGACATGAGAAAAATAAAATTGGAGGCTACACTTTAAAACAAAGGCTCATCCATGCACAAGAAAAAACATGTTATTTCAATGCCAAAGCTAATTAAATATCATCCTACATCATGAAAAAACCCCAATCTTCCTGCATTTACAAGAGTGCCTCATGAGCAGTGGAAAACCAAACTCTGGTATATTTGCTGGATTTATAATGTCTAACTAGTCTTTGGATCTGGCTGCAAAACCTAGCCACTTAGTCCACTGTTTCTTCTGAATAGAATAGGTTAACAAAGTACTTTGCTGAGAAAAATTAAAGTTTCTTTTTCTTTGATGCTGTAAATATCCTAGAGACTACAGAAAAGACATGAGAAAAACAAAAGGAAAAATTTAGTAAATGTTTAGTTGCTCTTTGAAGCCAGAGTCCAACATTGCCTGGTTTGGTTTTGCTAATTTGTACCAGGAACACTTCAGACATGCCAGCTAAATAATAATAATACCACCACCACCACCAATAACTTTATATCTTGTTTTGGTTTTAGTAATGCTGCATCTTTAGGGCTCTGCAGAATATCTATACCTAACTTAATGACAATACTCCTAGTGACAATCAGCTTTCTCAGCTGTAAGCTCCACCCTGTGGACAGTTTGTGATTTCAGCTGTTGGGCAGATACCTCTTCTGGACTCAGGTGTGCTATTTCAGACAGCAGTGTCACACCTAAGGCATGGGGAAAAGGAATAAAATAAATGGGACGGTGTTAACGCATACTTCATTCAAGAACTTTTCTCTGCGAGGCAAACAAATCAATGCCATTTACTTCAGAAATAGGAGTAAAGTACTGAATTTTTAAAAATTAAAACCTTGTCATATTGTTTCAGAAAATCCTCCCTATTTTAGCAATGCACTCACAGTCATTATTAACACAGTACGTTATTGGCTTTAAGCCTTTGTGGAATACAGAGAGACTTAAGCATGTATTCAACTCTCTTCCAGAAGCAAAGTAAAGGAAGTAGAGAAATCTGTGAACTCTTGGGACCAGCCACAGGAATACCAAATGATTGGTCAGTCATGGTAATTCTTGGCTACTAAATGACATTATATTTAAATGTATTATGACATAGCTTGTACATTATCACAGGAAAGCCTTCGTTCTCATAGGTCTGCATCAACTGGCGATTCCACAGCTATAGAAACAAAGAAACGCTTCTTATTCAATTATGTTAAACGTAGATAGTCAATAAACTGGAAGGCTACAGAAATACCTCTACTTGTTTTGAATGAGTAAATCCGGAGAAATATAATTACAGGTGACACTTTAAAGTAGCACTTCAGGTAACGTGAACATTAATTCAGCTTAAGGGAGACATACTCTTTTATGCTAGCTAAATGATGCTTGACAAGTTGACAGCAGAATCCTTAGGCAACTACAATTAAGGAAAAATCCAAACAAATGTAAGGTCATACTCTTTCCCCATATTGTGACAAAGAGGAAATAACATTTTAGAAATTCTAGTTACTTTGTCACACTGCTGTGTTGTACTTGATCACACTGGCTTTAGTTTCATACCATCCTGAAGGACTGGATTCTCTACTGCAAAAGCCACCAGAAAACACGAGATGTCCGTCTCTCGTTACTCTGTAGTTCTCAGAAATTTAAGGGATGCAGACAATGGCCACTAACTGGAATAACTCCTGGTTAGGCTGTGTGCCTGGGAAATGAAGTCAGCAAGACTGGGGAGTAAGGAGGAGCAGAGTGAAACACTGCCCTAGCAAAGGGAATGGGACACTGCTTGTGGAGAGGCAAGAATAGGAGTTGAACTGGGGAGGGGGGGAAGCTGTGGAAAGGAGGAGAAGCCAGTAGTGACTGAGTTAGAAAGCAGGAGATGATTCCTGATAGGAGATGGACAGAACAGCTGGACAACTGAATCATATCCATGGCATCCATGGTGCCTGGGAGCATGCACAGAACACGCTTTGGGAAAAAAAAGGCAAGAAATAAGAGGAGGGATACTACAACAAGAAGAGGCTTAGTAAGCATCAAATGGTGCATCAAAAGCATGAATGAGTAATTTAACTTTGGACATGTGCAAGAACATTAATGATGCACGTAATGACTGAACAAGTGAAAAACACTGGAACAGGCACTGTGTTTGTGCACGAGTTTAATGAGTGAGACTCAAACTATTATCTTTAAAGTAGGATTTTGTTTTCTACTGAAAGCATAAAAATCATATTCTGATTCTCAGGTTTCTGAGATTCCCTTCCTCAAGTTTCACTTCCAAATAGTGGAAGCAGATGCTAGGGCTTCTGCTGCTGCTGTTTTCAGGAGTGCATTCCACACCTGTAGTTTGTAATATAAGGGCCTCTGACAGTCATCACTTCTCCAATAATTAACCGTCAGCATGAACCACAGGTCTCAAATAAACATGCATATTTTAGATCAAAACTCCCAATCTAATATTAATTTTGTCAAATTCTCTTGAATGTCAGGATTAAGATAATGATGTTCTGACAAAACAGAAAAAAATGGGTAAGCAAGCCCTCACTTTGCAAACAAGGAGTGATACCGTTAGCACAATGTTTTCTATTACTGCAACTGCTGCAGTAAGAGAAGGTATTTTTTTCTAAAATCTACCAAGATATAACAGCAAAAACATTTTATGCAGATTTCAATATTCAACAAAAGCACCAAGAAAGAATAATGTCTCCGTATAAACCAATTTGTCCAGTATTTCAGAGGCTATTTAAGAACTACTGGCAGTTACAGAGATAGCTGAACCATTTTCTGCAGTTTGTGACTTAATGACAGTAATTTTGTGTACAGTGTGAGCTCTGGCATTCTGAATCAAAATTCTAATTCAGCAAAAAGCATTTCTAGACAGGAAAGAGAACCAAAGAATTATTTTTATGTTTTAATTTAGCTAATCATTCATTAACAAAATATCCAGTATATTTAGCATCATTTTAACATACGTATTACTGATATAGAAGTCAGAGATCATGAATAACTGAAGAAAATGTGAGAGGATGCCAAAAGCTTGCTGCCTGATTTCAGAAAATATTTTGATCTTAATATGTAACAACAGATTGTCAATGTCCGTGCGTCTCACAGACTGTATGTTAATTAATTAGACTTGATGATCAAGAGCTCTGTCTTTTCAATTATGTTTTAACAAAATGATTTGTATAATCAGGACACTGTCACTGGCTAACGGGCAATCCATAAGAAGTTCAAAATACAGGATTGGAAGTTACAGATGTCAACACATATCTGCGAAAATTACTAATCTATGATTAGTAGATGGCTTAGTGTATTCCAATTTTTTCCCCAAATAAGGAGAAATTCTTTAAAAAAATTCAAGACATCTGGGATATTTTCACAATGGGCACTTCAATCAACAACGTGTTCCCCACGAAGAAACTTCACAGAATGCTTAACATATTTTGTTATATGTTTTCAAGTTCTCTTTCTTAGTATATGCTCTTGTAAAAGTAATTCTTTCCAAGAATATTAGCCATGGCATTTGAGTTGAAAATAAAAATCGAATTTCAACCACTTTTCTTTCTTTCTGAAGTAGTAAGTTTCAATTATAAAGAGATTCAATTTATTAATAGTATACACTGGCAGCATTTATATATTTTTTTTAAAAGCGCAATAAGCTTTTCCTATTGACGTCTCAAAATTGTATTGTTCTTCTTTCTCCTAGTAAAGTCTGATTATTTCATGAAAGACAATTCCTTAGAGAAATAACAACAAGGACTTCCTGAATGTGCTGTCTGAAATGGAATCACATTTAAATGTTTTCCTCATACAAGATCATTTATACAAGTTCGAGCTTTCCAGAGCGCTTCTTCATGCTGTTACAGCAAAAGGTTTCCAAACTGAAATATAGCAGCTGACATTGAACCGAAAAATATGTTCCAAATTGTTGTGGTTAGTAAAACAAGAGTGCCCTCTGTCGATGATGAGCTCAGGATCAGCCACTTGGGCACAAATAAAATACGTTTTGCCTGAAACGTGTCAAATGAAGGATAACTGCCTCCCTCTTCTCGCAAAAAACGATTCTGAAGTTGACACAAGTTTGAACGAAAATGCAAAAATTCCTCTTTACAGACAACCTGTGGACTTCTCCACTGAAATAGTCAATGAAAAAATAACATTGCTATGGCAAAGTGTTTTACCTCTTCATAATAACGGAGGTTATCCTCGGCCACATTACTGAACGTTGATCTCATATCACACTGCATGTTTTGCTTCCACCTGTCCCAATCCGCTTTCAGAGCATTATTGGCACATTCGACTTTGTCTTCAAGTTTCCCAATCTCTTCTGAGAACTAGATGTGAATTGTAAACATTAAAAAATATTAGTAAAGTCACCATTTCAAAAGTGATTGAAATCAAGTGATTGTAGTGCAGACAAACAGAACTGCAGAACCAAGGCTGGTATTTAACTTAGCACAGAAAATCATTCCCCAGGGATAAATTTAAATTTTATTCTTAATGAGTAACTCGGTACAATTTCTGAAATATTAATAACAGAAATTCTAGACCAGAATTGAAGTGTTGCTGAAGATATTTTTATTGACTGAGAAGTTACAGACTCTGGCACCTCTTGACTAGCACTTGACAGTAATGCATCTAAAAAGGAAAATATAGAGAGCTTTACTGAAGCAGAATCAACTACACAAATTAGATTTGGCCAGAAAAAATGAGAAAACCCTGACAGAACCTTTGATAACCTCAGGAGAAACCAGAATGGGGAGAAGACAGCAGAAAACAAAAGCACAAACTTTCTGATTTCTTGCCTGTCACCTTGCAAGCTTTTCTTGTGGCACTAACCTCTGTGTGACCACGTGAGGGAGAGAGAAATGCAGAAGCAGAGAAAGAAATAAAACCAAAGGACTTCTGCAGAGAAGAAACGCTTTCACAACGATCCAGGATCAAAAACCTCGAGGGCTACTCTACAGACATTATTTTCTTCTAATTACTGTAGATGCACAAAGTGACTTTTCAGCTAATGGGAATGAGTAAGAGGCCCTCTCTTTAATGAGTTTTCTAGCCCTCTCAATAATTTTGTTACCTATTGTCATTTACTAATCAGCTGTGTCAGTTCTGGCTGGCACCCAGTCACAGAACGAGGTACATCTTCTGCAGCTACAGTGCAAATTCATCTGCTGGGACTGCACAGCGACTGTCTGCAGCAGGAGGGAGGTCTGGCAGAAACACCACCAATAAGGAACATCAAGCAGGAAAAGTTTGTTTCCGTTGCAACCTTCCTCTTCTTCCTTGTATTCTGCTGTCAGGCAAATTGTTTTTTCCTTGTACAACACCCCTGTAAAGTTGGATAGCTCCTCGTGCTCTCTGCAGAGCTGGTGCTTTCATTGATATGAACCTCAGGATTCCAGGATTAACTCCCAGGACTTCCAAGGAATGCTTAGGCTATTGGCAGAATGCAGAAACGTCAAAATTCAGAGCAGGATGTGGAGAGTCTTGGGTTTTCAGCTCGAACCATGCAGGGAGGACAGTGTTCCAGTGCAACAGCCGGCAGTGCCGCTGCCATCAGAAATGAACTAAGCAGCACTGCCTGAAACGGTCACAGGAACTGAGCCCAACCCTTAATTCACAAACCACAGATCCCAATTCAGTTTGACATACTAGAATCCTTCAGCTCTTAAAGTACCCAAAAACTCCTCAGCTAGTAAAATGGAAAATTTCATCTGAATGGATTTTCTCCACATTCCACGATACACAGATCAATAAACATTTTTAGTTAGACTTGATTTCTACAGATTTTCCTTGCCACACTTCTAGATTAATGAAATACTGGTTATTAATCAAGAACAAAATGCAAAATATTATTTCGACTTTACTGAAAAGCCCATGTTCAATTATCTAGCCAGATCAGTAACCAAACTATGGACAAGGGTAATTTCACCTACCAACACTGTATTCAATATGAAAAGGTTAATCAAAAGTTTAAATGTGGGAAAATTACCTTTAAAGGAATTACAGGGAGCTGGATTCGGTATCTTGGGCCTGTCCCAAGTTAATTGCCTTTCCTTCAAATACCAAAAATGAATGCACACAGAAAACTGAAAACCGTGAGTATTTTTAGACGATTTAGAGTAGGAAAGGCAATTGAATCCATTTTCTGCTTTTGTAAGAAAAAAGTCCCTATATGGGAATGAGCTAGGCTACACACGTACAGAACTTCTCCGACTCAGAAGTCCTGGCTGCAGCTGCTTCGCCTTATCTTGTTCTTCATATCTTTAAGACATTTATTTTACAGTTTGTTTTTGTCTTGCCTTTTCTAGGAACTACGAAGTTCTTCCATGGTGTAGTCACAACGTGATGTGGACAGGCAGACTCTGTTCTACATCCCTGCCCAAAAGAAACTGTGTTGTATCAAGGCAAGGGTTGGACTTAAGGTCCAAAGACAGCATTATGCCACACTTCATCATCTCAAGTAGAGAGGTTTAAGATCTACTTTTTCACAACTGAAAAGAAACATAAATGCCACCCTCTTCAGCTGCCATGACAGCAGAAATCAAAGAAAAATGACTTGGTCTCGACAAAAACATCTGCCTAGTGTGCTCCTCATTTACAAGGTGCAAATTGTTACAATTTATCCTGCAAATTAAATATGATTCTGAATCCATTTTCTTACATTGGTCTCACTGAGGCAGCTAGTGTGATAAATTAAATCTCACATCAGTGATCCCCAGAGAAGGACAGCACAATGCTAATCAGACATCGGACCGCGGGACAGGAAGGTGGGAGCCAGTCACTGCTAGGGCAGAGCGCTACCAGACGTGAACGGTGCGGCCTGTAGCCAAAGAGACTTGGCCCAATAGCCAAATCACCTGGTAAGTGACACAGCATTTTACACTATCACACTATGCAAAATATAGCACAAATTTCTATCATCTGCTACATGAATTAATCCTGCAGCTTGGTGAGACTAACCCTTTTTAGCCTGGAGTTAAAACGTAAGATATATTCAGAATGTGATAGATTCAGCATTTCATCTCTTTACTACTTAGTTTCAAGCCTGAACACTAAGATCCTTAAGTTAGCATTTAATGCTTATCTGGTTCTGTCAGAGCACATTATACCAACCTTTTGTCAGAATTAGTATTAGCACTAGTGGCAGTACCAAAACTGTTAAAAACTCCCAAACCACAGAGGGATGCACTAGCATTGCTGTGTATACCTTCAGAGTGGGGAATGGGAGCAATGGAGCCACAAACTCCAACATCTTTACAGCCAGAGCTCTGGAGGTAAGGAAGGTCTAGATAAGCAGGAGGACACCAAAGCCCTCCCAAATATCTCTGTCAGAGCCTGCATCCAAAATCACAGTCTTCAAACCTTCCATACCCTGAACAGCTGCCTTCTTCATGGACTAAATTTTGGAGTGGGAGACAAGGTTTTGGCTTTTTAGCAGCACCACAAGCAGCTTTCTAAAAGCGCGGTGGCAGAAGCACAGCTCAAGAAAACATTTTTTCCCAGCCATTGAGCCCGACATCTCGTAAGGTTTAATTTGCAATTCCAGCCTATTTCAGCCGCACTGACCTTGGCCATGTTTTGTATTCTCCTGCTGTATAACCTCCTGTTTGTTAAACCATTTAATGTTTGCTGTGACCAATGCTAAAGATCTCACAGCCTTTTATCAGCTCTAATGACAGTCTGAGATTCCTTATCTATGGTGGAAATGTACTTCAAATGAAGATTAGAGTTCATGCCACTCATTGTCAGCAGAATTTCTGGCTACTAGATTGCACTGACAAGTTCAATCTGACATCTATGAGATCATTAGAAGCTACATGAGTTCTGCTTAGGAATAGAAATGTGCAAATACAGCCAAACTCAGTGTTTGACACCAATTCCAATAACAGTATTTGTGTTATGACCACCTTTTATTCTAAAATCAGTCTGGTTAGAAACGTCAGCAAAGTATTTCAATGCATAATTAAAATTAAAACATAGTAAAAACTGATTAAGAAAACAGTTAAAAGTTACTTGAATGGGTAAAAATAGCAGTCCGCTATTCTCTGTGGCCAAACTATCATTAATAGAAAAAGCCTTCAACTTCTAATTAAGAAAAAGTCTTCAGGATACAGCTGCCACTCAATTAGAGAACAGAGGATTTTATGATCAGATTAGACGAACAGACATCTGTTTTACTGCTCTCCTGAGACTGCAAGGAGAATCAGGCTCTCAGAACCAGGATTTTTTGAAATGAGTAAGAAATAGAGGGGCTGTAAAGATACAGCAAAGATCTGAACACCTGTGTAATCACACTGTCCAAAGGCTTTTACCAAAACTGTAAACCCAATTTTGGAAACATGGGAACAGTGAAAAAAGACCAGGTTGTGCAAACTGATCTCAAAATTTTAGTGGAAGCAAGTACAAACATCTCATTATGGAGTAAACCATTGTCAATATCAAATCAACATGGTATGATCAATACTATGCTAAAGGGAAGAAGATCCCTTTTTTTCTGTAACAGTTCAGGAAAAGAGTGCATGCACCTCGTCTGAAGACTCCATCAGATTGTAACAGGAATACGTTCTGAAAAGACCACGTCCTACCAGGCAGTGTTCCCTTCCCTACGGTGGACAGCAATAAGACTAGCTGCTGAACAAGCCGTATGAAATTGCAATTCATCGCTGAATCGCTCTGTGCAAATGCAACTGTTTTTAGCAGGTTGCCAACAAACCGTACAAATGGGAAGTACTGATTAAAAGGGACGCAACGCTGAAAAGTTTATGTAACTAGCTGCATACGAATAACTTACGCAATGACGTATAACACTCCTTTCTGCCAGAATTAATTCTTAGAATCATAGAACCATAGAATATCTCAAGTTGGAAGGGACCCATAAGGTCATTGCTACCCCAACTCCCAGCCTAGGGGGCTTCTCCAACTTACCATCCTCCGTGCATTTTATAACAGCTTCAAACTTTATACGTAAACTAAGGACAAAGGACAGGAGAAGCGGCAGAGGAAGTAGAGAAACAAAAAGAGATTAGAGAACACAAAGGCACTGAAATGAGAGGACAATATAAGATATAAGTAAACAGAATTTCTACTTCAGGAAAAAACAAAACCAGAGGTATTTACTTACTGTCCCACTGCAGTACACAGAGGCAAATGGTTACAAAATATACCATAGACATGGTAGATATCAGACAGTGATAATATATTCTCATTTATTCAGCTCAGTGACAAGAAATCAAATAAAAATATGCATTTCAAGTGCCAAAAACTATCTAAACAGCTCATCTTTCCACGAAAGCTAATTACGACAACCCTAATAAAAAGTATGTGAAATGTCAAGGACTTTCTCCTTTGATGTACTAAAAAGTTACAGAGATTATTATTTAGTCACTTTTATATACTGTTTACACTGTATAACACCTTGTGTTAACACTGTGCTAAAAGGACGTTATTTAGGCTGGAGAGTTAAACAATCAAAAATTTAAAAAATGCCAATGCCCATCCCCGAAGTTCCTTTTCATCGGCCCGCTGAGCCTCGCTGATGGGTTTGGGGATGCCCACCCCCATGGGCTACCAGTTACGCTCTGACTTCACTAGAATGAAGAAGGTGTCATACTGGCAGTAAAAAAATATCCCTGGGCCCAACCAGCTAAGACAGAAACCTGAAAGAACAGAATCCAGAACTTTTCATTGTAAATGAGTTTAACGAACAGCTTTGCTCGTTCTAACCACCTCCTCTCCCTCTCCTACATCAACGGAGCAGCAGCGACAAAAGCACTGCAGCAAGTCTTACTTTCTTTTAACTCCCAGTGTGGAAGTAAACAGAGATGCTAAAAATAAGCTGCGGTACAGTCTGTGTTGACAAAACACAGTGGTCGCCCACTATTACCAGTCCTTTGCTCCAGCAGCCTATCTACTGAAGTTTTGCTTCTTTCTCATGATTGCCTTTGCCTGGCATGCATGGCTACAAAGACCAAACCTTTTCAGGGTAAGTACGAGAATTATAGAAACACCATCCACATGGATGGGGATGGATCTATCTGTGCCATCCGCACAAAGCATGGCTTCAGAGGAGACGCTTTCTTCGGGGGATCATCTTCTGCAGTTAGAATAAGGCCTGGAAAATTTCAGCTTTCTGCACATACTCACCAGATCCTTTTCTGTCTTTCTATTGGCTAAAGCATCAACTTTGGAGTCGAGCTCGCCTTGAATTTGGTCTCTCCTTTTCAAAACACCCTTAATATAGAAGAGAAAAAAAAAAAAGAAGTAAACCGCACCAAATTTTAGCCATCTATTCAGAAAACCATCAAACAACTTGGCTATTTAATAAATTAAGCAAGATCACAGCATGATGCCATTTAATAATTTTGACATGATACATGTAGTTTCCTCAACACAAATCTGAAAATCATGAAGACTTATTTTTCAATACCTGTATTTTATCTTACGTGTTTTTCAAGAACCTTAGTAAATCCAAAATCAGTGCCGCAAGAATCTGCCATACACAGTATCATTGCTGGTTGTACGAGAAAAACTGCAACAGCAGTTTCCTTAGTATCAGCTCAACTTACTATATATTCATATTCTAAAACAGCAACATGAGTTTGCCAAATCTCATGAACAAAAGTGTCTTCTTTGAGTGGAAGTTACAATATAAAGTAGAATAAAAGACTAAAAATGGTATACCAGGCATTATTGAAATTGTGACTTTAACCTTCAATATTATTTTGTAAGTGCCAAATGTAGTTCAGTAAAATCAGATAAAATTATCATAAAAACGATAGATGTTCTAACATTGATATATGTGCTTATTTTCAGCATACTATTTCCTCCTTTAAAACTGTCTTATCAGGTATTGGATTTTTAGCATTATGTCAAAAAATAATTAGAAAGGGGATGGAACGTTACTTGTTAAACTACAAAACAGGAACGGTAGTACAGATTAAATTTCCATTTCCGATGCTCATTTGCTCTGTGACCTTGAGTAAGCCTTACAAATTTCTCTTTGCCTTAGTTTCCTCATCTGTAAAAGCACACTCAGGTGCACTTATCTCGCAGAAACGTTGCAAGGCTTTAGTCCTTTTAAAAAAAAATCAGAAGCAGGACATATATAATTACAAATCTCAAAACCTTCTTTTACATTACCTTGCCACAACGGGTTTTACTGCTTCTTCTGCATATACTAAAGAGATTTTAAGTATTCACCTCTAGCATAGGGCATGTTGAAACAGCACAGGGCACAAGCAGCTCTACCTTCTCTAGCTGTCTTATTTCACTGAGTTCTCTTTGAAATCTTGTCACTTTAACAAACAGAATAGAATAATTTAGGAGGTTAATTTTCAAATAATTTGTCAACGTTTCTTTTTGAACAGGTACTCACTAGAAAAAATTGGTAAACCTGACTTTGGACAAATCTGAGTAATAGATTAGTAATACATACTAATGCTCATAAATCTACGTTTCAATAGCTCAGAATATCTTTTGGTTAGATAAATACAGAAAAGGTTTAGCTTTAAGCATAGAAGCAAAACAAGTATGTCTGGAACAGCTTTCCTTCATATTACAAATACTTTCTCTTTTTTACTATTTCTTTTGCCTCTTTTAAAACTGTTTTAATGACTGTCAAATTTATCACAAATACTCCTTAAATTACAAGATAAAACCAATGACTTTAATATCAATGAGCTACAACTATAGACAAGTGCTGACTTCTAATGGCAAACAGAGGGAGTGTGTTTTTAAAACTTATTATTATACTTTTACAATTTTTTGGCATAATATTTAACGGTACCCTGCCACAAAACCCTCAAATAATTGTATGTGGACCCATAGCCAATTTATTGCTGCAATTTGTACCCTGCGGCACAGCAGTACTCTGCACTCCCCAGATTTGTTCTGTGAGTCAGTTAGGAAGAAGCCAGTCCAGATATAAATATTTTAGCTATGAATTCATCTCTTTCCCCAGTTTAAGGCTGAACTCCCAAGACTGGAAAATACAAGGATTGTATTGCATTGACCACACCTTCTTCTGCACATTTGTGCATGATCTTGGCAGCACTGCACAAAGGTCCCTGTGATGAGGGGCTGAGCACACCTCTGAAAGCAGGTTTTACTAGTGTGACTTCCCCTGTGGTGTTTTTACCGTGACTAGTAGTTCCCTCTCCAAACTGTGAGAGGGAAGTAAACTGTAGGAAAAATAAAAATCCATGGCAAATGAAAGGAAAAGAATAGTTGTAGAAAAGGAATGAGCTGTTGGAGGAAGATCTTCCTCCGGACAGGACCTCAAGGCAGCCTAATGCTGCACTGCAGGTGTTGCATCAATAACACTGCAAGCAGAAAAAAAAGCAATAGGCAACAGCTACGTGTAACGTGTGCATGAAGAGCCAGGTAGTCACTCTGGTGTTTGTCCACAGAAACCTCTCTGTGCTCTGGACAAAAGAGGAACACCTGAGAAAGGGTGAGCCAGGCTGCAGACTAGAAGGCAATAGGCAGGCGGCATCTCTTCAAGAGCATGAAGGCTGGGATGGCTCATGGGTAATAGACTCAGAAATTCTGAAAAAGAAGTTTGGAAGTGGGGGAGAGGAAGAAGACCTGCAATTGCTAGGACGGTAATCTCTTCAGACTTTGAAGCAAAGCAGTACCTACCTCCATCTATCTGCATCTACATGTAAATAACAAGGCCTGTGAGATACAGGACATTTTGTGTGGCCCCTCTTTCAGTGAAGCTGGTTTTAAAGACAGCAGTCACTGCAGCAGTAATTCTTAACCTCTCAGTAGCTAAGCCTTACTAAGAAACTGGCCGCGCTCTGCACAGTGCCAGCAAAGGCTGAGTTAACTTGGGTCTTGCTCTACCCATGGCCTGTAACACACTCTTAGCCGCTACTCAGAAACCACTGCAGCAGGAGCTGGGTTCCCAGCAGAGAGGCAAGAACAGATACTGCAGCTTGCATTGCTCAAAACCTAGACAAAGAGGGGTTTGTACACATTTTCGGCTTTCTAGAGGCAGTAGAGTGGGAATTATGACATGCTGAATTCAGTTACTTAATTATGTTGATTATCCATCAGCACGGAGTTTATCAATTCTGAAGTCTGATTTTTTACATTCTCTCCAAGTGTAAGAAAAATATGTATATAAAGGGAACTGAGAGCATCACCTTATGGCAAAGACTAACACGTGCTTATATAATGGCACAGGGACTGGAAGTTCCCTGCTGTTCTGGAAAAAGAAAACATAATTTAGGAACATCTCCTAGAAGGGGAAAAACCTCTCCACTCCTTTTCCCCCACACAATCTGTTACTAGATGAGTTCATATTTCAGCAGTGTCACAGGAGGTCTTTCTCAGCTGCTGTTCCCCAAACCTTTCTGTGCTCCCGCCTCTCTGCTACAATGCAGAGCTCTCCGAAGATGGCGGAACGAGACACTCCTTAGCCCAGCTACCAAGGGCTGCCTGCCACGCAAAACTATCAAGCTCTTCTCATCTGGAAGGGGTGCCTCTTGCCTGATTAACAAGGGAAACAGGACCAACCGGATTCCTTGCTAACGGACACCTATCCTGTGCTGTGCATGTTTAGTAACAACAGTAAATAGAGGGACTGCGAAATCATTTTCATCCGTTGCAAACTCTCTTCTAGCGTTTGCCACTGGACTAAACCAAACCTTATATACAGCCATAAGCAATCCTTAAGGAAACCTTACCATCAGAATTTCACTGTAGAGAACGTATTCATGTAAAATCGGCAGCAGGTTTTCAGAGAGCCCTGCCATTCGCTTTTCCGTAGCCTTGCAACACTTGTCGATGCAGCTGGCAACACCTTTTAGGGAGTCTGCTAGATCTTCTTCCGATGCTGACCAGAGTGTGTGGATGGGGCCGTATTCCTTCATTTCATTAAAATACTCTTAGCAGGAACATATACACGTATTAGTCTTTTGTTCATTAATAGATGTCTCAGTGATACTAATTGCAACCTCATATTTATGGTGAACAAGGCAAGAGACCGAGGCTAATGTTTAAATTTGCTCAAACGACCAAGATAAGTAAACTGTGGTTCATTGTTTATGAATAAACTAATCAATTAATGTATTGTAATTAAGTAGTTCCTAGAAACCTATCAGCAAAAATGCCCCATTTTTGTCATTTTAAAAGGACACATACACTCTGAGACCTGCTGGGTTGTATTCAGTTCACCCAATGATCTGAATTATTTCACATCGTCTTCATACAGAGGGACATGAGGCATTGCAGTCCCGGGCAGCAGTTGGTCTGACTTGCTTCTACTGCCCTGAATTCTTCTGCTACAGTAATGCTCTGAATCCCATTATTAAAACTAGTAGCCTTGGTATGTCCCAAAAGCTGCAGAAGACACACTGAAGTTGCCTGCAGTTCTGCAGGTATTACTTCCTTTAGTAGTTTTTATTAATCTAAATACATGGATATCCTATGAATGATTTCTCTTATGTCTCTAGGCCAAGTGATAATCTGTAAGCAGAAAGAAAAAGGTCCAGAATTCACTGTGTTTGGCAGGACTAAACTTGGGCAAAGCTGGATATGACCCGGAAGCTGCATGTTCACAGGAGGGTACTGTGAACACATTGGTAATGTATGGAAAACACAGTTCCATCACAACTGAATTTATAATGGAGAAATGTCCAATAAAAGGTGCAAAGCAGACATGCGCCATGAAGAATGTAATGTTTACTTTGAGATGAATTGGACAAAAAAACCCAACTCCATGGAAGATATAATTAAGAATCCCATGTTAAGCTGCTGCAAGCAGGAATGTTCTCTGAATCATCACAGTTATCAACAGTTCATATCCATGACAGTGCGGCCCGGCACACAAGTGTTCTGCCAAGTGCTATTTGGAAAATCTAGAAAGAAGATATAACCTACAGCATTTGGGAGCGTGTCAAAATTAATGAGGTTTTCCGAGAAATATTTTGGCACCGATGCCTTGAACCTACAGGCCTCAGCCAGCTATTTCCACTGAAATGAACGATATCAAAAGGAACTCTTTTCACCAACATGTATTTTCCTTTTATAAGATCCCTCCACTTTAGCAAGGACATGCTGAGATCTGGTACTGCACAATAAAGCACAAGGGCTCAGTTATTAAAGAACACAGTGCACCTCTTCAAATTATATTATATAGACAACAAAATCCCTCAAGTGCTGACCAGTGGAAACTCTACTGAACAGGCCTAGTCTGAGATCAGGGTCAATCTCAGAAAGTCAGTCATTTAGCGTTCCAAGTAGGTGTTCAAGCTGCTGTTACTTAAGGAAAAAATTGAGATTATCATCCTTCTTAAGAAAACTCTAACAAACAGGCACAGTTTCCCATGACAGAAATTATGGCCAACAGTAAAACTATTAAAAAACAAATAAAAAATCTACTTGGTTAATGAAGAAAAAAGGTGCAGAATGAAACAAAAAAAGAGATCTGGAATCTAGACAGCATTATGCCAGTACAAGACAGCACAGAAAACCGTGACTGTTTACATTCCACTGAAAGTACAAAACAAAAGGTCATGCAGCTTTCCAAAAACCACAACTAACAAGATAAGCCATACTTGCTACATTTTCTTCTTTCTAAGTTCCTTATCAAGTAGTTCAACGACATGTTGAAGCTGTTCCTATTAACAAGTTATTCAAACTAACTTGAAGGTCTGCCAAAACAATGACCATTATGAAAAGCATGGTATAAACACAAATCTCGCTTTTCCCCTACGTGCTGGAAAGAGTATTTTGCCGGGCACAATGAAAACTGATTTACTTTTCCAATATATTAATTGCTTAAATCGATAAAACTGATACTTGTTTTCTACTTACCCCTTTCTTCCTTGTAAATTCGATGAGCTATTTTGTCTAGTACGTTTATTTTATGACTAAATGTTTCCATGTAATCGTTCATTTCTGTAAACGTTTCAGGACGATTTTTAACTCCTCCTCTTACTGAGGATGCTACAGCTCTGACAGTCTGTCCCATCCTGCTCAGCAAACCGGGACCCTGCTTCTTGTGTGAGGAGAGTTCCTATAGACAGAACAAGCCGTGTTTACTTCCACGTACTTTTTAAAATTCTCTGAAAATAATGCATACTTTAAAGCTTTTTTTAAAAAAACAAAACTACATACCTAAGCCTCTGTGTGTCTTTTTAGTACATAAATCTTACTTGAAAATTATTAGACCAGTGTCAGAACCGTACCTGTCATGTGCATTCATTAGCTAAGCCTTTCTGGGCAAACACAAGCACGCCAGGTATCAGGCTCTCACAAGAGTGATTAAAGACGGCAGAGAACCTTGACCCTTTCACTCCTTAGGGTGGGTTAGCTAGTTTGCAATTTAGCCTTTTGAACAGGAAAGCAGAGGCAATGATTGCAGAAATAAGTCATTAGAAAAGCAAACAATGTTTCTACTGGAAAAAGTAATCCATCTATTTTTTTTTTTTTTGTAACTCTTTTTTATGTTGCTAGAATAACCTTTGCTGAAGTTCAGAGGCAGGCTTTGCTGAGTACAAAACTCCAATTTTCAGCTGGACTCAGCTTGCAAAAATAGAACAGGAAATTCAAAGGCTGTATTTTTCTTTTATGAGACTAGTATAACTTTTTAAAAAAAAGCAGATGAACACCACAGTGCCATGCCAAAACAAGAGTTAATTTAAAATATTACTCTTCATATAATCTTGGAAGCTTGTATGTATACCAAAAAGCATGCAGAATTGAAATATTGTGAATTTGCCACAAAAATCCAAAATGCAGCAACAAAAACTGCTTTGGAAGGTACAGCAATATTTATGGCCACACACATGATTACCAAAAGCACAGAAGAAAAGGTTGTCTCGGGGGATCAATATTCCATAAACCCCTGCCTTCTTCTGACACTTCTGTAACAAGCCGTGGGAGGACACTATTGAATACTCAACTAGGGAGACTCCTGATATACTCTACTAACACAAGATGTGGTTTCACATAACTAAATAAAAATAAAGTCATTTTACCCAGGCCTGTGCAGTAAGAAAAATTTTGAAGTCTTCATTAAAAGTTAAAGTTGGATGATCAGCAATACGGTTCAAGAACTTATGTAAAGCTTTTCTTCGCGTCTCAATGAATTCATCACTAAATCGTTCCACCATTCCTTTCATTATGAATTTTTCAGGCAGTGGCTAAGGAAAAAAGAAAACTATATTGTACAATTTGCATAATATTAAGGGTATTATAATAGTTCTTCTACTTACTAAAAACCATAGGTATACCTTGTAGAACCCACCGTGCAAAAACCAAATTGTTATAAAGTTATCACATTCAACAGTGGTATAACACGGTTCTTGTAGCACACAGTGCAGAAGAATACAAGTCCAACTAAGAAAGAAGGACATAAATTACTGCAAATGGCACAATTACAAACGTAAGAAATACCTTTATGGGATTTTTAATTATCACATATGTATAAAGCTAATGAAACTAGGTTGGCTTAACGTTTGTGAGATTTCAGAAACTGAAGAAAGACCTCAAACATCTCTGTATAAAACTGGAGCCATCTTATAAACAAATAAAAATAACTTAATTTTAGCAAACGAACAGGAATAATCAGTGTTGGATGTGCTTCTTCAAGTCTGCTCTTCAACCAAAGGAAATCCTGATATCGTCTTCGAACTTCATATTCACTGGAGTCAAATTCACCACGAGATGTCTGAAAACCAGAGGCAGAAAAAACAGGCCCAGGTTAGAATACCAGAGAAAAAGAACAAAATAGTTTTAGATTTTGGAGAAAACTGAGTACTTGAAGGGAGTGCATACATGATTCTATTTTGCCCGTGTTATTGGCTTGCTGTTTTTTAAAGTGCGGTGATCAACTGCTTGAAGAGTTAAAACACATCTCATTTTAGCAGGAATCAAAGTTCTATTGTAAAAAACAAAAAGAAAAGCAAGCACTAAACTCTGCACACAGAGCGACTTGCAATAATTAGCCTACCACAATGTTTCCAAAAGATTTCAATCATCATTTTAGTGTGGCATTTCCCTTTTAGCAATCACGGTTATGTTCGTTCCTTTTAGGGCACTTCTTTTAAAGTGATTAGTAATCTACGAGTGAGGAAAGTCCATTTTTTAGCATTCTGAAAAAAACCCCAAATAGCTGACATAGGTCCCTGGGACCTGCTGACACTAGTCAACAATCCCCTCATTCGAAACATGAAAACTTCAGCATATCATAGCAATAACACTTTCTGCGCCGCTTAATGGATTCTGCGTTCCATCCTCAATTCCAGTTTTGTAGCCCTTTGTTAGAACTTGCCAGCAAACCTTTAATGCCTAGAAAAAATGCTTATTACAGTGTTGCAAAATTGTCAGACCATGAGATTTATTTGATCGCTGCTCTATCTTCCAGAATCAAGCCACAGAGAGCCCATGTTTTCACTAAAGTAATGCGTGCTGTTTAGCATTCATTGTTGCACAGAGATTTATAATGCGATGCAAGTACATTCTAAAAACCTCAGAACGCGCTTTTGTAATCTAAACATTTTTGAGGGTTGAATAAAAATTTTTCAAGGTATGTGGGAGGAATGCTATTACTTTATCATCAACAACCAGCACTTCAAATTAAATACGATAAGAAAGGATAGAATACATAAAAAAGCAAAAGGAATCCACCTTACAGCCCTTCCATACTTGCCTGAAGAAAAAATGTTCTCTCGTCTACAAAAACATGCATAAAGTGAAAATTACTGCTAGCAACCTAACGAAGATAGCTCTCTTCCTGCTTTTTAAATATTTTATGAGGAACTGATATCTCCTCTTATTTAAGGATGAATAATTCCCATCTGAAAATTTGGTTTTAAATGAATCTTTTAAAAAGAACTCAAAGTAAAATAAATTAACAGTGCAATTCTCAAAATGCAGCCTGCAGAGTATTTGCTGGTAATCCCAGAAGAGCTGGCTAGTCTCACAAGGCTGACTTTCTTCCTTATTTCCAGTAAATAACTTGCATTCAGGACAGCTAAAAATACACGTAGTTGTTTCCTAATACTACTTTTTCATTGGAGAATTGTGGCAGTTTCCCCAGAAATCACATGCAAGTGTAAATGGGAAACAAATATCCATGTGATAGTGGACGCTGTAATTACAAAAGAATGGAATTGACAGTCTTTGTAGCAGGTAACATTTATGAGAGACAAGAGCCTGCCAGCCTGCAAGTGATCCAAAAGTTGTAAATACTTGGGCTAACACTGTGTCTTTGAACCGAACCAGTCTTTATGCTGTTTCATATTCCTGCTGAAGATCCCAATAGAAGATGTTCTCATATAGAACTGATTTGGCTGTTGAAGAATTATTAGCTCTCTTCTCAGCATTAAAAACCTAAGCACCTATGTGTGCAGACTTATACTGAATTTTTTTTCAGAATCTACTGCACAGTTTCGTACAGTTTTAGTGGTCTACAACTCAGGGCAAAATCAGGGTGTAATTTAAATTTAGTAATATCCCAGAGAATGGTATGCAAGAAGAGTGAAAATGCTCCTACTGTTATCAGCGTAGGCCACTATAGCCATGAGGCGATGCTTACCTTTGTGACTACTCTGTATGTAATAAATGTTTCAATGGCTGTAATGTGGCTTTCAGGATCATCGACTGTAATGAAGAGATCTCTTAATTCTGGTTCATCTTCAAATTTATACTGGTTTATCATTGACGAGGGGGATATTGGCATTGAAGGACTGAATGAGTTTACCTCGGCCAGTGATGTATCCTACAGGTAAGACATGAGAACATCCACATCAATACATCTTTATATACAAACACACACATGCAAACACATATGTCTCAGACGCTCAAATGGCAAGCTTTTAAACAGTCGGGTAAAACAGATATAACATAAAGCAGATGAAAGAATTATATAGTACGTAGCAAATCTATTATCCTTTTCAGTATTTGATTCAGTGAGGATGTAAGAGATAAGAATGAGATTTATCCTAAAACTGATGAAAGAGCAAAATGCTACCATTTGACAAGAATGTTATGCATGGCTGGAAAGAGAACTTGCCTATGAATGCTAAAATTAGTTAAGAATCCAAGCACCCAGTAATTGTGTAGGACACATACCAGCTTTATTAAAATTGTTAGAAGCCAGTTACTCAGGACTTATGAAGTTTGAATTATCTCTAATAACTTGAATAGGGTGGGTAAAACCTGATGATTTTAAAAGAAAACAAGACAAAATCCAAATGACAATTTTTATTGGAATTGGATATTTCAGTTTCCATACATTTTAAAATAAAGTATGAAATGGAAAACTTTTACAGAGACATAAATTTAATCTTTCTAAGAAGAAAAACAGTAAGCAAGGATGCAGTACAAATTTGTTGCTTAATTTCTAAAAAAAGTCAAACCACTGTTTTGCTGAAGTGGAAAACCACTTCTTGATAACATCAACCACTTCCACCACAGCTCTCTAAGAACGTGGCCCCATAGCAGCTGCTTCTGCTCAGTGCGTTCCATGGCAATCGCTCAAATGCTGAGAAACTGAGGGGAAATTAGAAACAGGCACAAAAATCTCATTTTCTTTCTTAGACGCAAGTCTGGATGAGAGCTACTAATCTAAAATCTTGAAGGATACAGTGACTAGGAAAATAAATTAAATTCACTAACACCATAAAAGAGCATAATAAATGAAGAAATCACTAAAAATAATCAATTTGGACAATTAGAATCAATCACTATGTTTTAAATATCAAACACTTTATACACTTCTTCTAATATATCCAATGCAATGAAGTACTTTTATAATAAACTTTTAATTAATTTTAATCTGTTTTCTAGAAGTTTTCTAGAAGTGTAGTCAGGCTACACTAACTACCCAGTGGCAAAGAGTTGCCCTTTCTGGTGCCTCACTAACTATGGAGCAAGGAGAAAAGGGATGTTGCTAAAGGGTAGAACTGCTCCAATGGCAGGAGTGGAAATGTGGACGTCCACAGAAACTAGAGACACAGCATCATCCCAAGGCCGATCTCATGGGAGCGAAGAGCACACCGCCACAGTGCTGCGGAGCTCGGTGAGAGCTGCTTTTTTTTCCTTTCAATTCAACCGGATCAAAACTTCCACTGGAAGACGTCCTCCTCTCTTGTTCTTTTCCTGCCTTAAACCTCATTGCCTGCTGCCATCCCTCTCCTTTGGATTTATCAATGTACTCCCACAAATATGGAGTAGAAATTTATATCGAGAATTATGCACGGAAAGCACTGATGTACCAGTTCTCCTCCCATCACTTAGGTACAGTTCTTTGAACAAGGAGACAAAAGCAGGACGGAAGGCTAAAGGCAACGCTTTAAATGTTATAGAGCTGCTTACCTGTACACCTGTAAGTCTTTTTATTTTTACTCAGGGTGTTCCCACGCATGATTTCTACACTGGTATCCAGCCAGCACTGTCCTGAGTGGCGAGGGATTAATAGGGAAGCTGTTTTCACTGCCCGCTAGCACTAGCTGGCCGTGCTCTACGTGAAGAACGAGGACCGCTAGTTCAGAGCAGTCCGTGCGATTCAAAGTGCTGAGACAACGGGAAATTTCCAGGGAAAGAAAAATGCATGTGAGCATGTAAGGGACTTGAACGGCCATATAACTTGAGGAATAATGACTCTGCAAGGCCTTAATTGGATCAAGCCGAATGCGTTTCATATTTTCTCATTTTCCATGGGTCATTAATACCTTAATGTTTCATCCCTCCTTCTAGGTTGCTACTAAAAATTGCTCTATACAGGCAGGTTTCTGAAAGTGTATTTTTATATGGAAGGGCTTATGAATATGTGGTTTGTGAAACAAAACACGGGCAATAAAAATCCATAAAATAAGCAGGTCTTCAGTTCTCTTGTAATACCGCTCCAGTGTTCATCTGCACATGCATGAATGCATGGGGGTTTTAAACAAGCATCTGTTTCTCTTTTTTTATCCTCATGATACTTCAGGTTTACTTCCAGCAGTTCTTGAAGTTCGTGTGACATAAGCCTGATGTCATCACAGAAACATGGTAAAAAAAGATGATAATTTTCCATTTTCTATGCAGCTGTAATTTTGTGGTTGGAACTATGTTTTTGTGTGCATACACTTGAGGGCAGAAAGAGTTTGTGGCACAGGAAAAACAGACAATTCTTCTAGCTCTTGGGTTGTATAACTTTTTTCTAAAAAAACTTTTTTCCTCTTCATCCATGGAAAGAGAATCAAGGTCCTGTCCCAGCTAACGATGTGCTTCCCCACACCTCCCCCAGCCCCACCCACCTGCAGTACCCCTTCTCCCTTCCAAGCCCTTTCACTACTGACAGCAGTCGGCAGAGCTGTGTGTGCCGATCAGCAAATAGGTTCATGCATTTTGACTTACTGGCCAAGAGACCAAACAGATAGAAAATCAACGAGCTCCTGGCAGCATGAGGGCCTTGTTCTGGGTCTCCTTCCTCTAATACTTGCAGTTACCCTATCTCACTCTCACATTTGGCTGCAATGGGTCAGTAAGACTCCAAAGTAAATAAGGGAAGGAAAACACTCATACAGCAGGAGCAGCCTCAATGTAAGCTGAGCACACAGCTGAGCCTGCGGCTCTCTGTAGAAAACATTAAGCCCAGGGGTTTGCCTAAACACCACTCCTCCCCGGAGCACAGATCCTCGACTCAGGGTTGCCTCCATGCCTCATCCATCCCTCCCTCCCTCCCAGCAAGGATCCAGAGCTTGCAATCTTCTGAGGCCAGGGATCCAAAGCAGGTCTGGAGACAAAGGAAGAGGTGGACGAGTTTGTCTTATAAGAGAATAGCTTAGTTGTTGGAGCATTCTTCAAAGCAGCAAAGAGATTCAGGAAGACAGAATAGTTCCTTGGCCGAAAAATTCACTCATAAATCAGTCTCAAATCCTTGATCAACTTGTTTTGGAAGAAAAATTAGCTGCTACGCAATTCTGAAGTGGCATGTGCATCTTTTCCAGAAATACCATTGATTAAGTTTTCTGTAATTACGAAATGGAGACAAACACTGTAAAATAGAGATTGAAAGAAGAGCTGCTAAAGATTTTAAGTATTAACTGACGTGCTGACTGCTTTGTCAATGCTAGGTCACCGTTTCAGTTAACAAGGAAGGCAAAGATTAACTGATTGGGTATTGCGATACGTGCGGTACTCTGTACTTTAAAACCAGTGGAAGAAAGCAGGGTGAAAACGTTGTATTTGTGCGACTCATAACTCAGTCCCCAGAAGCTGTCTCTGCTAAAAAGACCTCAGAACTTTTTCCATGGTAACGGAAACTAGGATAAAGTGAAATGCACGTCGCATCATGAAATGCTTTATCAGAGTTACCGAAGAAGATGCTAGTCTGTAATATTTGAGATATGTCACAGGATACTGGGTCAATGGTTTATGACACTATCAGGTTAAATGTCTATGAATTTTCATAAAATAAAAGCCCCGTGTTTACATCTTGAGTAATAACTTAGGGTACTGAGGTTGACAATTTTTAAGAATCTCATTTTTCACCATTTTGGTAGCTGGTACATTTCATTGACTAAACTGAGAAAAATGAAGTCGGTGTCAGTGTCAGGCACGGAACACAGCACTGCCGCTGCTGTCCCGCCTGGCCTGCAAATGCTACGCCACTACCTTAAAGACAGTGGTGTGAGAAACCCCATTAAGATACAATTTAAAACAAGGTGGTCCTGGAGCAGTATGTTATGGAAAAATCGGTTTTACAAAACTTAGTCTGAAGCTACATCTAGCCCGTCAGTTTCCCTTGAATATACAGAACATGAACAAACGGGGTGGAATCCCCAATCAACCTCACAGATTTTCATCAGCTCAAAAGATCAGCCCTCAAATTGCACCTGAAAGCAAACTGTGAGTTTCTGCTCTATATATAACCACTAAATGCAGGTGTCCAAGCTTTGGAAAGAATGTTATATTTTCACATAGTATGACAAATTTTCTTGTTTGCAGGAATAAGTTATCATGTGACATGCATTAATAGTAGTAAAGATTTAATATAAGTAGGAAATATTTGGCATGAATCCAGGCAGCAGAAATTTAAAGATATACGTATTTGCCACACAGCAGCAGTAACTCGTATCATCTACACTTGTTTTTATTTTTCATTCCCAAGGAGCATCGCTCTTGACAAACAAGCAGAGTAACTGTTGACACGCTGTACTGATAGGCAGATACCTGCACGCAGAACTGCCTGAACTTACCTAGTAAAAGCAAAAGGATCCGAAGTAAGAAACAGACAACTAAAACTATATTTTAGCACTGCTTTTGCATGCAAGTTCAGCGAATCATTCATCTCTTTATGTCAAATCAAGGCTGGTGCTTTGCTAGAAAACATGATTTAGCTGGACCCTAGTTATGCTTCAGAAAAACACAGATAACTTGGTGAAATTTAGCCTGACCTCTTGCATGTTACGGACCATTAAATCACCTAATAGTCCCTTCTGGCCTTGAAATCCATGAATTTCAAGAATTTTACTCCAGTCAAAGTTTAAATACATAGCTCCTGAGAATGAAGCTCTTGTTCCAATGTTTTTATTCATGCATACCAAAAAAGTACCTCTTTTACAGAAATATAAAAAATACGCATTTAATTCATACAACCATCGGTCCTGTGAATATATGTTTGGTGTCACATTTTCAAATAGGAAACATATGTGCTGTGTCTCCCCAATGTCACACATCCCGTCACACAGCGGTTCAGAAGTCTCAGAAGGTGAATAGGGCCTTAGCCCCCTACACATATTTTTTCCACCGTAGCTATCAGTACGTCCTTGTGTTATATTTTAGATGCTGCCCTGGTAAGGCCAATAGATCCACGACATGCCCTCTTCTTTAATGGCTGAAAAGGCAAGAGGTAAGTCTCCTCTTAACCAAATTAGTGCAAAATGAGAAACAATATTCAGGGCAGCCATAGCACACTTCACTGGATTAATTAAAATCAGCAATATCGGCAGGCCTGGCGCCCGCGTACCTAGCTAACTCGGTGTGCTTCCAGAACGTGGACCCTAATCGATCGCCAGTTACGTCCATTTTACTCCCTTCATCAAAATACAGATGTTACCTTCTCGAACCTCCTACGCGGAGGTGCCAGACTTCCCTTCGCCTTTTAAAAGAAAACCCAGACTGAAACTTGGAAATATTTATTTGTGTTTAAATACAACTGCAATTACTGAATACGACTGCTTATTGAATTTACATGTATACGGCGTATATACCGTACACACACGGTCCGCGACAACCGTAAGTGACGGTAAGGTCGCGGCGACCCCAGACCGCCCGGCAAACTGCAGGCAGGAGCAGCCAGGGCGCGCGCCGCTGGCCCGAGGCG
>WAAD01023685.1:976-120229 GCA_013389945.1 Fregata magnificens | reverse complement strand
CCTGGGGCGCTGCGTGCGCTGTGCCTGGGGTCGGGGGGCCTGGCGGGGCCGGGCAGCCTCAGCCTGCCTCCTCGGAAGCCCCGAGGCTGCCCGGCGGGGAGGGGCGCACCTGGGCTTGCCTTCTTTCTCCAGGTTGGTCTCTTTCTTCCCGGTGGGCGTCCGGGCTGCACGTCCCGCGTCCCCGCCACCGCCAAAACGTGCCTTGCTTCTTGCCCCTCGTACGCTTCGGACGGCTGCTCTGCCGCTGGAGGCTTGCTTGGCTCTGCCGCTGGAGGCTTGCTTGCGTACCACTTCATCGTGGCGCCTGGTATGCTCTTTCTGATGTTGAGGCCAGAGAGTACTCTGGGCTCAGAGGTTTACTGGTGAGAACAAATTGACACCACGCTACATCTGAAAAGGAGCAGGGAGAGGGACACCAAACATTTGAAAATTTAAAAATTTCCCAAAGGAAAACCATCACAATTAAGGGGTTTTGAAGTTGCCCGTGTTGACTAGGAAGTAACGAGCAGTGCTACTAGTCGCGGGAGCTGGGGAGGTGTAGTAAGTGAGCAGGCAGGTCGAGGGAGGGGAGGACTGGTCTAACCTGCGGTGGGGTCCGTCGCCACCTTGGGCGACCAGTGGTGCTGCTTGGGCTCCGCTGCGGTGCTGGGCACATCGCCGAGGCCCACGTTTGCACAGCATAGAACACAGCACGTCTTCACAGGCTCCGTATGAAATGACTGAAGTCAGTGGAAACTTGGTTAACGTATGCTTCAGGAGTCCTGGGTGGGTACTTGAACAGGCAGATACAACATCGTCTGTGCGTACCTTGGTTCCCTCGCTGTCAAATTAGAAAAGGCAAGGTCCATAATCGAATGAAACTATTTTGAAAAGCGTTCATCTGTGAAACGCTCCTGGCAGTTGATGAGGAAATTTGTTTGGTATTTCATGCTTTTTGGTGAAGTCTTGAGCCACAACTTGAAAGAGATAAAACTAAACACTAAATATTCACTGAACTGTGCAAAGGGAAGAAGAATATGCCTGTGTAATTAGAGAACAGATACTGAGACATTTTCATGTTTGGTTTAAAAAAACCCAAAACACCAAAAAGCAAAAACCAACTAAAATTCAGAGGGAACAGTGGGTTGCGGGGGATGGACCTTTCCACAGAAGCGATCGCACACATTTTGGCAAGCAGACGAGCGTTTGCCATAGGAGGTTGCTCTCTCCCATGGACCAGCCACCAGAGGGAGATGGGATGCACTTTTCCTGGGTACTCGGATACTCGCTGATGGCAGAGTATGTTTCAGTAAGTTAATATAGGCACTTTCTGTAGTTTTAAAATAACGACTGGCCCTGGTACGAGATCCTCAGGCTTCTTTTCCTTCGGACGCTGCGTAGACCGTCCCTGCCCTGCTGCCGTTCACTGAGCCCCAGGTCTGAGCCTCGGGTTTCTCTGGTGCGCTGCCTTCCTCGCGGGCTGCCACCGGCCCTCGGCTGGCTGCTGCTCGCCTCCAGGCTCTGCAAGTTGCAGGCTGGGGTTCCTTGTGGTGCCGGTGCTTCTCATCCAGCGCCAAATCTGCAGCTCTTCCTGCTTCTGCGCCTTTTACAGTTCCTTTCCAGTGTCCTCGCTGCTCCTGTATCCTCTGGTTACCCTCGGGTACCAGATACCAATGAAGAGTGAATATCAGAATATAAATTTTTTATTCTTTCTACTCTGTTCTTTGTACATCAATGATAAGACAAGTGTAGCTAGTTTGTTTTCTGAGTCTATATAGGTGATGGGTGAGTTTTGTTTCCTCTGGTTTTGCCTTTATTTCACCGTTTCTAAGTGCCATGTGCTGTGCCAGAGGCCTACGGGTTTTCTGAATAGAGTAAGTACCTACAACCGGTATAATGCCTGAGTTTTTAATATGTCTGTATTTAAATTCAGACGTTACACTTGTGAGGCAATAACAAAATAGAAGAAAACTCATTGAGGATCAGAATTCCAGACAGCACACATCAGAGATGATAAATAAAGGACGGCCAGTCAAAGAAAGTATAAAACGGATGTACGGGAGGCTTGAATACTAACGCTGTCATCTGGATCATACTAATTTTTCAAAGTTTTACCATTCTCTTGGGTTCTTTATTTTTGTTTGAGAGAAATCTCACAAGATGCTTTAATTGGATTTTTTCTTATTATAGCTTTTTATTAGCTCATTAATCAAGCTTAACAAGACGTATTTTTAGATTCCTCACTGGCAGTGCTTATCTTTCTGTGCTTTATTTTTGAAATACCGATCTGTGAGGAAAAGGTATTCATTGTTCTTCGCTCTAGGAAGATACGCATTGCGTTTAACAGTTCTTTGGAGTTTTAATCATCGCAAGGACCCATGCTAAAACAAAGTAGGAGAGCGTTCTGCCGTCCCTTTCACCTGCCCTCCCCACCCTCTACCCCACTCGTCCCTAATCTCTATTGAAAGGCCTCAGGGAGTAAATGTAACGTCCGGGCACCTTCCCTCCCGTGCCGAGTCCCAGTGGGATTGCCAGCACCTCTCCCCCTGCAGTATTTAGCAAAAAGAGCTTTTTACAGTCTCGAGAATTTGTTGCTCACGTTCTGCTGTAGGACCACAGACGGCTTTAAACAGTTGAGTAGTTGTGCTATTCGCAGTTACTGCAGGTAGCATAAATACAGAGCTGCGCTTACCAGAGGGGATTCACAGGTTTCTCTTGTGCTGTTATTTCAAAAGTGCGTTGCTGTAGGTCTTGGTTATTCTTCATTTCAATGTGTGTATGTGCACACATATGCCGACAGGCTCCGCGTTTCCTGAGCGCCTGGGATTTACACATTTAACCACAGATATCCTTCCCCAAACCTGTGGAATTAGATCTTGGCAATAATTAAGGGTCAATATGTCAGGTGTTGTTAGGCCATGAATATTATTGCCCGACTTATTTAAAGAAATAGCTGTCGCACTGAGACAATACTCGACAGTATTTTGCTAAATAAATTTTAACGTTTTGTAAAATATGGTGTTTTCTAAATACCTATAAAATCTTCATGAAATACTCAACCTTTCCAGGCCCTCCTACTCGGGAACACCAAGTGGAGCGTTCGCATATGCCAGGGCTGAGCTGCAATCGCCTCCAACTTCTATTTATTCACTTAAGCCCAAAAAGCTATTTTGTATTACAAAAATGTCAGTATTATTCCTACTTGCATTCTCCCTTTTTCTTTGGTAAGAGTGTTGATCCTAGCTAGTAATCCCTTCCAGAGTTGCTTTTTCTTGAACAAATTAAATTTACAAACACCGAAGCAGAACCAAGCTATTCCTTCGCTCTCATGTGCAGGCTGCATGTGATCCCTTTAGGCCAGAATACCACTTTGAATACTTAATGTTGACTTGTCGAGTTCCACCAACTGCACAGTGATATGGACAGGATTGAATCTTGTTTTATTTCGTCAGCTCCCTAGCCAGGCAGTAGCGGGGCACGGAGGGCTCACGGTGTTTTACTCTGTTCCACCACTGCAGTGCAAATAATAAGGATATTAGTGAATCTGCTGACATTCGGCACCTTGACGCAAATGAGAACGTTTTTCTAGGTCTGAAATGCATTGTCAAGTAGCATCCCTGCCAGGGTTGTGTAGTGTATAAGCAGAAGTCATTATGTTTACACCCAGAAGATATTTTGATGGTGAATTAAGGGCTGACCTTCATATCATACCATTTATTAGAGCAAGCTTTGTAGTAAGCTCCATATAATGGCTCAAAGTAAGGTTAACTATTTGTGTTCCATGCCTGAACTGGCAAAGGAGTCGGAGCATTAAAGCTCTCAGATAAGTTGTGAGCTGCTTAGCTTTTCAGCTGCCCATTGTGTTTTGGTTGAAAGGTAACTGTTAAGCTCCTCTGTTATTTTTGTTGTTCCTAGTTTAGGTTTGGAAGGTGCTTTAACTGGAATATTGTAGAGTGATTTATCTGTCAGACAGTGGATATCCTTCACGCTTATTTTTTTCAGAGACTATCAGACTGTCTTTGCTTTCTGACTGCCCAAAGGAAATTACAATGTAGTGTACTCATAATCATGTTATCTCTTTTATAGCTGCAGATCATTTTTATGACATTGTAGATGTACAAAGCCCTGATCGATATCTAGAGACTTGCTACCCTTTTAAGTTATGTGAGTCTGCCAAATTTTAGACATGAAAATATTCCAGGTGAATCGTTATTGGGTTTCATAATTTTTATGATATCTAAAAACAGTTGCCAAGCTTCATTGGATATGAAAGCATTGATTTTTTTTTTTTTTTGGTAATACTTTGCACTGTTGTCAGATAGAGTCCATCTGCTCTAATCTAGCATTGTCTCTTCTGCTGAAGGAATGGTTTCATGTTTCCAAATAATTGCTGCTGTTCTTATTTTTTAATGAATAGTATATTTAGCAATCTGTAGTTCATGGCATGAAATGTTAGAGTATCTCCTAGTCCAAAAGTATGCAACGAATATATTAATATTTAACATACCTTTAAAGGCTTGTTGAATTAATTTGATATATGAATCTGAGTTCTTTCTGGTTTTGATTTTCCTGATGCCTAGTTTGGGACCTCCGGACTTCAGGTAAAAGGAAACAGATTAATACTGGACCTCAGTTAACCTGTTTATCAATGACCAGGTGTGGTCCTGTTTGTTAAATAACTGAAAAGAAATGACAGTGACTGATAGGAATGTTACTCATTTACAGATGTCTGTTTATAACCCATTTCAATTGAAGAATTCTGTATTTCAGCTGTTGCAGTGCCATGCACGGGCTCTGAAAATACTGTGCAAACCTGTGATTGTTGTTTGACCTTTTAGGCACAGGGCTTGCCATTGTTCCAAGGATTATTAGCCTTTACAGGATTGCTTTATAAGGATTTAGCAATCTTTTATTGTTCACCCATGCTTTCAGTGACCCTAAAAAACTTTACCAAAGGGAACTGGCAGGTAGGTGAGCCTACTTAAACCAATCCAGGAGGCACATCGTGGCTGAATTAACCCTCTGTATTCATAATGTTTTAATAGATTTTTTTTTTTTTTGACAGAAACTTTGTGTGCTTCTTGCCTTGGTTTATTACTACCAGGATGGCTATTAAGAAAGTTTTTATATGAAACTGTTTTTTTAGTCCTCAAATTCACACCTGAACTACTGACATAATATTGGGACCTACATGGGACCTAATTACCACTTTAATACTTATTGATAGAAAATTGTATGTATATAGTCATTCATAAAACGTATGGAAAATTCATTCTGCAGCTACACTGCCACAGAATCTCTCACTTTGATCATGTGTCACTGAGCTCTTCTCTTCCATAAAACTCTGTATGATACTAATGGTAAAGGACAGTGGTTCAAGGTCATTCTTGCTAAAAACTGCCCCTTTTTGTTCTACAGAGGTCAGAAAACGTAAAAAACCCCATCATCATCATAATGCAGAAATAGAAGTATGGTCCTGGATAGTAGATATAACCCAGAGGAAAGAATGTGAACAACGCGCCTGCAGAGAGGAATTTTAAGTGATGTATGTGAAACTGCCAAAATGAGAATTGCAGCTGAAGGAAGCGAGCCAGCTGTCTAACTACAATCAATATCCAGGTTAAGTAAACAATTACAGTCTGCCGGAGTTGGAAGGAAATCCACGCAGCCTGATGGGGTAACTGCAGCGTCTTCAGGTGTAAATTCTGAATTTACTTCATGGATACCTTTCTTGCCATTTACACAGAGTGTAACTGACTTTTTTTTCACAACCTGTCAGGCAAAGGCTGCTCTCGCTTTATGGAGAGCTGTTGTTGAGTCCTTGCAAACAAATGATGCATGTCAATTAATAGTGGAGTTGTTTTAAAAATCTGGAAACTGTCGAGACTCAGTAGTGACCAACAGGACAATGTATGTTATCAGACAAGCACTGGGCTGGCCCAACATAGAAGACATCAGTCCTAGAATGGAAACAGCTGTGTTTACAACATTTTAGGGTAGTTTCCTTATCAAATACTAATATGTGCAAAAGCCCTTGTGCGAAAACTTGGCAGTTGGTCCAACAGAAGATTCTTCTTCTCCTTGCAATATTTGCTATAAAGTTGCTAAATAGCTCAAAATAGTTTCAACACCTTTAAAAGAGATGCCTAAACCCAAAAAAGACCTGAGATAGATTTATAGATGAAAGAATTTTTTTTACATTTTGGCTTGATCTCTTACCCTTGCTTAGGCAAAACTTCCTGGGAAACCTCAAAATTTTCCTGACAGCGTATATACATGTGAAACTGATAGTACAGTAGACAGCTGTTCTACTACTATCCCCTTATTTTATATTTAACTCCCCAAAAAATATCTTTATGCCTTCAAAATATCTGTTGCTCCTAGTGGACAGTAAAGTGCTGGAGGGTATTTGTTACCCTGTGCTCTGAACAGATGAAATATGAACCAGCTACTGCCTATTCTCTCACCACTGCATGTCTTGCTTAGGATTGGTGAAGGCATGCAATATATCTGGTGGGAATGCTATATAGTGAACCTGTGAGTGAGGGTGGCACAAGTACACAGGAGAGTAGACTTCATGAATTTTGTAGCCCAAAGAAGAATTTTGTTTCCTCTTAGCATGTCTTGCTGTGTTTGCAGTGTGTACAATTTTGGAGACTCTTTGTCTTCAGAATTGAGAAGCATTTGTCTCCAAATACTGAGAAGAACCATTGCCAAATTCTAGAAAAGAATAGCAGAGGAAACAATTTAAATTTCAAGTCTTTATGCCAAGACGTAATCCAAGACACAGAGCGACTTTGGACAGTGTGGTCAGACTGCAGCTGCGAGAGCTCTAGATCGGATGGGGAAGGAAGCATTCCAACACATGTGATTTACAGTAGCGGCGCAAGCAGACATATGCTTCCTGCAGTCTTCTCTTATCTAATAACCGTTAGTAGTTTTGGTTTGGGTTGTGAAAAAATGAGAAAGACCAGATTGGTCTGTATCTTGGAGGGGAAACAGTGGGATTAATTAGGTCCCTATTTTATTCAAATGATTTTGCACTTAGGGATGATGCAGAGCACTTAAGACGTTGACCCAATGGATTTGCGAGAGAACTTGTGTTTAAAATGAGGTTTGTGGATGGACTGTGGCATTGAAATACTGTATTCTTGTGAGTTACAGTGAGCTCTGTAGTTAGACAGCACTGGCACTTGTTTTCCACTGAGAAAAAGAGAAAAGTTGTTAGGTGAGATGAGACTGCAGGGAAGAGTAGGTGTACCTCCCCAGCTCCTAGGAATTAAATCCCTGTCATACTAGATGAAAGCTTAAATACATGAAATTTCTCTTCTTTATTCATCTTTCTGATAAGCGATTGCTAGAAGGATGCTAAAGACTTAAGAAAATTGGAGGAATATAGGAGAACTTGAGAGGTGTGTAGTAACATATTTACACTTAACCTACTCCATACTGTGAAAGAGAGGTCAGTTCCTTCTACTTTGAGTGTATAGCTGTGCTTTCCTTATCTGCGAAGCAAAGCTGCATGCTATTTTTGGCTTTACTGAACTTCGGAAGCCTTAACAGAATAATATGTTTTTTTCTATGTCATATCACTTAAGACAGCAAATGACTATCTGCTGGATTGCATTTTTCAGCCTATGGCCATGTATGCTGCAGTGGGTGATTTGATGTTCTGTAAGAATTCATCTTTAAATTGACTTAATGATTTATACTACCAAATTGTTCACATTTCTAAACTGTATACGAAACTAATGAAACAGGCTAGAATTTTAGACAGGTGACCTTTCTTGTTCTCGTGTGATATACACGAGGAAAACAGCAAAGAACAGAGGACAACAGGTGGAAAGGGTTCATTTTCCATGTACAACATCTCTGAGAGCACTTCTGGGGTTGCTCAAGAGGAAACTCCAGTTTAACCATTCTAGTATCTCTCAGACTGCCTCTTAGATGGGCAAGCTCTGTTGATGCCAGACTCAATAGCTGAGTGTAGGGGAAAGGGTCTCGGTGGTAAACTCATCTGGTTTTGAACCAGCTGGGAATTACTTCAGCTCCTTAGCGGGCTGGAATAGCTTGGGAGTGCCTTCACGTGAATCTGCATCTCTGTGTTTCAGAAGCTGCCAGGAGGAATGATACAATATGCGGGAGACTTTGATTTGGTTCCCACTCTGCCAAAAGTATCTAATATAATTCCTGATAAGCTGTATGGTTTCTGTCTGAAGCCCCAGCTGATAAGGCAACACAAGTATTTTGGATGTAGTGCTGGAGCACAAGAAGGCCATTCTTGCCTTCAGCTATCCTCTCTGCTTGAGAAGGGTTACTGGGTAGATTGGAGCAGATCGCCTTTGATATCTGTATGCCTTTTTAGGGCTTTCAGAGCATTCCCCAAGAAGATTCATGATTCCTGTGCTGTAGCAGAACCAATGCAAATTACTGACAAGGCAACAAAGAAAGTGGCCTCAGGTTCCCATGAAAATGTGCTGCTGGTGTGTGCATGCCTTTTAGCTTTATCCCTAATTTTACATGCACACCTGAATGCAAATACGTGCCTGATAGGAGTGAGGAAAGGAGGCAAAAGGAAACAATAAAAGCAAACACGGTGGCTATGAACTTAAGCCCAAATGAAAAAAGGTTTGAATAATCCTCTGGTTACGCAACATATTTAGAAGTATGATCTAGTTAATAAAGCATTTTTTCTCATTATTATTTTTATAGTACAAAAAAGCAAGTAATGTACAGATCAGTACAGAAGCTGAAGGAATGAGTCTCCAGTAAAAGTATGGCCTGAAACGCTAATGGCTTTAAAACAAAATTATGCCTATTTATAAATGAATCAGTCAGTTTTTAGGTAACCAAAATGCAGAGTGGAATGGATACAAATTATCTCACAATTGATCAAAAGGTAAGTAATGACATGTACTGCTGCATACTGAGGAAGCTGAAAATCAGGAAATAGCATTGGTAATCTGCCTCTGGGGACTGAGGTTGGTATAATTGGTAAAATGAGTCTGAAACTAAGGAGTGAGGGGTAAGGCTGAGAGATTTTTGGACTGCCCGACCCATCTCCTGTAAACAGAAAAAGTGAGTTCAAGTGTCTTCCGATGATGATGGCGTTAGCAGCGAGCAGAAACGTGGGCAGCAAGAAGAGAAGGTAATGATCTGCGTAACAACAGTCAGGTAGGCCAGTCCGGTCCAGCTTCTGCAGTGTGAGGGATGGATTCCTTGTTGGGGCTTGTTCTGTCAGCCCTGCGCCGATGGGTGCGCCCCTGAGGGAGACGCCTTGTGCCACCGCTGCCTGCCGCTCCTCTGCGGCCGGGCAGGGGCAGCCCTGTGTGCGGCCGGGAGGAAACGGTGGGATGCTTGGCAAGGGAAGGGCAGCCGACCCTGCTGGGGGGCAAAGCAGCAGGCCGGGGCGGTTCTTCAGGGTTATGGCTAGCTGCTAGTATCGGCAGAAGGATCTTGAGTAATCTGGGTAAAAATTGGTGGTCAGGAAAGAGTAATTAAAATGTTTGTGTGCAAATATAATGAGCTGGGCCAGCAAAACGTGGGATGTTAGACGGATTACGGGAATGTAGTGGAAAACCAGGTGTGGAATGGGGTATGGTAATGAAAAAAGATAGAATTGCACGTTATGAGGCGGACTAAAGAAGCAGCAAGAGTTGTATCTATGTTGTTTGAATCAAAAGCGCTTCAAAATCAGGGAATGATAGGAAAATTCTATTAATTTTGTGAGTCTGTAGGATATGGTAGGGCTGGATTTGGTTACTAAAAGGGATCTTTTTAAAGCATTTTATGTTTTAACATTTTGTGCGTGGTTAAAGCTTTAAGTACTACCAGGAGTTGTGACCATATGGGTGGGCAGCCCCAACATATGGAAGTATTTAACTTCTTCAGTGTAGCTTGGAGAACAAATGCTAATAACACGGGTTATTTCTGCTGGTAATAGCTGACAGTTTTTTCACTTCTTCGATAAGAGGCCAACTTTAAGGTTTCATTTAAGTAATGAAGATATTCTAGATGAGCTGATTGAGGAACGTATGATGTGTGATTCAGATAAAATTAAATGACAAGAGTAAAACAAATAGGTCTGCAACTGGGGATTTCAAAGCTCGATACTCTACGGATGTGAATGATTAAATCAATCTACAAAAGAAGCTCAGAAACTCAAATGCGGAGGAGGTCTGGAACTTTCTTACTCAAAAGTTTGAAAACTATCTGGAATTAAAATCCAGAACAAAGGAGGAAACATTGTAGAAAGAATCTAACTGGATGAATAGCCACATAATTAAAAATAAATGAGCAGAATGAAAAAAAATTGCAGAAAGGACTGACAGGCAGAGAAATCTATGCAAAAGAGGTAAAGAAGCATAGGAATAAGGTGAATTGAACAAAAGTCAAGCAGAGCTAGACCTTGCACTGGATATTAAACATGATAAAATTACCCAGCCTAAAGCAAGCGGTTTCAGAAACAGACCACTAAGAAGAACATGGGGTCACTGTTCAGAGATTAAATGTATGACCCTAAAAATAAGAAAATGCTTTATTCTGTCTTCATTAGAAATGCTGCTGCTGACTGTGGTGGGAAGTGGAGGTTGCCTAGTAGGAATGAATCCACAGGCTTTAAAATAAAAATCATTGCAACTGAAGCAAAACACAAGCAGTTGGACGTAGCGAAGGATGGTGATCAACAGTTTCCTGACCAGAAAGAGAGCGGCTCATGAACTCTTGAGTCTGATACCATATGACAGCAAATACACGGTGATTAGGGAGAAGGAAAAATGATCCAGGTAGTTATAGGTGCATTAGTCTGACCTTGAGGCTTTAGAAGAAATTTGGAAGGGAATCCTTCCTGTACCTGCAAATGCTTGACTCATACCAGCTTTGGTTATAAGTGTTGGACCGTCGCAGGATTGCTGGTGTTAGCAGCATGTTGCGGGCAGTGCCCACACGCTTACTGTGCACGCACTTACCTGCGTCAGGGACCAGGCGTTCTTAGGGGCCAGTGTACCCCGCCTGCGGGCTGAAACGCTTCTGCTGAACACATCGTACCTTTAGGTAATATTGGACGTCTTTTTTTAAAGTGTCTGAGCATGGGTCAGTCTAGCATTTCTTCTTAATTCCTCGACTGTAGCTTAATTTTGATACATAATGGGCAGATCGAGATTTGCACAAACATGGATTTCAGTTGTAGGCTACAACTCACACAAAGTACCAAAACTTAATGTAGGTGCAGAACACAGATTATGGAGTTTCTGTGAGACTCTCCTCCAGCTGACTTATGAACGCAGCTAACGCTGTGAAACGATCTTAACTTTCTTCTTGAGGATGAGAGAGAGAGACATTGTGAGGAACACACTTGAGTCTACAAAGATCTTCCCATAAGAATCAAGTCCACTAGATGAATTTCAAGTTTTATCCTGGAGGGTAAGTGCTTTAGACGTCTTACTAGCACTAAGCGTAAATTCAGTTGTCAACTGCAATCTGTTTAGAAAAATTAAATTTATTTCTCAATTGTATTTAAGCAATGATGTTGTGAATGAGGTGAAAAACCACAACAGACCTTTCCCAATAGGTTCCCTAATGAAGGAATTTCCTTCTTGACCCCCGGAACCAACAGGCTGATAAAAGCATCCTAAATACCACATTTTCTGTACTACATCTACAGGGACTGCGAGAAAAATAGGCTTAACCCAAATATCAGAGAGCAAGTCACTGACATTTTGCCACCTATGCTCTTCCCCACCCTTTGGGACTGACCGTTGGCCTGAGGTTTGAGCAGTTCTTCCCAGAACAGAGATGAAGAGGTGGTGGGCGTTTTTACAACACAGGTCATTTTAGTATTAAAATTAGCACTTAGAGTGCTTATACTGTTAAAAATAGTGCTGGAAGAGGACTGTGCAATGAATAATAAGTTTAGGCAATGCTGATAAATTAAAACATGGCTTTAGAAGTTGCTCAGAGGAGCTTGTTTAATCTTTTAAGTTTTCCCAAAATTAAATATCGAATTATTGGTAATGCCTGGCATCCTTTGTAGGAATGTAGCTCATCAAAAGAGCTCCTGTCATTAGAGGGGTGATTGTGTCGTCTCCAGCAGAGTTATTCCACGCCATTGGTATTTCTTGGCAGACTGACATGTTTTCACTTGACATTGCTGTAACCCCTGGGAAAGAAAGCGAGTCCTTCCTTTCTGTGAATAATTCATTAGTGAGCCATCACACTGAAGTATTCCAAAGAAGTATACCCTTCTTTTGGGGGAGGAGGGGAGGGATACCAAAGCTACTTAAATTTTTTTTTTACTTTTACTTTTTTTAATGCTACCCTGCAGTCTTACCACCTCCTAAGCATTCTTCCATAGCAAGCTTCTCTCCCAGCAAAGAACTAACTCTCAGCTCTGATCTTTTGGTCTATAAATTAATCCATGTTATTTTTCCAAAGGGTTCTGGAGCAGAGCAGTGGAAAGCTGCTGACGGAGTGTAGCCCTTCTGAGAGCGCTGGATTGTCTGGAACTGGACAAAAATGCCGGTAAATCAAACTTTCTGTCAGAAATCCAGCCAAGAAGCATGGCTGGCTGTTTAGTAAAATGTGCTAAAATATATTTTCTAATGACTGGGTAGACTGACACTGTTAGCAGTGAGCAAGCAGACCGCATATATGAACACCTGGCAGAACCAGGGAAATGTGGTCTTTCATATTTGACCAGAGAATGGAAGGGTCAGCGTTCACAGGCATGTTTAAAGCAGTGGTGAAAATGTTTACGTGGAGTTGGTTTCTCTTATTTTTAAAATGTAAAAAGCCCGGATTTTCCATTTACCTGGATAATTGTTCCTATTGCTAGTAACAAGTTTAAGGAGCATAAGTTGAAACAGAAGACCCTGTATGGCGTATTTTTCTTATTTTAGGTAAGCTTTTCTTAGGTGTCCTGTTTGAAGGCTCTGCCACTGAGAGGTTTTTTCTAAAATTGTATCAATAGCAGGTGTTCACTTTATTCTTTACTTTTTCACTTCTAATATGTATTTTTTTCATGTCTGCTAGAAAAGCTTGGCTATCAGTTTAAAGCATGTTCTTGATAACAGGCAGGCAAGGGCTGGATGAGCTGTTCTTTTATTCTTATGTGCAATATCTTGGGTATTCGAAGGGCTCTTTAGTGATCCCTTCCTCTAAGAAGCTCAAATAATTCCTGGTATTTTATTAACCTGTCAGAGCAGGGGTTGCTTCTGAATTTATCTTGGTATTTCTGTCTGAAACAGCTGTGCAGCCTATGCTTCAAATTGCCAGCATTAAATCAACATAGTTTTCCTCCTCATTCTTCATCAATTTGTCATATAGATAAGCCCACTACCTGCACTAGCAATCTTCCATTATCCACTGTTCTTGCTGGTTTCTTCCATATAGTTCCATCAACACCCACAAAGGCTTTTTACCCTCAGATATATTCTGTCTTTTTAGGTTTTTTAACTCCACCGCTTAAGACGATGTCTGCAGATAGGTAATGACTCTAAAAATCGAGCATGCCATATGACTTATTTTGCCAGTGACATAGCTAGGTGGTTTGGACTTTAATCTCTTGAGATCAGATAAAGGAAATAAAAAAATTATGAGTCAGATAAAAAGAAAAAAGATGCACAAAAAAATGCATCTCGATGATTTTTGTTATTTATGGAAACTCTAGCATCCAAATTTCTTTTCTAATTACTGAAACTGTACACACTGACAATGTACACGTTTGAGGAACATAAATGAATACACCGTACCCTCCGTTATGCAGAAAGTGTCCTTCCTGATCAGATTTTTACCCTATGAAATTTAATCATCATTCAGATTCTTCTTGTTTTTTCATATATTTGCTTGTCCTTAAATGTGCTTCTGTGACATGTGTATATGTAACTCTATAACTAAGATGTTCTTATTTGCATTGTAAAAGAGTAAAGCATTTCCAGTGCCAGTATTATAATGAATACTGTATTTAAAAGATCATGCCTCATTTTTCTACGTGCTGTATCGGCAGCAGAGTGTTATAGTCTGTCCTGATATTTCACTGTATAAATTAGACAGCTAAGGAAGGAAGAAGAAAACCAGCAGATATAGATTAAGTGACCTGTTCCAGATCACAACACACAACTGACAGCATGAGAAGTAGATTCCCAGCCCAACCTACTAAATCTGGAGTCATCAGAAATGTAATCCTGATTTTTAGGAAGAGGTGAGCGGTTTGGAATTGGCTTGAATTTTATTTTTATCCTTTTTGTGCTTCTCTACAGAAATAATTATAACTATTTACAGTGGCTGTCGTACAGCTCATTGAAATGGTTTTCAGAAACTTCTGTTTCCAATTGTCATTTCAGTAATGCTTTTCTAAAATGGAAAAAATGAAAACAAAATTTTTGCATAGGAAGAAAGACGTTTCAAAGACTTGCTGCTTTTCCTCCATTAGAGCACAAGTGCAAGTTGAAAAGGGGCATATGTTTTTCAATGTGTAACCTCCACGTGTGGGCATGTTGGATACTAAAAAAAGAACTGCTAGACTTTTTTTACAAGGAATAGATTTATTTGCAAAAGAAAAGATTAACAAAATCATCAGAACACCTGAAGAAAAATTAATTCAGAAATAAAACAAATGGGAGACTCCTCTAGAAATGTCTGAATTGTGCAAGGTGTTTGCAAATAAATACTTTAAAAGAGATGTTTCCTCTTTCAAATCAGACAGAAGCTGCTGATTCCCTCTGCTTCCCTGTTGCTGCTGCGGGTGCCCCAGGCTTTTTCCTCTAGTGCAGCTGTGCTCCACTGAAATAAATGGCACTTCCTGGGGACTACATCTTTAGTTACTGGTACAAGAGTCATCGTAATGTGCAATGAGATATTTCAGTAATGCTTTCAAATGGCTATTAAAACACAACACTGCATAATAAAATCACAACTGCATGGTTGCAGATAGAGCTACCAGTGACACAGCTACCTACATATTATTCCCTTCAAAGAGGAGCTACTAGAAAAATTGTCGGGCAGCAAGGAAAGGCATAAAAAAACCCCAGACGCTCAGTGGTGTCGTCTCACTGCTGTCGATCTTTTCTTCCCAGCTCCCTCCCAGTTTTCTGTTTTGGTTTACAGTCTCCAAAGTACTGAGCTTTCATAGCTTGACTCATTTATTGCCTCACATCACAGGGAATAATAATGCCTAATGGTGTGAAATCTGGAAAAGCGGATTCAAAGTGTGCCTATATCTTCGAGGAGATCCCAGTTATTTCCCATACAAAGTAAACATCTTGCTTGGGAGAGTGGAAGATATTGTGCATTAATAGAAATGCCTTGCCTTTCTATAAGAAAGGTCTCTTAATTAAGAATTTGTGCATTAAAGCAGGGGTGAACCCAAATGATGATTGCTGCATCGTGAAGCTTGCAGCCTGTTCTGCAGAATAGAAATCGATAGGATAAAGAAAAATAAAGAAAAATTGTTGTTGAAGAATTGTAGCAAGAAGTTCCCTTCTCTTTCCCAGTATCCACCAGTAAATACTAAAAATGAATCACATTTAAGTTGGTTCTAATGCAGCACATGTTGCTGGCTTCTCAGGACCTCATCTGGGACGTGCAGGATTTATCTGCCAAGGGCTTTGCAACTGTCGAGGCTGTTGATCTCAAAAGTGGTTAAGGACTCCTCACCTGACTCCAAGTACTTGTGTGTCTCAGGTAGGACGCCGGTGTATCAAGGCATCAAGATTCTCAGTAAAGAGCCATGCACACCTCTTGGGGCAAGTAAATAGGGACTTAAAGTTCTGCTGGGTGCTTGGAAACTGAGCCCCACAACAGCTAACAGTATCTGGCCCTGGGCTTTTTTCTTTTCATATTTTTGTGCTTTTGGTTTTGGTCATTAGCTTATTCTGCCCTTAAATACAGTTTGCAGCTTGTCACTTTTTTCATTTGGGGAGCTAAGCTTGTCATCCCGGGCCCATGAAGTTGTATCTATAATATGAACAGGAAAATAGTAGCACTTCAAACACAAGCATATATTTCAAGCGGACCCTGTATACTCATAAAACGTTAGAATGTAGGATCTTTCTAGTGACAGCCATGACTGCCTTGTTTAATGTCAAGCTTCTGGAAGATCCTTTCCTAGCCAATGCTGTTTAGCCGTCTGTCCCTTAAAGAGAAAGGAGACACAGGGCTTGCGTTTGAGTTACTCCCTCTCCAGCTGGAAACATTATGTATTATGTTCTTCATTGTATTTATTACAGAGTATGTGGTACCTGCTTGAGTATACCAAGACCACATACTTGTATTGCTTTGTTTGTGTGGTTCATGACATTTGCCCAATGGTGGATAATCAAATCTTTCTGGAATCGCTTATTTTTGCAACAGAATTTCAGTCTCATCTTGCATTTCTGTACTATTGTCATCTGTTAAATTCGTAGTAAGTACTTGACGCTCTGTCTGTTTGTTAGCAGGTTTATTTGGGAACAATTACAGTTATCTCATAGATATTTCCAGCATGTTTTTTTGAAAACAAAGCCTTTGTCTCTACACTGTTTGAGAAAATCAGTAATTGAAATCTGAACTGTAAGCTGCTTTGATAGAAAGTATATTCTGGTTTTGTTTTCTGCTTGGGGAGGAATCGGGTTTCAGCTCGAGTGGTCATCTATTCTCCCTCTGTATTTTGTTTCTGGTAGGTTGTTCTACAAGCCTACAGAGTAGTGTTACAGGATAAAAACCTCCTGAACACATCCTAAATATGTTTGTATGTATGTGTCCTATAGATATGTAGATTTGCCAGGTTAGAATGTTTGTAATTTAAAGGATTTTAATTTCCTTATAGTTTGGCTAGGATTTTGGAGCATCAGAAAAGAAATGTCTGTGTTTACCTTCAACAGATTCTTTGCATTAGTGTAAGGAAATTATCCTCATAAAGATGTCTGGGAAAAATAGTCTCCTTTGATTCTTTAGTAGCTTAAAGGCATCACTTAATTTCACCTGTTTCTTTAGATATGTGTGAATACAAAGACTGAAGATTAACATGTTTGGGAAAGTCAAGAGCTGCTGGAAAGGGGACAGTGGACAGTTACTCAAATTCAGCATATTTGAAACTAGAGGTGCAAACAACTGCTCTCAGTATTGATAGCCGTACCTAATTTTCTTTTGATTATTTGTGTCATTTCAAAAATATGTGATTTTTAAAGATGAAGCTTTCTGTGGAGCTGTCGAAATCTTATAGCTCACATTTCTGAAGTGATCAGATTAAACCTTCCTATACTTAGCTAGAGAGACCAAAGTACTTTTCACGTGCAGTATTGCGCTTAGCACAAAAACAAATGCTAATGTGACTATCGGTACAGGACCAAACTTTATCTGAGATCTGGGGTGTTGCCATGGCAATTCCAATTGTTGGAAAAAAATTCCCTTTTATGCTTCATTCTGACATTATATTGCAAAATGATGATTATGAAGAAACATGCAACCGAAAAGGGGGGAAAAAAAAAATCTCTTTTTGAAGATGTAAAACATACTTTCTATCCCATTTACTTTTTGTGAAACACCGAATGTGTGCCCAGATTGTTATGAGCTGGATTTTTTGCAGATTCAGATACATTTTTATTTCTCAAACTGCCATAATAATACTGAATGTTATTTCTCCCAAATGTAATAGTCGATGTAATAAGGAAGTCAGACACATATATCCCATTTCCTATGCAAAATACCAATTTCTAGTATATTATACTGCTGACGTGGACCTCTTGCTTTTAACAATACTGCCTATGTTAGTTGAAGCATATCTTAAATACAAAGCTTGCCTATGTTATTTATATATATCAACTATATAATCTACATATAATATAATCAGAATAGCTCATAATAGCCAATAGATCAGTCATTTCTGGTTCTAGTTATAAAATTGTTTTTCTACCAATACATCTCACTGTGAGAAAATTGATACGGCTATTACCTATTCCTTGCTAAATCAATATACAACAAGCTTTAAATAAAAAAACCCACACAATACTTCCAAAAGAGAAAAAAAATGAAGGGGTAAAGTTAAAATGTGGTTTGCGCTGCAATTCACGCTGAAGTTTGTTGTGCATTCTTTTATGTAGGAAATGCATAAAATGGGAAACATTTCCAGAAGATAACCAATTCTTGCAGTGCTGCATTGCTGCTTTATAAATAAATCATTGTCCTTTCTCTATTGATCACTGGAACAATCTAGTCAAAGAATGCTGACTTAGTGCAGCCCTTCTCAGGAGTGCTGGATTGAGAGAAAAAGCCGCATAAGTGGAACCCAGCAGCATGGAATAGAGAAAACCCCGTACTGGTTAGAGATCAGGTTTGGTGCATGAAATCCAGCCCTTGATTTATTTCTTACCTCCAAAAAAACTTGACAAAGAAATTTTCCTTTCTTCCTTCCTTCCTTCCTTCCATCCATCCAAATATTAAATATAAGACAATACTGGTTGTAATTAATGGATGCTGAAGGTCTGTGTATAATGGATTGTGAAATTTTTGTAGAACATACCCCAGAAGACCTTCCAAATTTAATCCAGTCTTTTAATGATCGCAGTTATGGTATTTATTTGTCAAGAAGTAAGGGCTCAAGTCTTCCAGGAATACGTTTGTATTAGTAGACTCTTGGAAATAGTACTGCAATCCTGTGAATTGAGGTGGAATCTGAATTTTATTTGGTTATCTCAAAGATCACAGCTTGCCAATCTGACAATTTTGTGATGTCTGATTTGTCAAGATTGCTGGTATCAGGCCCCAAGGCTTTTCTGGGAAGAGGAGTAGCCTGTTACAGCGAGGAGCTGAGAAATGCTGTACCTGGGTTTGCATGTCTGGCCGTTACGATCGCTGTTGGATCTGAGAGGCGTATCCCTTATAAAACATGGCTTTCACCGAAGCCTGCGGTAGGTGTCCCTAACCAGACTGTATGCTCACAATGTCATTACCCAAAACTGCCAGCTAGTTCTAGAATATAAAGTTGTTCTTTTTCATAAAATAAAATTTACTGGTAGGCATAGGGCTCAGCTGATGGCAGGTTATTCAGGGCCATGGTGATGCATTGCTTTTAGGGCATGTTGTCATCACATCAGGTTTTTTCTGTTTCCCATTAATTATGAATACTTCCAGGATGCAGGTCTGTAAAATGTAATTATTTATTCCACTGGGTGTTTTGCCTCTAGTGTCGCAATCGGAGGCAGCACATGCTCGCTGTATTCTCACCCAGCGTGCAGTTAGCTGGCGATAGGAAGCAAAGTATTAGCAAGCTTTCTTGCGTACAGTAGAGGCGTACGGCGTTGAGCAGGAAAGCTCGATGCGAGGGACTGCAGACTTGAAAGTGTAAATTGATCTGAATTGCTTCAGTCATGCGGGGGGCGGCCAGGGGTCTCTGTTCGCCGTTTCTGTCGGCGAGGTGAGGCTGTGGAGCAGCCGGGGCCCGTGCGGCAGCGTGGACCTGCCAGGATCGGCTCCCTGCTGAACGCGCGTGGTCGATGGCAAAACTTCCCCCAACTTGAACTATAAATCTGGACCGAAAGGACTACAGGGAACAAATCTGGAGGCAGGGAAAGAGACTAAACGTGTCTTTGTTGCTAACATGGCAGAAGGCTCCTGGCGCAGCCCTGGTTTCCGTTGGGCTGGCTTTCCCTTCCTTCTCCCAGTGTCGGAGCGTCGGTCCGTTCGTGCCTTCTGCTGGTACGCTGAAAGGCCCGTCGTTAACATGAACAGCATAAGCCATGAAGTACTTGGTTAGGTGAAATAACGCAATCTACTAAACAAAGATTAAACCCAGGGGTGTTGCTACTTCTCTTTCTGACCAGCTCCCTGCTGCTCTGAAGCAGAGCCTGGCCGCTGACCGCTAGATGACACTGTTGTATAAGGACACGTTCAGCATAATGGCTCAGACAATAACTCATTTACTTGGAGAACATGTATGTGTATAATTAGGAGTCATCAATGTCTTTCTTTTAAAATAAAATAAGTTTACCATATCTAATTAGATATTTCTTATAAGACGGATTTCATTCTAATTGGGTAAAGCTATGCTGCTAGTTTAAAATATAGCGAAGGATGTATTTGTATTCACTTTCACAGTTTCCATATTTTTTTAGTCCTTGCAATAAATGGATCTGATTACACCTTTTAAATCGATGTTCTCTCAGACTGGTATGACATAAATGATTGTTCTGTCATTGTGATTTTACTACCATTGTTTTCAGCGTGTGAGGTTTGTTAGTGATATCTCTCTTAACCTCTTTCTGTCTTTCCCCATCCTCCTGATTGTGATCTTGAATCTGCATGTTCTTTCCATCCAAACTGAAGTAATCTATTTAAAGAGCCGACAACTGCCACCACGCACGACTCTGGCTTGGCCATGTCAGCGCAGGCTTTCCAGCAGCAGCGAGCTCGGCTAATGAACGAGAGCTCCAAAATGTCCGTTGTGCGAGGGATTTCTTTAAAAGCTGGGATTTCCTGTAACTGAGTGTTGCCAATGGAAAATCTAGTTTTTGCAGATGTCAGACTAAATTCAGCCTAAGGAAAATTCAAATTCGGTGCTTTTCTGTAGGGAAAATTGATGCCTTTAAGCCTCTGTGTGAATTCAGAAGGCACTGGCTAGTCAGCGCCACACCCAGCATGGGCAAGGCTTACTTCCCTTCCCGAAGAAATTTCAGTGATGCCCGAATTCGCTTCACAAAGTGAGTTCTGGATATTGCCACCAAAACGCTGTGTCACGTGCCCACGTAAGGACTGCACTCAATTTACAGTTCTTTCAGATCTGTGAGAGTTTTGATACAGGTGGTCTTCCTTGGATCAGCTCCGGTGATGCCGGGCTGGGACACCCACCCCTTTCACCTTGTGAGCGTTCCCATCGGCCCGTTCCTGCAGCTGTCTGACATGTGAGCCACTCGTAACTGTGTTTCCCAATTATGACTAGAACTTGTCCACTAAATCTTGTAAATGAATTTAAATTCTCTTCTTAAAAAAGCTACTCCTGCAACAGACCAATGGCAAAGTCATTTTAGAATAATTTTCAAAGCATGGTTTATAAGTACATTGTACCTCGGAAATGGCTTGTCTGACTCTCCTGGTGGTGCACGGCTTTCTCTGCTATCCCTTTATCTCGTATACAAAATTATGGGCTATTATACAAAAGTCATATCTCTGTCTTATTTGTTGAAGTGTCGGTTCACTAAATAAAGGATCTCAACAATGATTTGAGCTGGCTGAAAACCTGCTTGAAAATTATATATTTCAGCAAAAGGTTTTCAACAAGCTCTATTTTTGAAGCTAAAGTACTTCAATTCCCAATGACCAAATTCATTAAAATATAAATTAGCCTAAAGAAACAGATGAATTACGATGGTATATTTGCATATCATATATTTGGTGTGAATATAACAGTTTCTTCATGTAGACTAACAGCTACTGCAGTCCTCACAACCCCATAGTTGAGTAAATGACTGTGGGGCAAATGAGGAAGCAAAGAGGACAAGGATGAAAATTATTTGTACTGAATGGGAAAGAATACTGCAGAATTTTGCAGTCTGAATTAAAACCTATGTTAAACCAGTTTCCTCTGCTAAGACATATCCTAGCTAATCAATTAGCATAGGAGGTATATGCATGTCTCAGTATTCTAATAATAGAAGGGGATTTAAGGAAATGTCATGTTTCGATTGTATTTTCAGAATTGTAGATAACTAGTGATTATTGCAACAAGGGTGAATATGATCTAAGAAATAAAGGTGAAGAGCAATCAAGCTGGATGGAATTAGAATGTCTTATCTCAAGGGAGTTAAATGCTCCACCTGCGGTAAAGACCTTTGCATCCGCAAAAGGCAGCGACAGAAATTTCTCATAAAGTTTGACCTGTTGTTCTGTAAGTAATATAGCAGAGACTCTGATGCAGAGCATCTTGTCAGTTCCTTTTAATAAATGAAGTTGAACTGATACAGCAGCCTGTGTAGTTTCTCTGATCTGTACCAGTTCTCTGCTCTATGCCTTCATGTGTATTTCTGTGAATTGCTGATGCTCTTGGCCAGTGAGTTTTCTGTGACTTCAAAGCCAAGCCTTTCACTTTGCCTTGGATAAAACATGCCCAGAAGCTGGGTATTGAAGAAAATAAATAGGGAGAGAAATATTGATTTTAGATGTTCGGATAATCTAAGAAAAATGGTTTAAAAAAGGGGGAGGAGGGGGAGGAAGCCCCTCTCTTCTTCCTTTTGGATTTTTTAGCTTTCTCATTTGTTGCCAATAGTGTCCAGAAAATTCTTTTGTAGAGAAGCAACTAGCTCCATATAAATGCAAACAACAACTGCGAATAGTGCATTTGTAACTTCCAGAAGGTGCTTGATATTGGAGGATATATTCTTAAGTGACGCTGTTCTACATCACTTCAGCTTTCCAGGGGAAAGGACGAAGAACAGAGTGGTTACTCTTCGAGAATGATGGGCATCAGGTTCATCAGTGGCTTTTTGAAAAGGCTTATGGTTGACATCATAGTGCACAAACTTGATTAGCTCTAAGGTAATCATCTTTATTAGCTTTTGTGATGTAACTCAGTGTATGTCATTGTGCATCGCTTTGACGAAGTAATGTCAGGAAGACAGAAGAGCCAAATAGTCCCAGATTTTATGCCCTTTTTAGAAGTGACTAAGACTTTTTGAATCCTGTAGGTCAATAGACCTTTGTACTTCTAAATCACCTAGAATATCTTTGAAAATATGACCTTTAATACAGTCCCATTTTTCCAAACAGCTTTCGGGGGTCACCCCCGAGTTCCCAGATAAATTTGGAGTCAAATAAAACAAGGAACTGCTGAGTTCAGCTTCAAACTGAGAAAGAATAAATCGCAAGATGTGAAGAAAAGAAAGCTCCAGGACTAAAGCTTTTCAAAACAATGTGGTTTTACTGTATTATCGGATCCCACGAGTTCTTCAGTCACATGAGAACTTGAAGCATAGAAGTAATCTAGCTGACTAAGTGTGACTATTGCTACTCTTTAGGAAAATGTTTCAATAACTTGTTGACCTGCAGCTATTTAAATTTATTGCCTAAACTATCTTCCTCCTTTTTCTTGACATTGTCAAATTTTTCGTAAGTGAAAGGATTTTTAATACACAACTTTGTCGCATTTGAAACCAGGCTGAAATAGATCATTTGATGAGAGTTTTATAAACTTCATTTAAACGGAATCCAAGGAAATGGGAAAAAAAAGTATTGCAGATGAATAATTTTTAAGGGATTGGGAGGAAGAGACACCATTATTTAAAGGAATGTTTAGTATCAAAGCATATAAATAGCTTTAGCTGACAGCAGAACAATAACTTCAAAAGATCACAAATTATTCTCAAATTTTAATAAAAAAGGAAGCTAGATTTATTCCATTCTGAAGATAAGAAAGGACGGCTTAATTCTGTTCTTCTTCAAGCATTTTTCAGACATGCCTAACTTTTGATTTAAATGTTTTTAATCCTGATTTGCACTAATAAAAACTAGGTGCAAATGAGTTCTGATGAGTCTGTATTGAAGTTAAAGGAATAGTTAAAAATGTCTATGAATATTCATTTAAATTCAGAAATGAACTCAAAATTGATCGTGTCTATGACTCTCTGAATTTGCTCTCTATGAGCATACCAGCACTTGAAATTATCTTTCATGAATATTTGCAAAAGCAAATTTTCAATTAGACTTTTCAGATACTTGCAGAAAATAAATTTTCAGTGATATATTTAATTGTGAGATTTGGATTTCACATCGTGTTGCCTGGTATTCACAATCTATTCTATGGGACCACATACCTGAAGGACTTCAGGAAGGTTTCAGCTGGATGGAGCGCTTTGGAGAACATTTACCTGGTGAATTGCAGGATTCATCAAGAAGCAGAAACGAATTAGAAGATATAAGAAAATAAGAAACTGTGCAGATTTCAAATTTCTATTTGAGGAATTTTTTTTTTTTGTGTATGTGTATTGAACATTGTACTTCAGCATACAGTGAATCTTAGAGGCCAATTCCTCCTCATTTGTGCTGTCGGGAAATTGTTGCTGGCAAGTTCAGTGACTACGTCCAAGCAGAATAATTTTAAGAAAGTGGTTGGGGTTTTTTTAACCATTTAAGACACAAGAATCGTGATAGAATGCAATGGCTGATTGTTTGGGGTAACTTGGAAAAAGTGGTGTATATGCAATGACTGTCATTGGAACTCCAAAATGTGGTGTGTGGTTTTGGTTAGAAGCTAACTTCAAGTAAGAAGCCCTAACTCTAACAAGATGTTTGTATAAAACAGTTCTCGTGGTGTATCAGGTTTAAGCATAATCTTGAGCATGTTGTGACTTGCAGGAAGACCTGAAGCTGAAAAGAATGTTCTTACGAAGGAATACGATAGAAATGACAGTTCAGCAACTCTTCCATAGCGGGGGAAGAAACCAAGCCCAGTGGGCGAGGCAGGAGGACGGGATATGTCCTGCTCGGCACATGCACATTTGTATTCCCAGAAACAAGGAGAGGAAGGAAGGATGCCCGACCCCTCCGTGGACCCAGCAGGATCGGTCCTGGCCTGAGCTGCGATGCATGGGGACACTGGGAGGAGAAGCTGCTGGCAGCCGGCAGAGGTGCCCGCAGGACCCCCCGGGCTGGCCCAGAGGAGGTGAGCTCATCCACCTTGGACGAGGGAAGGGTGCTGCTCAGTGAACAGCCTGGGCGAGGTTTGGAGCTGTAATTGTCAGCCCGTTGTGGTGCTGACCTTGCGGGGGCTAGGAGAGGTCCTTATCGGTAACTGCAGTCTAGAAACGCACTTTTTAATTTCAGTTTCCTTTCTGTTTTGTGAGTTTACCCAATGTTGTGCACAAGAGCCTAACCATTTATTTTGCTGAACTAAACGTGTCCTGATTTCATCTTTTACCTTGTCAAGTGAAAGGCACGTTCCCTACGGCTGATTCAGGGCACTTTCTTACTTGGGGAGCAAAGAACTGAAGTACACGCTAGCGCACAGGTATTCCCTCGCAGCAGGGGAGTGGTTTCCCACCTACTTACTAGCTTGAGGGCAGGTAATGGGCAGTGCTGGGTCAGTCTCCCTCAGCAGGCACAGCCCGTGCCTCTAACAAGCAGCAGGCGAGGGGGAGATTGTTTATGATGCATAAGGTACCCTAAGAGGGTCGTACAGCTCAAAAGAAATCAGATCAGGTTTCTGAAACTGAGACAACTAAATTATTCAGTTTGAACAGTCTTCGCTTGCAAAGGTGCTGAGTACCTTGAACCCCATGTTCAAATATTCTGCAAGCTAAAATACTCTTTATTGGAAGAAATTTGTGAGTAATTTGAAGACAGGGATTATTTGGGGAGTTTTCTAAGTGATTTGTAGACAATGTATAAACAAGAAAAGAAGGACGAATAAATTATTTTGTTACGTATTACTTCTTCATCTCTAGTTTTGGTAGTGAGGGAATCCAGCCCCAGTGCCTAGAAGGCACACATGCGAAGGATTGGATTTCCTCTGTAAAAGTTATACAATGTGATAACACAGTTGTACTGCATATTCAGTTTTGATACGTAACCTTTTAAATAAATTGGAATACTCTTTGTGCCTATACTGGCAGGCACGGAGAGATCATAAACAATAATTTCATAAAGGTCACTTCCTCACTAAGCGCTTAGAGCTCGTGGCAAGAGCAGTATAGGGCTATTAAAGGACCTTTATGCTTCTATTTTTTGGCGGGTGTTAATATTTTTGCGGCTTTGAAGCTCTGTTTAATATAAAGGCTCTGTAGTCTTCCGTGCCGTGGCTCTGTCTGTGCGGCCCTGTGCCGTGGGCCCCCGTGCTGCCTTCCCGTGCTGCAGGGCTGGCAGCGAGCGCCCGTGCTGGCTGCAGGGTCCGGGGGGTTACTCGAGGAGGCAGCGTGATGCAGCATGACTGAGGCTGGCAGCATCCTTCCTGCTGCGGACGAGGGGGAACACAGCAAGATCCAAACTGTGGAAGGCTGCTGACCTTTTGTGTCAGCAGCATCTCAAAACAACCGGCTATCTCGCCAGCTTAGCGTCCTCAGGAACCTGGGCAATACAGGAGTGCCAACAGCGGCTGAGGGACCTGCACAAGGCGAGAGGTACCAGGTGCCCGCCGAGCTCAGTCCAGCTGCACAGCACATTGCTCAGCTTTGCCTGCCGTCACCTTCGAAGGTGCTAATGAAGTTGGTGGTGGAACCATTTTATTTTGGTCCAGTGGACAACTTGTTCTCTTGGTCTTGCTTGTCTCCAGCAAAATAATTTGTCTGAGAGGAAATTTTTGGAAGCTCGTAGTCTGTCCAACCAACATTAAAACCAGCTATATCTGCCAGTCTTTAGAAACAAAGGCACATTTTGTTACAAACTCCCCTTATATTATACCTGCTGGGCTGTTCTTCTTTCCTGTGATTGACAAGATAGCATAAATCAATATCCTTTTATTTTCAGACCTCTGTTATTTTAAGGAAATCCACATCTGTCTTGCTGACGGTTAGTGTAGGGGAAAGTTATTCCCCGCTGTAGTGGCATCAGAGGACACCCTCAGCAGGGTAAGCGGAGTCTATCTGGTGTCATTAAAATAGCCCCTGGCCTGTGGATGTGGGTGGCATTTGGGGGCCTCTGCCCCACAGGAGAGTCGAGCAGGAGGCTGAGACGGTGCGTTGTAACTCCGAGATGTTTTCTCTCCAATTCTCCCTGCTGCTGTAAAGCTACTGTGGCTCGTAGAAAGAACGGGATGTTTGTAAGGATATTGGCAAAACGCAGAGGTGTTGTAATTAGCAAACGCCACAGCGTGCCTGGAAAAAGGATGCTTGATTGTTGCAGGCACGGCCTCTCTAGCGGGGAGAGGTCGGTGCTGCCTGCCGCAGGAGGCAGCTCGTCCGTCTGTTCGCGGGACGCTCCCGCGCCTGCTCTGCCGCAGCTGGAATTACCCCTGTCGTAGGCACGGCGCTACGCAGAGCCAGGGCCGGAGCTGGGGCGGCAGCCCCGGTACCCGCCAGCTTCTGCTGCCGGCATCCGTGGTGCTGTGGTGTTTATTCAGTACCTAGGAATTTTATTTAAAATTATTTCAGTTCTCTCTCAGTGAGAAGCCCTTGAATGTATGATTCAAAGCTTTGATTTTCTCTTCTGTGGAAGACCCGTGCCTAGCACCACTCTGTGATCTCGGGGAGGTTACATGCGCTCAACAATAGAGATGTGTCGGCCCGAAAGTTTAAATTACCCAAGTGACTCTTATCCTGGAAAATCTCTTCACTATTTGTGTGGGCAAGCTGATAAAAATCAGTATTTCCCAAATTTAAAGTATCAGTGAGAGTTTGTTGCTAGCCCCTCCTGCATGAGCATGGATAATCCTATCAATAGATCGTCTGTTTTATGGGTTTCTTAATAACTCACCTAAATTTTAACACATTTGCATGACAGAATTCTAAACAAGGTCATATTTTCTATGGCATTATGAAAGTAGGTATTTGTACTTGTTCCACATCACTCCACAGACTGTAACTGGTTTTTCCTCAAGCTGGTGCATTGTGGCTAGTAATTTTACTCCTTTGGCAGCATTCGTCTGACCTTCCCTATGGGCCCGATCCCTGAATCGAAAGGAATTTTTGGTAAGTTACTACATAATCTTCCCAGAAAAGGGATAGGATTCCAATCTCATACTAAGGAATAGAAGATGTAATTTCCCTTGTGATTGACAAGCATCATTTGTAAAGGAACCTCCTTCGTGGGATGGTGAAAAATGGTTGGAGCAGTTAAAAAATGGATTGAATACGGAGAAAATACATTCCCATAAGAAAGAATATAAATTTGTAAATGGGGACTATGAAATGATTTTTAGACATTAAATTAACAAATTAATTTGGCTGACATTACCTCCAATTTACATAGAAACCATTTTTCACATTTTCCATGTAGACCATTTTCTATGTTCTGCTGTGACTGAGGGAAAAACAAAGCAGATGAGTCCTTTAAGGCAAGAGGAAAACATCCCGAAAGTCATTTTAACTCATTCCAAGAGTTGTGCAGCGGGCAGAGATTCAGGGAATGACAAAGGCATGCACAGAGGGAGGCAGCGATGCCAGGGCGACAGCTGGTATCCGAAAAAGCTGGGTTTGCTGTTCCCGTTAGTACTCTGCGCGGCGGCTGGGGTGGAGCCGTTTGCTGATCAGGCCACGCTCTAGCGAGGATACCGCTGTGGAGTTGCTGGTCTGAAACTCATGGCTTGCGAGGCCCCAGTCGGTTGGGACTGAGTACAGCAAAACCAGATCCTAACTCCACGCTGCCGTGGAGAGGTGGAAAGCCAGTTCCTTGCTTGGCCACATGGACTCGGTGGGAATGGCTGCGCCAGGGAAAGGTCTCTGGGGAGGGCTTGCTTCGGTTCTGCTCACGCGGTAGACGTTGCTGCTAGGCTAGGTGGACACAGGCGGGCCCGTCTGTGTTCTTCTGTCTCTTCTATCACAAGACCCTGAAGCAAATTTTTAATTTGTGGCTCTTTGTTTCTCTAATTCTTTCTGAACACCCCAAAGCTGAACAGTTGGTGAAGGCCAAAGGTGGACCTTTAAGGCACCAGTTCCACAAACAAACCACAGCATGGTTACGTTATCTGATGACAAAGTCCAGCGTGTTTTGGTGCAGGAGGACCCAGGCGAACGTCTCGGCAGGTGCAGCTGATTTGCACAAGCAGAGTCCGGCTCCTGAGCCCCACCGAATGGCCGGGAACAGCCACAGCCAGCCGCTTGTTTTGAGGCTGGGGAGGGTGGCTGGCCGATTCCTCCTCCTCCCGCTGCATCCTTCCCCATCTTCTAGGTGAGGAGAGTAGGAAACACCCATTTACTCTTCCTAGATCAAACTGTAGCTAGTCCATAATGAGACATACAGGTATCCTTTCCTCCTACTCAGGCACATAAAAAACTTTCCAGGCTGAAAAACTCGCTGAGCTGAGCCTTGCATGGTGACGCTACGTGACCAAAAGCAAAGTGCAAATACACCTAAAATTCAGGACCTCAATTTAACTCACTACCGTAGGGACATTTCAGACAGAGGATAGAGAGCGATACATGAATCCAAAAGATGATGTATGTATAAAAAGTCTAATAAATATTTCCACTTTCTTTCGCAAGCAGTTACAAACAAAAAAGTTCAATAGCTCTGCTATCGTGTTCTGTTTCGACATTGAAGTTCAGTAGCAAACTGTGTGAACTCGGCCATCCACATTAACTGTGGCCTGGGGAAAGAAGTGGTAGTGTGAAGTTATTAGGAAGAGAGAAGCAGAAAAATACGTTGCCCATTCTCCTTTCTTTCATCTCTTGCACAGTTTGGCAGGGAGTTTGGGAAGGGGCTTTTCGCCTCTTCATGGAGAGACATAAACTTGGACCACACAGTCTCAAACTCTGCCAGGTTGTCATTCAGCTCATGCATTCAAGATGTTGCATATTAATAGCACTCCCTGATGACTGGTGGATAGGGGTCTCCACCTATATAAAATAAGCCTCTTGGCACAACAAAGTACAAAAGAGGCCCACACAGGAAAAAAAATGCACTTGAGAAGCGGTTTGGAGAAACTCTGCACAGATGCTCATGTGCAGATGCATATTTCAGATGTTCTTCTTCCTGATTAGCATGCAGCAAAGTCACCTGTTTTGCTGCCTAGAGGAGTCACAGCAGAAATGGAGAAACACCTGCGTGAGTTCAGTTCTTTCTCCCTATGAATATGATTTCCACAGCACCCTTTTTCAATTGCCCTTCCGTGTAGCCACTGATACCCTTTTCAATCTCCCTCTTGGACATGCCTAAGCCAGCAAGCAGAGGGTAATACTTCAGGATGGAGGCAAAGCATGACCAGCGCAGGGAGCTGCACATTGAGAAGGGGAGAAGGGAACGGCTGGGTGGACTGGACACACCAACTCGTACTGTACAGGTGCATTGGGGATGCTCAGGCCGGATGGATTCTGGCATGGCTGAGACAGGAGGGTGAGCTGCCAGGACCTGGGCGAAAAGCTAGCGTTCCTGATCCGCAAATGATCTCAGCACATGCGTAGCCTTACCTGAGGTCTGGTCATGGGATCCAAGAAAATGGACCAGCCTGCTTCCCCCCGGCCCCTGCGGTGTGCTGGTTACCGTAAGTGTCTGCTCTTAATTCTCACACCGAGCTCTACAGGCAGATCCTACGTATGCCAGGGGAATAAATTTCCTTTGCGCTCTGCTCCATTGTAGCTTACTCCAGTGGCAGAAAGCACAGCTCAGTTCTAACCACGTGTTTTGTAAAAATGAGCCTCAGGAGGAGAAGGCGGGGAGAGGGTTGCTTATACATGTGTGGGTATCTGATGCAATCCACAGTGTGAGCCACGTTTTTCTGGATATTTCAGCATATACCGAGAATGACACATGAGCAGTCCAAGCTATTTTCAGAACTGACAGTTTTTCTTTTCACTCCAACAATTGCTTCTTCAATACACTGGAGTATGCAAAGTGCTTCAATAAACTTCTAATTAGGAGTAGGAGTAACAGTGAAACTAAGAGAAGGCTTTAGCCAAAATGAGAGCCGACCTCAGCTCATACCTGTTTCGCAGGTTTTTGTTAACTTTTTGAAAGAAATCGCACGCCTTGGCGTTTGTTGGTTTCTAGCAAGGCTGAAAGCAGGAGTCCTGAAACAGCCTAAGGAAGACTGGTTTTATGATGCTCTTGACCCAGGAAAGACCCAGCGGAAACCTGCTCTGATGGGAGTCATGGGCTAAAGCGGTCTGGATATATTTTCATCTGAGCTCTCAGGTACTTCTCTAAACCAAAAAATTCAGAATGTTTGAGGTTTTTAGAAAGCCTAAAATCTTCTCAGATCCTTACAACAGAGAACAGATTACAAGCAGAAGTCTCCAGATAAATCTGAGATGGGTTTTGCTGCAGTGGCTCTTTCATACCCCTTGACTGAAGTCTGCTGACTGACACCGAGAATGCAAATACGCTGCGGAAGGGGTCTCTATTTTTCTTAAGCTGTCTAAATCAATTAGGTGTTTGAGGCGTGGCGGTGTACTTCATTTCTTTCTATTACCCTCCTGACAAAAGTAACCAATCCCTTTGGAGTTTGCAAAGGCAGACGCTAATGCTGTGTGCACTACACGTAGAAAGAGATGTTTAACGAAAGATGAGAAATTATGGATCAAATAATGATGTGGAAGCCACTCTCACAAACAATGAAGATCATTCTGGGTGCACTCCAAATATCATTACTATTGTTTAATTTCAGCTCCAGTCCTACATCTGCTTAAGGTAGTGTCAAAGATAATGATCTCACCGGACAGATACAAAATACAAAACCGAAATTACGTTGCTCAATTATTTTGTTTACTAGTGATGTTAAACTCCTGGTTTTGTCTGAATCATGCAGGACAGCTATGATTTTTACTTTTAAACTCCTCTGAAAAAGCAGCAGTTTAGCATCAATACCTATTTCTTTTCAGATTACGTTATATGAATGAGTGTGATAGGAGTCACCATGGTGAGGAAAGGATAATGGAATTTCAGGTAAGAGTTCTTCATACCGAATTCGTTCCTTACACCATGTTAACACCCACACATGGAATTAGGGACCTTTGTAACACAATGCAACAATTTACTAGAAACCACAAAACACCAATTATAGAATTGGACTGAAATTGGCTGCCAAATCCTCCGTCCCTGATAAAAGAAGGATAGGTAAAGTCATGCCAGCACATTTTAACTCCTTCCTAAAAATTCACTTGGGTCCATTGTGTACTTCCTCAGTGACACAGAAGTAGATTGGCTGCGGTGTTGTGTGTATGCCATGAAATGCAAAATAAAATAAAAATGAATAGGTCGTGAACAGCAGTGAGCAGGAACTCAATTTGGATCATATTTATTTGAATAATTACAGCAGATCGTTAACTTTGAGAATCTCCTGATTTACGCACGTGAAAAAGGAAAGAGAGTCGGCTTCTATAGTGTATATTTAGCCTGATAAAAGAAAGCCAGCCTGTATGGAAGAAGCACGCGACTGAGGTTCCTCAGCTGATATTTTATAAAAGCACAATTAAATGTCAGTATTTTACAAAGGACTCTTAAATCCTCATGCTGAATCTCGTCTGGTTTTACTGGTAGCAGAGTACCAAACTGTAAGCAGAACTGAGCAGGATCTGACTTTCCATCACAGACAGTTAATAATTAAATCAAACATTATATTCAACAATAGAACATATGCATCAGCTTCTTTCAAATTGCATTTCCTTCCTGTTAGATCCATTAGTGTAAACCAGACTGCCTTTAGAAAACCCCTTATTGCTGCTGTCTTTCAGCACAGTTCCTGAAATGGATAATGTGGTGCATATTATGGGCAATTACACAGAACTCCCTAGTGATAGGGTTTTAGAGTTTCAGAATAAAACAGCTGGAACTACAGAGCTGTAAACTAATCTGAAAAAGAGACAATAGTAAGACATTTAATGCACATTGTTAGAACATGGACAAAGACTAGATGTGAAATACTACATATCACCGTACCTACTGTATCGCACAGCATCTTTGCAAAATCCTATTTAACTCTTGAAAGACAAGGCAGTCAAAAGCCAGAGATTTTGCCGTGAACACATGCACACACAGCTGTATAACCCGAGCTAATTGGAAACATTAAAGTAAGAAGTCTTGATCCAGAGCCTTGGTTTTCTCTTAATGTCAGCGGAGTTTGAATCAAATCCAGAACCCTAGTCAAAACCCATAATTTATTAATGAATGCATAATGAATATCTACCTAGAGATGTGACGAAACTATGTCTCCATCCCTCTTTTACTGTTTCAATACACTGAAAATCCAGCATTTTGGATACAAAAATTGCATGTGCTCTTGGATATACCAAGACTACCGCTACAATACGTAGTGCTTGATCCTCCATCAGTTCAAACTGATGGCAAAGCTCCCATTAATTTTAGTAAAACAGCAGTGAATTTTTAGAATAGCACATGCATCGTTTGGAAGCACAATGACCATGATTACATGTGTAATCACAGTAATTGTGCACACAATTACTGGTTGGGTATCTAACTGCCTTTCAAAAATCAGTTGCTCTACTTGCATGTATACTCACAGCGGTTGCTTGTGCAAATACAGTGCAGCCCAGAGCATCCCTACCTCTGTGCTCGCCACTGAAATAACACAGAAGAGGGCTCTGTCTCTGGCAGTAGGTACGTGGGATCGAGAAGCATACGTTTATGTTGCGGTGGTGTGAACAATAAATAAGAAAGGAAGAGAAATGGTTACAGTGTCTCTTTGGGAAAGTAAAAATGTGAAATTACTTCAACTAATTTTTCAAAAGGACAGAGACTGATTTGCACCAGCTCCTTTCTTGTGAGCCTCCTTATCAGCAGGGTCCAGCAGGCATCAGCAAGTTAGCGCTCTGTAACGCTGTGGCAAAATGATCAAATAATTTAGCAAATAACAGCACCATACTGAAATAAAATAAGAAATGAAAAATAAAGAACTCCCAAAGCTGAGTAAAATTTTGCAGCTTAAAAAATTCAGGAAACAATTCAAATTTTCCCCATAGTGTGCTGGGAGCTTCTTACATTGCAGAACCTGAAAACCAGCTGTTGGGGCTATCTCTAGTTTAAAAGGCGACTCCTTTGGCTCAGAAGATTGATTTTTATACTCATAGCGGTATATAAAAGCGCATCCTCTGTAGATAGCGATAAGAGTTCTGGATCCATCCTTTCGCGCAGCAAAATGGTAGCAGGAGAAAATTTGACACAAACCATTTTATCCAGCCGTCCCTTCCACTCATGGCTTCCCCCTTCCCCCAGAGAGCGATAAGTCGGCTTTCCTTTTCCAGGAACAGCTTTACGACCCCACGTTAGAGGGGAACACAGAGCTGGGCAGGCTGGGCCTGGCCGCCCAGCGTTTAGTCTCCCGAGGAGCCTGTGTGCGGGAAGGCTGGGCCAAATTCAGCATGAGGGGAAGTAGATGTAAATGAAAAGCCAGGGAATACCCTCTTCCCGGGGGAGAGACGGGCCCTCTTTTAGAGGATAAAAAGGCCAGGGGTCGCGTTAGGGTAAGCAGGCAGCACAATGTCTTCAGGCATCGCCCCTCGCCGTCTTACGCTGTCTACGTAAGATCCGTATATGGAATACCATAATGTTTGGCAGCATTTGGGTCTCAACTTCCCTTGTTTTAGAGGTTGAAATTTTGAAGCTCGGCCCCGTATGCGGGATTTGAGCCCAGCAGCCCCTGCCGTCAGGGTTTGGGAAGTTTGGCCCCGGACTCTGGTACACTGAGGAGACGACAAATGGACAGTCTCCGTCAGGCAGAAGAGGGAACGGTGTTCAGACGCTTTGAAAAACATTTGCTCCGCTACTAGAAAGCTTCAGCAGTTTTCCTCTGAACAGCGTTAGTCGGTCGCTGCGCACGGGGCTGGGAGCATTGCGCCGCGTACGCGGCTGCCCTGGCTGGTTTCTCAGAGCCCACGGTCGTGTTGGCTTGACATGTTTGCAAAATAGCTCTACGTAAGTTAATCCAGATGCCGTGTCCTATTGCCTCTGCACAAATAACTACTAAATAGTTTTTTAAAACTTTATTGTAGTACTTGACTCCCCGCTTCATTCTCTGCAGCCATCCTGCTGATAATTGCAGCAAATTTTGTTCTTAATTTCATTAAAGTAAACGTGAAGTAACCTCGCTGAAGTCCAATCAGAGGGAATTTCAGCTCTGTACGTTGCTTTGGGTCTGTAGTCCTGTACGTAGGAGCTGTGCACGTGGACTGAATTCAGTATAAAGCGTTAAACGCCGTCTCTTTTGTAATTAACCTTAGAGAGCTGTATGAAGTCTTGAAGCTAAGAAATCCTGCAAGCCCTGTAGAAAACGTTTCTTTATACAGATCTCAAGTGTTGTTCAAGGGAATTCACCCTAAAAGATGGAGAACTGCTGGGATGCAAAGAATATAAAGCTCTAAGTGTTGGATAAAAGTTGCCTCAGAAGCGTGCATTTAGTCTCTGATACCTTTGGTGGTACGTGCTGCCTCGCCTGCCATCTCTGCAAGCGTGGCCTCACTTTCACTGTTATTGCAACATGCGTCAAGCGAAATGAAAACAGAAATTTGGGGAAGGATATAATTAACCTACTTGTGAACATTAACCTTCAATATCGTGCTAATTATCTCACTAATTTAATCACTGCAGATCTCAAACTTGTTCGTTAAATATTTAGTTCTGCAAATTGTTTTTGATACAGGGGTGTGGGTAGCTTTCTGTGAATATAAGTTACTCTGTCAAACTCTTTGCAAAACCATTGTGTGTTCGCATTTCAGTGAACAAACCCCCACCGTCAACAAGACTTTTAATGGAAATCCCAGAAACCGTGCCCTGAAGTTAGGACATATAGCGCCCTATTATTTTAAAATCTAATGAACAGGTTGTGCCGGGCTAAATTTCTGCCTGCACATCTTCAGGTTTGATTCCACGGGAGTCTAGACTGCAAAGCTCTGGTTTTCCTTGTTTCTTGGGTTGCGGTGCAGCTGTACTGTTGTTTCTTATCTCTTCACCTCTTGATTACTTGAGTAACTCAGCAAATGATGTCCTTGATCTTCAGCCCTTCTTATCAAGTGACTATTTTGTGCTAAAAGTAACCTAAAGTGTGTTTAGATGCTCCAGTTACAATGCCGCCCAAAGTGGCTCTAATTATTCCTGAGAGGAAGCTTTTGAATTTGGGAGTGTTTGTTGAGAAGATGAAAGCTCAGTGTTTGTTCCTGCCTCCCCGAAGGGAAGGCGGCCCTGCTCGCGCTGCCTCCTGCAAACACCCGCCAGGCTCAGCCCAGCGCAGCCAGGCAGGGGCGCGGGGATGCGCCAACCGCTGTGGCTGGGAGAGCAAACGGCCAGGCTGTGGGTGCCGGGGGAAATCCCGGACGGAGGGGACAGCCAAGCCAGGACGAGCCCTGGAGGCTGGGGGCACCCGAATCCTCTGTCCCGTGGGAAGGTGGAGGCTCTCCGCTGCGTGGTGCCTCCCCTCCTTCCATCCCTCCCCAGGGCCTTCATCCATCCCCGCGTTTCAGGCTGTACCCACACGGCGGTACTTCTTCAATGTCGTTTTCTTCATTTTTGTTATGTATGTCTCCTTAATTGAGGAAGAAGGCGAAAGATTGGAGCTGACATTGTGTTTCTGCACTGTAATTCTTACTATCAGAGGAAGGTGCAAAGGCATGCTCAATCCAGGTGATGGCTCACAGCAGATCTCTGACAGGAGCTATTTGATTAGTTCGGTGTCCATATAAATACCTATTTGGGACTATGCTATTACCTTATCATACATTATTCAGAATTTCATCCCGATTGCCTGTATTTATTTATTACGCGCTTACACACACAACTCATACTGTTTAGTTCATCCCTGGCAATAAGAAACAAATTTCTGCGAATTTAGCTGAATAAAGCTGTGTTTCTTCTTGTTAGTCATCAGAAGTCTGGTTCTTTCTATGCATTATCTCAATTTCTGGGCATTTTTTCCCTTCATTTACTCCAAAAATGACTTCAATACTAATGAATACTGTAAGACAGCCAAGACAGGATGAACTTTTGGACAATTTATGCAAACACGACAGATGAGAATAGATTTACTATAAACATGTCAGGCACAAAAGACTTGACGGCTTTTTAAATACAGTGATACTGGAAGAGATTTATGGATATTTTCAACTGTTCATTAAAGAGAAAAATATTTTGAAACTATAGGCACTATCCTTTTATCCATTTTTGCCTTCCAGGCTGAGTTGCAAACCTTTGATGTTTTCTTCACCAAAAAATAAAAGTAGTTATGAATTTATTTCTCCCAAGCACTTTCATTTTTGTGTCAATTTACAGTTTTTATTACATTCCTGGCAGTCCAAATTATGGTGTTTGGAGAGCAGCTAGAGTCCACAGCTCCGAGTTTTCTGAAAATAAGGATGAAGTTCACTTAATGATGCTTTCTGGCCACTGCCTTTTTTCTTCTCCTTTAGTAATAAAAGGTTAATAAAATCTATGAATACTTTAACTGCCTGCTAGAGCAACCAACCAATTAAAGGTTATTCTAATCTAAATGACTGGAAGCCACTTGAACTGAGAAAGTTAACATGCAGTAGCTCGTACCTGCTGGATCAGATAAATAAAATGGAAAGTCTTAGACATGAAAATCATGTCTAAATGTAGTCCCTATAGTTGACCGAGGCATCGGTTCTTACAGCCAGACAGGCATATACTTAACTGAATATTTTCAGAGTCTGCTTCTGTGCCCTTACAAATCAATAGCAAGCCTTGCTTTCTACGTCAGCGCAACTGAGGTTGTTGTCAGCCAACGATCTTGCAAGATGGGATTGAGATATTGGAATTGTTTCATGGATTTATCAGATTCTTTCTAAAATACTGTTAAACTCATATAAGTAGTAAGGAATTTCAACGTGAAGATAGGTGCTCTTGCATTGCTTCTTAAAAACATCGTATCTTGCCAGATCTCTTATGAAGTCAAAGCAGTGCACCAAAACAACAGCAGGAAGGACTGTGCAGTGCTTGAAGATCTAATCCTGCATACTTGCAGTGCTGACTGTGCTCTTGCTTTTTGAGAAGATGAAGAAAGATGAAGAAAGAGCAGATTTGGGTGGAAAAGAACAGTTTTCGTCGCAACCTTAGAAGGATATTGGCAATTCCGTAGCAGAATGATTTGAGCATTCTGAGACCCTTCAAAATAAGGCAGGAAGCTTAATAAAGGCTTCATTTTGGAAAAACAGATAGCTGAAAGTAATATTTTAACAATTTTTACTGGACTTGCATTTCCAGCGTTTTTAAATTAAGAGCCACAAACCAACACACATTTATAAATAACATAATGCAGTTGGAGATAATGCAAATGTCTTTATAAATAACGCAGTATAGCTTAAATCATTATTTTTAATGCCTCTATTTTTTGTTCCTATATGAACAGGTCTGTGCTGGTCTGCATTAATTAAATTTAAGTAGGATTTCTAAGGCCAGATCATCATTACTTCTGTGTCCCTGATTTAAATCTGCAGTAAAACATTTCTCCATTTAGTTTGGTGCTTTTGTGTCATATTTCATACACTAGTTGTCTCTTAATTAAATCCATGATGGCCCACCAACACAGACTATTAAAATAACTATACTTTGCACTTGACATATTTATGAGACAGATTCATAAGAGTATAGACTGATACTTGAACTACTCGCTGAGAAATGCTAATAAGATTATGATGAAGGTAAGATTAGAACATTTGTCTCCTTTTCTCTTCTCTCTTCTTTTTAGAAATTTATTTTTATAACTGCAATTCACTACTTCTATTTCAGGCTCTCTGATGTTGTTGTATATACCAACAGTTCTTTCTGTGTGGATTTATTGTGGCAATGAAGAGTGGGAAACTGCTAATTTATATCACACCAGTAAAGTGCATAAGTATTGTGTTCCTTGAAGTACGAATGTTTGCAGATGTCTGTAAAACCCTCACATGGGATTGACACGTTCAAAATAATGCGTATTAAGGAATTAGTCTACCTTTGGAATTGGGTGATGTGTAGTATGGATTATCGTGAAGTGCCACATTGGTTTGCCTTTATTGCCTTGCTCCTTCAGCAGTCCTGTTGGTGCAGGGCCGACTGGGTCTGCTCCTGCGTGAGGGAGGAGGCAGCGGCGTGGTGCCTGTGATCATTCGCTGAGCGTTGTTGTGCCGAGCAGGACGTGGCCTTGCCCATCGCCCAGCTGTAGCGCAACACATTGGCATGTCACGGGCCGTCCGGTTTGCTCCATGCAGTTTGGCTGTCACTGCAATGTTTGAAATTGCGCGGATGTACGGCCTCGGTGGTTAAGAAAGACAGAAAAGGAAGGAAATCCACAAGTCATATGACTTGAAAGGTTGCTTGACATATGCGCTACGATTCGATCATTTGTGTGTATGGATATCTTGAAATGACCTTCTTAGCATCATTTAATGACAGAGTTGCTGGGATCAATTGGTTGATAATGTTTTTAATAATTTGGATGTGGAGGGTTCAAGGAACTTCATCTTTGAGAAGAACGTTGCTAGAAGTGAAAAAGCTGCTAAGTGAATGATCTAAAAGCAGCAAGGATTTCTATCACTTTTCAGGACCAAGACGTTCACCTCTTAGGGACCTTTTCCCTCTCTCCCTTTTTTCCCAGTCACACCCTTTCATGGAAGGGCTCCTGTACATCGCTGCACCAGGGGTCCGGGTGTGGGTATGTAGAGGGCTCTAAACACATGCAGTTTGAAGGGTATTTATGTTATAAGTGTGGTATATGGAAACCCAAATCTACACGATGTTCAGATTTTTTTGATGATCATATGTCACTGTGCTTCATACTGGTATTTGCTATGAAAGTGACAAAAGCATCAAATGTTGGGGTTTCATTTAGAAATAAATACAATATTGGAAAGTAAGAATAATAAAGGTATATTAAATATTTCATCCTCTACAGAAATAAACCAGCTCCAGTTCAGGGAGCTTCACTAAACACATTAAGTCTAATAAAATCGCCTACACGTACTCCTGACACTAGTAGTAATTAAAGTAACTTGTTTCAAAAAACTGGCCCTATACACGAATACTTATTGGCAATTATTTCTAAGTTCTTCAAACCAAAGATAACGTAATTTGATTCACGCACAATGTTCTTGTAAACGTGGTTCATACTGGGTTTTATATGCAGCTTAGGACTGTTAATTGCCATTTTGAGCCTCACAGTAAAATAGAGTTCAATATGTTGCTTTTTCTGAAGTATTGAGAAATGTTTGAGAAATGCTTGTCTTAGTCTAATCAACCGTGAATAATTTATTTGAGTCCTACTTTTCCGTATAAGTGGATCTGACTTTTCTCAGAGCTTCTAAAGTCTAATCAACTTGTTACATTCATTTCATTAAGGAAATCTGTAACGAACTGTGAAGTGTACGTACCAACAGGCTTTTTTGTTGCGTAAAATTGCCGTATTTTCATTGTGAAGGTGATTGTGTTTGTTTATACTGACAGGTAGCCTCTACTGAAAGAAACAATTTTTTCCCTACGTGTATAGGTCAGTATGAATAGTGTATAAACTGTTTTCTGAACCGCCTCTCTCCTGGTGGACCCACCACCCAGCTTCCCGAGTTCACACAGCTGTAGCTTTCAGGCAATTCTCATTTCTGGAAGGGTTACAAGTACGTAAGTGTTCTTCCGTGCTTCAGAGAGAAGGAAGATGTAATAGGGGTGTGACATGCAGGAGTGTGGATAACGGACTGACTTTTTTAGTCACCGTTAACCTGAAAAAGGTCATCGCGGTAGAAGATTAAAACACTGGCGCAAGCTCGTGGTCAGGATCTGCACGCCACAGAGTTACCGAGAGGAGCGCAAAGGGGTGAGCTGAGGATGCTGAGTAAAAGCCCAGGCTGTGTTTCCCAGCCCAAAGTAATCTGTTCTCCTTTCTCTGAGAAATCAGCATCGTCGGAAGGAAGTAGCTGGTAAAATAAAGGGCTCCTACATCATATATGCATTTTTTTTAAAAAGACCCTATATTTAGTTGTTAATAAATGTTTAGAAGTCCATCATTCCTACCATCACTATGTGATACGAGGAACTTTTTTTCTTAAAGAGAGGTGCTGTGGGGATTGACACATTTTTTTTTTTTCTCCTTATGCTCAGACAAACTCTTCAGCCTCAGAGAAAAGGTCCTTGACCCTGGTCTAAAATACTGTCCAGTGCTTATGGGATGTAATATGAAAATCATCAGAACTGTCCTTGGCAGGATGTTGCTTTCCATTAGTTGATTAAAACGGTTTATTGTTGCCTACAGCACCATTGCTTTATATGTATTTTTTTACAAAGAGCAGGTGTGCCCATGTCTTGCACTGTTTCTCTTTGTGTGGTTTTTGACAAATACAGAAGTGAAATCACTACCTGGGCAGACGCCCCCTGTGAAGTTTCAGAGAGGGAAAGGAAGGAAAGGTGAGGGGCTCAGCAATGGGGCTGGGGTACCGGCTGCACGGACAACGGCAGGGGAGGGCGGCGTGGCGGCAGCGCTCGGGCACGGGAGGTTGTGCAACGGCACCGCAGAGAGTAGGAGGAAAAGCATGCAAACCTGCAAGCAGCCGGTGCCCAGGGTAGAGGAAAAAACCCAAACTCTGGACCTATCTGCCCGCCAATGCTGTATAAACTCTGCTCTGACAATAGCAAGAAGTGGGTTTGGGCATTTTTTCAGACTGGCAACTCTAAAGTTTCCGTTAGAATACGGAGGTGGAGAGTAGCCGATCCTAAAATGCTAGGTTTGCATCAGGATGAAATCTTACCTATCCTTCTGCTATTACAAAGAAAACGGGAAAAGTCCAAGTCTTCAGGAAGAAGCTGACGTTTCTTTGTTTTCTTGCTCCACCCACGTTTGATAGGGGAGCAGAAATCTCAGTACAAATGCTGTTTCCAAATCTAGGGGTCATTTCAAGCAGCAGTTCTGATACCTTTCCATCCCCCCAGCACAGGTTTTTCCAAGGCATGTTGTCATCTAATGATAGTAGGGTCTTTCATTACAGAATCACAAATTATTGGGCGTGTGACCTTATGTTCAACAAGTATTTATTTGAGAATCATAGGTTAATTAATTTCCATTGTTTCTGTTGGAATTCTATACATGCTTATACTATACAACTAGAGAAAAATGCAGAGAACCATGAGTAAATGTTGCTCATACAAAATGTTTCTCCTACCCTTTACTTTTAAAACCATTAATAGATTATTAGGAGATATAAACATAGGAGACCATGGATCATATTTGCATGTTAATGAAATCCATGAATTATACATTATTTGCTGTGGAGAGTACTAGAAACAGTATTCCTCCTTTCTAATAGCTATAAAAGCTGGCGGTTTCCTGGAGCACACATCACATCCCCTCTGCAATACCTTCTAATAGAAAGAAAGAAATCCAGCTCTTCAAAGCAATCTCTCACCAAATGAAATAGATTTGTTTGTGTTGCTTTGCAACACACGAGTGTGACAGTTCATTTTAAACAAAACAGTTTTAATAATGTCATTACTAATATCTCGTTGGTCATCTCTCTGAAAAATGGTGTTTTAATAGGAATGTTTCATTTTAATAAATGGCAGAAGAGGCAAGCTGCCCTGAGTCAGCAGGAAGTGGATATACACCAGAGAACAGGCTGATTGTGTTAGATTCATCCAGAACATTGAACAGCGCACAGACAGTCCAAGAAAAAGCAACTGGCTTTATTCAAATGATTAGTCTTACTGCTACACTGTAGCACAGATTCACACATTCTTCTATTATTCCTTGACCTTGTGCCAAAAACTCCCACTTGAAGTAATAATTAGAATTAGTGTTTCCAGTGCATGCTTCCATCTTCCTAACAAACAGTAATGAAATGTGGCTTTTACAAAATATGCAGTTAATTAAACTTTTTTTTGAACATTGTTTGATTAATACAGTTCCCCTGCGCTAGCCCCTCGTTACCCCTGACTATCTCTACCTGGTATTGGTGAATCGGAGGAAAAGCACTATCAATAGGATGAGTGAAATTTCAGAAAATTGCACTTTAAAATTGCTTGTGGGTTTTTTCCTTCTTCTTTTGTCTCTGTCTTGGAATAAACTGGAAAGGTGGCCATTATTCGTAATCCTATTTTTTAAGCTGAGGACAGTACGTGTATTATGTAACTACTCTACAAATACCCTCAGCATGAACGCGAAGAACACATATATCAAGTGCTACAAGGTAATAAGTGGATTTCTAGGCAAGCTTTTTGAAAAGGTGGCTCAGCACTGTATTGCTTAATAACACTATGCAAATAGAAATTCTGATTTCATTTTTGTAATATCATTTCATGCTTTTTTACTGTCTGCCTTAATTATCCCGATGCTGAACAAGTATAGTCTTTTGATTGATGAGGGTTCCACCCCTTTATCCACACCCCTTCTGATATGAGGCTCCACAGTTTAGTGCCATAAATCACTGTGATTGTATAACTTAACTACTGTATGATCAGAGATCACTTACAGTGTTAGGCTGAATATGCATTCATCCTTCGTTATGAATGTTTTACGGCTAAATTTATTCCGGCTGTTTGGAGAAATATAAGTTTCTTCACATAAGAAAGCAATGCATTTTAAATAAGCAATTCTTTCAACAACTGGAAATAATCACAAAAGTCTTCTATTTGCAATCTTCATTAGTGTGAGTTATTTCCCCACTTTAGGAGAAATCCTTTCAGAGAAAAACAACAATTAAACCCCTCCCCCCCCCGCTCTGACAGCTAAGAATCTATGGGTCAGCCATCTTAGTAATTAACCACAATTCCTCTGATTTGTGAATTTCCAGATGATGAGGCAGGAAGCAAGTTACATCTTGGAGAAATTGCCCTCAGGAGAGAGGAAAAACTATTGCGAGGTTGACAGCACAACCTTGTACCGGCACAGTTTCCCTTCCCTAGTGGTTCAAGGAGTTCCAAGCACCCTCCTGTAAATCATCAGCTCACATCTATTTATTATCTTCCAGCCCAGTGCACAACACTATCTGTTACACACGGATACCAGCAATATTACAAGGTGGACTCAAGGGATAAGAGACAGCAAACCCTGCACACCTCCTACGCCTGAATCACACTCGGTAGAAAGTCAGGTTCTGCTCATAAAGTACATACTATTGTCAGAAATGAAACAATATGAACGATTATGTTTCAGAGTTGGGGGGTTTTTTTAGTGTTTCTCCAAAATGCTTGATCTTCTCTGCTTATCTTTGTGTTATTACACAGAGACAAAATTTGTCTGCGTAGCAATGGACAAAACATCTATGAAAATATTGCTATTCATTCACTGGTTCTTGTTATATTTGGAGTAGGCACCAGCTACGCTCTGTGCTGCTTGTCCTGGAATATCAATAAATAAATCATAAAAGCCAATGCTTCAAATATTGAAAAATTCACACTTCAAACTGTGTTTTGAACTATACTGAGAGCAATGTCTCAGATTGTCCTTTTGCTTTATATGAACAGAGGAAATTCAAAGTAGGAGGAACTCTCTCCCGGGATTTGGCATGGGGGAGTGCCACAAACCGTCAGCCTTCCTGTCTCTGCTGTGCCAGAGAAGCCTCTCCTGGGATGTACCATGAGGAGCCGACAGCGTGTCTGGGGAGTTAATGTGGCTTCAGATGAAATTATCTCCTGCAGAATCCATCTTGCCGGATGGTTGTGTGCATGCAAAGGAGCCAGGCAGCGGCGAGGAGCCAAGCCACAGCAGGGCAGGTGAAGGCTTGGAGAAAAGCAGATGCACCTCCCGATGACTCTGTAGGGTTAAGTGAAGTTCCTTGCACCATAGACTTATGGGACATCACAACTCTTTTTCTCCTTCTGTCTGGTGCCCAAACTTGGTAAGAACAAACTCATTGAAGTCCCCACCCTGTTGCCCACTTCCAGTGCTCACTCGTAGCAGATGTCTAAATTATGTGGTGCGAATGACAGCATTAAAGGGAGAAACGGGGGCAAATGCCCTTCTGAAAGGTATGCTCTAGTTCAAGCACAGGTTTTTGGGCTGATGCCCGAGTCGCAGAATGAATTTCCGTGGTTTGTGTTGTGCAGGGGACCACTAGGCAATTCTAATGGTTCTTTTTCTTTGGCTTTAGCAGCACTGAAATTAGCTGAAAGGCAAAATTAAGAATGGTATTTTGTAGTTTAATTGTGAATGCAAGGCTAGACCAGCGCTGGAAGTCACTCAGGTACATCTACTCAAAGGCCAGAAGAAAAAGCACTGCAGGTATTCAGTGCTTTATCTGATTAGAAAACAGCCTGGCACAGATGTGATTTCTGCTCCATATATCAAGCTATGGCAGGCTTTTGCTGCTTCATTATGAAAGCATCTGAAGTAAAATAGGTTTTGGAACATAAAAAATGACAAATTTGGAAAAATATCTGTATGCCAGATGGGTGTAGGAAGAATCCTTGTGACAAATATATTATTAAGGGAATATGCATAAGGAAAGAAACTGTGCCCAGCTCTTCCAAGGATGGACAGGCAGGAAGGTAGCGTCTCACTGTGTCTAAGGTATTCTCATCTAGTTGAAATCTAATTAATTATGTTGCATCGCTGACATAAAATCTAGGCAGCACACACAATAATGGTAAGCTGCACCGGGGCTTCGGCAGGACCTGACGATTACTCTGCCCTCCCTGCTTTTGTTTGCTTTCCTCGGGGGCTGCGGGTCAGAGTGACGACATCTCTGCTGAGGAAAGGCTAATACAAACAGACGAGGCTTTTGCCGCACACCACGGGCGGCATGGCATGAGCTCATCCTCGTCTCCCGCGTCACCACGCCGTGTCGGCCTCCTCCAAGGACGCTGCTCGGAGGGGTTTTGTTGCAGACCATGGGTGCTCCAGCACAGCTTCTCCTCGTGCCTCGTGGAGAAATGGGAGCATTTCAGTAGCTGCTGACGTACTCCGCTGATGCTTTTGGAGCTGAGGTCAATGCCCCAGAGATGGGGCCTGGGCTGACTGGGAAGGCAGCCCGGTGCACAGCTCCTGGCGGTTGGCTTTCTAGTGTAGGAAGGGGTGTTATCTGTAGCTCGCCCACCCTGGCTCCCCGGCTCAGGGCACACGGGGCTGTATGGGCCAACACAGCAGCACACAAGGTTGGGGGGTCCATGGTGCAGAGAAAGAGGCTGAGCTCTGGTGCCGGGGGGCTGCTGGACAGGCAGCGGGGTTGGGGGTAGGCAGCAGCTCTGGTTGTGGGGCAGGACTGGGGCAGGGAGGACCCGGGCAACTCCAGCTTCGCAGTGTGCGGCCAGTGGGGTCCTTCAGCCCGGGCTGGTGGAGCCAGGCACCCTCCTGTAGACCCTCAAGGTGAGGACACTGCCTCTTCCTTGGAAGCAGGCAAGTCAGTATTTCAGCTTTAGAGTAAAAAAACCCAAAAGGACATGCACGGTCTGGCCAGTCCTGCATCTGGGCGGCAGATCAGGTCTGAGACGGTCTGAGCGGCAGCTGGAGGAGCTGCATGCAGATGTTACGCACAGTTGAAAGAGGTCTCAGCCTTTGGTTCTTCCCAAAGACGGGTTACGTACCTGGTTTGGATTCAAGGCGCAAATGATCTAGCCATGATTAATGTGTTCAGAACTGAAACAGAAATGGAGGCAGGGAGGATGGTGCGGCAATCTTACCATTTGGCTTCACACAATTTGATTTCACTGATGCCCCATCCACTGTCTGATTGCTCTTTTCCTATTTAAACCCAGCCAAACCAGGAGGCTTTTGCTCACAGGCTTTTAGTACTATTTTATTTGGCAGTTATGGAATAAAAGAATTTTAGTATTGCCTCAGAGTTTCTCCTGACATCTATCACAACCAATCCAGCTCATATGTGGGTGAACTGTGTTTTGATCCAATTATAAAATTCTATTGGAGTCTTGTTACATTCTTATCCCATGTGCATGTTGAAAAATTCAAGAGCAAAAGAAAATTCTACAAAATGTTTCTCATTTACTGTAGGCTTGGAGACACAAAACTGCATCACACAGTCATTTGTGGAGGCTAATAGCAAACTAGAAAAACAACATATTCTTCAGGAAAAAAACCCACCCTGTTAATCAGCAGCGAGATTTAGAGGGGGAATGGTAGAATCTGTGTGTAGATATTATTGTAGATAGTCTTTGGGGACACAGCCCTACTTTTGTTAATTGTAGCAACAAGCACTTTGTTGGTGTTCATCACAGCAGTTACGATGACAAAGGATCTGCCAATCTGAAGACATTTCTGAGGAGGCATAAAAATGGCAAATTTGAAGAGAACCCAGAGACAAAATGACCAAGGCAACACAGCTAACATCCCAATGGATTACAATGACTGTAATACTTAAAAACGGAGATACTTTACACACTCCTAGTATCTCTATAGCAAAAATGCATTATTAAATCAACAACCCATGCGCTATTTGATTACCATGATGCAGAAGTTGATCTAGGATATTTCTGGCTCAACACTTCCACTGTCTTCAGGCTACGAAACATAATAAAGGGAATTGGGTGTCCCCCTTGCTCATCTGCTACAGAAAGCCACGCAGAGGCGTAGCTTCACAAGCAGAGTGCTGCTCCCAGGAGAGGAAATACACTTGCTCCAAAGCTTTGTGGCTCCATCCTGGTGGAGTGTCCCACACACCTACAATCAGAATTCCCATCCTAAAGCTGTATGACGAGGGAGATGCCAGGACCAAGCCAGCAGCCTTGGGCAAGTGCAGGTGGCCCTGCAGCCAAACCACAGCGACAGTGCCAGGGCCAAGCCAGACTTCAGCTGGGAGCAGTTCAGCCACGTGGAAAAGCCAACAGCTCTTTGAGTTTCCCCAATACTGCTTGTAATTCATCCCTTTCAGGTCTGCAGTGATCTAACCTGCTGCAAAAAATGTTGCACCAGCTGCCCCCAAGAGCAGCTGCTGTGCGGGCACTCTTGGGACGGACCTCTCTCTCGCCCGGCTGCGGTGAGCCCTCCGTGCGAGCCCCTGAGGCCACTGTGCTCCAAGGCAGCAGCAAGCCGGTGCTGGGGTCGGCCAGGGCACGGGCGGCCCCACAGGGTGCTGGTTGCGGGCGCCCCGCACTGCTGGGCCGGCTCAGCCTCCCCACACCGGCGCGGTGAAACACGCAGGGAGAAGCCGGGAGGGGAGCGCCCAGCAGCGGCCACCACGGCTGAGCGACCCAGCCGCTTGCGAGGGCGAGAGGAGGGCAGCGTGCGTGTGTGCTCGCAGAAGATGTTAGATCATTCCCAAGGCTGCCTGCTCTTGGTTACATCAGTTTTGCCTGTCTGTGATTCCAGTGGCTTAATAGTTAGTCCCGTTTTCCTTATTTCCGAGGGTACAGACAGGTTGTTGGTCTCCAGCTCTGGAACGCCGTCTGTGTTTCTGCGCCCCGTGGGAGGCTGACAAACGTGGCACCTCTCCCCATGGCTTCCCCCGGTCACTCTGAGCCCCGTCATTAAGCTCTGCCACAGAAATCTGTTTAGTCACAGAAGCAGATTGCTTCCATGAAGCGCAGAAATGTAATTTGCCAGTACTTACACTACAATATTAAATACTAGCATGTAGCTCTTTCACCTTTTCAGTTCTTTATAGCAAAAAATACTTGGTGTGAAATCCTGCCTCTACAAGGGTCGATGATAAAATCTGCATCAGCGACAGAGCAGCTTCTGCCCTTCCTGTGGTGAGTGGTTTTATTGGTTTTGCATTTAAAGCTGTTCCAACAGATCAGTGCTTTCATTGTCAGTCCAGAGCACTTGTACTCTCGCCAAGCTGGTGGAGAGCTCGTCTCGATACCTCTCTCGCTCCGGACTTGTCCCGTGCAGAGGGACGGCCAGGGTTTAGCGACAGCCCTTGCTGGGGTTTGTTCTCCCGTGGAAATGGATGGCCGTTTTGGCTCTGAGGCAGAACACACTCCAAGTGCAGCCGTAAGCCACCACGCCTCACCCCAGGCTCCAGCCCACTGTAGTTAATCATTAAATAATTCCCCCGGTGATGTTATCCAGCGCTGATAAATTACAGATTTCATTGTTTTGCCTGGAGCAGCTTTAAATTGTGTTAATTTCATCGAAGATTGACACTGGCTTTTATTTCCTTTTGCTACTGTTTTGTCCTGTAAAGGCAACGCACACTACAGACTTCAGATTGCTCATCTAATTGGTACAATAGATTTTTTTCTCATATTTTGAGAAAATTGTAATCAGAGCCTTTGAAATACCAAGAACTTTTAGATCGATGAAATACTAATGATAGCGTATTCAAAGAGGAATATTACCACAAATCCAATAGCTTTTAAAACAACCTTATTGTTGACCATGTTTGTTTTACATGTGATCTCAGAACGATTTCTAATTTTATACAGCAGTGAATTTATTCCACCTACAACACACGTTTCTGACACAGGGTTTTCTCAAAAGCTGAAGATAAAATACAGTATATATCTTCCTGATGAGCCAAACTATCATCGGTCTGATTCTCTCTTTTGGCAATGGAAAAAATATCCCCAGGTAGTCCTATTCTGTTCACGCAGAAGAAAAAGGCAGTTTTGAGTTAGTGGGATCTTGATCAGACCTTTCATGGCAAATTCCACCTATTTTGGAACAATGAACATAACAGTTCGATGCGTATTGGATAAAGCATATGGAAAATTTCGGAGCTGTAATTTACAACTACAAAACTGATGTTAAATATTTTCTGTACCAGCAACAATGTGACACAGTACAATAGTCTGTTGTGGTAAATAAGAGGAGGTTTTGATCGTGCACTGTTGTAGCTCCCCGAGCAGAACGCTGAGTTCAACTAGGAAATATTGAATAAAACTTCAAATCCCATCTGAGGCTCCATATCACAGCTGGTATTTTTAGTAGAGGCCTCTCTTAGTCATTTCACGAGGGTACCTGGGGTTTGTTTTGGTGGGTTTTGGCGGTCCTCCTCTTTTTAGGTATGTGGTATTACGCAGGCTAAACCCCCACTTTGCTGTAAACGTGCACAGAAATGAAATGAAACAATAAATCAGGTGTCAGGTGCCCTGAGGCTCTGGTAGGTGTTAATGGCCCTGATCAGCCTCACCTGGGGCCTCCCACCCCACCCACGGGCCCAGGAGCACTAGTTAAGCTCAGCCCTGGGCCACCGCCCTCTTTTCGAGCGATGCTGTAGGAGTGCTGGTCTCCAGCTTCCCGGTCCGTGCACCCTGCTGATCTGGACTCTGGCCTGTGTCTGGACCTCCTGGCTTGGCGGCAGACCTGTCCTGTCACGATGGACCTGTCTGGCAATCTCTGGAATGTGTCTGGTCCCGACCCTGACCTGTGGATTGACCGCCAAGCTTGGCCTCAGACCTGTGTCATCACCATGAAGTTGCCTGATGTTGGGGGCTCGTAGCTGGAGCTGCCTCGCTCTCCTTGTCAGCTACTGTGGGACTGGCTCTGATGCTGCCCCCAGCTCCCGCCTCCCTGTCCTGCTGGATGAAGACATGGGTCAGTCAAGGTAAATAAACTTGTTAATAGAGTTTACTTAACCTGGAGGAACCTGCCCTGCCCCATATCTCTATCCCCTATTTTATATTAGAAGGCTGAACTTAGGAGCATAAGCAAGCAGCTAGGTTTAACATCCCAGGGCCATTGCTCTGTCCAAGTCAGCTCATGGGAACGTGAGGTAGGTTTCCATACGGCTGAAGCTTCAGCTGTTGCAGAGCTGCTGCTGAGCTCGTGTTCTCCATTGGTCTCCTGTGTGGCCAAGGGGTTTCTGTGGTAATCGGCACCGATCTGCTTGCTCACCTGCTTGATGTTGTGTCCGCCTACTCTGTGTGCAAACCCAAGCTATTGTTCAGGAGTTTCATAAATCGAAACATGAGCCTCCAGGCATGCACGCCTCCTGTGCAGGTCATGGTAAGAGAGATGGCGTGGTGGTGGTGAGGTGGTGGTTGAGAGCTGGAAAGAAGCTGGATGGTCTGTCTCGGTTTGCTCTCTTCAGGACGGTGTTTTAGGCAATGAGTTGATCCAAATCCCATGGAGTGTTTCAAGAGAAGAACTACAGTGATTTGTAGCAGAATGGATCAGGTTAAAATTCCCCTGAATACCTCTCCTCAATAAATATCCAGCTCTTGAGAAACCTGTGGCACTATTTCAGACGTTAAGCAGAACAACTCAAATGTGTAGGCCATTTAAAGAAGTGGAAGAAAAAACCACCTTATGTTGAGTTTCCCCACCATTTGGAAGAAATATGGACAACAGTGTCATCTAGCTGTTTCACCTATAAAGTGTCTCCTTTTGTCCAACTCCATACTGGGCTTGATCTAGCCTCCAGATGAAGACAGAGGAAAACTGCCTGTTGGTTTCAAGGGTCACACTCGGACAGTAAAACTATTGCAGATTTTCCAGTTTCCTCCAAAAAGGTTTGATTTCTCAGGAACTGTGAAAAAATCTTTAATTTTTGCCAGATCCTGATAGGGCAAGTTCTAGGGAGAGGCAAGTGTCTGCCCCTCTGGGATAGGCGCAGTGTCTTCCTTCAGGGTATCTACAAGTGAATTTGGATGTGTCTAAATGTAGCATTAGTGTGAAGGTAATAAAAGAATATGGGCCTCGTCCTACAAAGCTGGAGCCTGGAGCACCTGCCGCACCAGATCCTTTACGTTTTGGGTTAATTGGCATAATTTCTAAATGTCTTTTGTTTCCAACTGCCCTACATAGATTAGCCTAGCAGATTAAAAAAAAAAAAACCTGTGGGTCCCTCCAAGCACTTGGGATAATCTATTCTCATTTTAAAAGTACTGTTGAATATATTGAGTAAGGGAAAGAAAGGCATGAAAACAAGGCTTTGGAAGCAAGGCAAAAAGTCACAATGTTCCTTTCATGATACATCTGGGATCTTACCACCTGGGTAGGCTTGAGAAGCAGACCTTCCAAATAAAAATACAAGGATAATAAAACAATAACAGTAAAAAGCAGCGGTGAGGTACTTCGAAAATCTACATTTTACAGAAGTGTAATCATGATTTAAAAATACAAAAACACTGTGACTCAAAAGAGGGAGAGTGTGGGTGTTTGCTGGGGATGAGTCAAAAGAGAAGAAATTTCAACTGCAGAAAGCGAATGCAAAAGATGAAGCTCTGTAAGCGGAGCCTGCAAAAAGGCAGACCAAATTTATGCATTTGTTCTGCATCCAGAGTTCACCTCCATGCTATGCAGAAGTCATTGATTAACTGACATTAGATTGAAATGGGGCAATTAGACAGAGTACAATGTCTACAGCATAAATTATACAAGGAAAGTGTCTGAAGAGAGCCTCCCCTTTGTCTTTAAGACTTGCCAGCTGTTCCTTTCCTGCCTTGTGATTTTTACCTTTCCAGATAAGCATATTCCTGTTCCCTAAATCAATCTGACGGAACAGAGTTAACTGTACATCACAGGGTACAGCTGTATGTCAGATACATTTTTAATAGGTCAGCCAGTCCAGTGGCAAAATAGCAGTGAATCACGTTAGCAGATGGGGAGGCTGGAGGGCAAGCAAAGCTGTGGAAGCACCTGCAGCAGACATTGCTGCGCACCTCCTTGGCCCTGATTTCTTGGAACAGTTTGTCATGTGCTTGAACTGAAGCATGTGCTTTGGTCCCCTTTGTAGTCAGTGGAATCAGGTGCTCAGCCTTATACAGTATTGAAAGATAATTACAGGAGTTAGAAATCCTGCTGTTTTCCAGTGTAAATAAGAAAAGTAAACGACAGATTCCTTGGAAAAAAGAAAGCCTGGCCAGTTCTGTGGCCATGCTGGCTCACTGCTCTTTGCTTGTAACAGTGCAAGGTTTGTTTTAATGCTTTTTCATGACAGGAACAATGAAAATGGGGGGTTTTTTAGAAACAAATTGCTTTAAGACTCCTCTTGCGGCTGTGGCTAGCATAGTGTGATCCAAAAACACCTTAGTAGTGAATTCAGCTTGTTTGTAGAGCAAACCTACTCTTCGCCATGGTCTTGGGGTTGCGTGAGTCTCCGTGCCAGTAGCATGCTTTTGCTGTGCCTCTCATCACACTGCCTCATGAGCTGTGGGGTATTTATGGGGCCACCTTAAGCTGAACTCTTCTACAAAGGCACGGAGTTGTTGGAGATGCACACAAGCTGCCATTTTCAGCTGCAGCTTTTACAGCCCACATCCATTTACCACGTTCAGACCTGACTGAATATGGATGGTCACAGCTACGGCAGCGTGAAAAGACCAGGTATAAAACCCAAGGCTGTGCTTGTATTTTTTTCATATCAGCACTGAGCAGGCTTTAGGAGTGGGGGTTTTGCTCAGGCCTGTCTTGTGGGGGTGTTCGATTTGTTCTCTGGGTTGTACCTTGCTCCCTGTAAGGCTGCTCTGAGCCCCTCAGCAGTGGGAAAGGCAGCCTGCCCCGGTACATGGGGTCTCAGAGTTGGGCATCCTTAGCAGTGCAGCATGCACTGGGAGCATCTGATAACCTACAACAGGTTTGGCTTTTGTCCAGAATAAGGAAAAGAAATCTTAATGTCCACCTGTTTGAACAACAGAAGAAAAGATCCAATGGCTGTGCTATACAATGATGTGTGCTGGGCTGCTGGAAGAAAACTGGGCATTAGGCATTTTCTGATCTTCCCTTTACTCGTGCTAGCAAGATTAACGCATGAGCTCTTCCCCTGTAGAATAATGCACAGTTCATAGTGTGGCCAAGTGAGGTGAAGAACGGATCTTGTGTAAAGGCCAGGTTACTGTTTACAAAGTGGGGAGGGGGGAAATGAGTATTTAAAATAGCTATTGGCCCCTGCAAACTGCTTCAGCAAGCGTTCAGCCTTCTCTCCTTGTGTTGTATGGAAGACCTGACAGTGAATGGGCTTGAACTGGTGCTGGCTGCTGGACGACCTCTTCAGTTTTGCGTTTAACATTCAACATAGTGTCCATGTAATTCAAGTGGTATTTTCATCCATTCTTTTTCAGTACTTTCTATAAAAAGACAGGCTCGTTATTTCTGTGTAGTTCTAGCATGGCACTGGCTGAGAGCCACCCAAATCTGATGGTATCTCCCCTCTTGCAGCAGTCAGTACCTGACTCCAATTTTATTGGCAGGACCCCCTCAAGCATAGGAGTTCCACAAAGATCAGGGGTTTATCGTATTTGTCCAGGTTTAATGTGCAACACTGGTAAGCCCAGCCAAGCAAAAGGAAAACAGGTGAACAGTTAGCTAAATGGTGTTTACATTATTTTTTTATGCTGGGCTTTATCTGACTTGTCAGACACCCACTTTATATTTTACAGATGTGTCTCCCAGCCTTCAAAAATGCAGATTTATGGTTTTGAAAATATTTTACCTAAGCTGAAAGCATTTAACATTTCATAATTGGGTTGGAGGGTTGTACATATCTCACCCAGTCCAATCTGAAGGAAAAGTGAAATGTTTCAATTTTTCATATATAGACCGTGAAAATGTGAAGGCTGTCTCTAACGATAATATATAAAACACAAGAGAAGTGTAAACCAATCCAGTGTCATAATATATGTGCTTGTTTGGTAACTTCTTGGTGGTAAGGAGTGTTTATACAGCACTGAAGTTAAAATATCTGAATATCACACAGACAGCACGATGATTTTGTACAGTGAACTCTTTTATAACTCATTTGAAATGAACCTGTCAGTCATCATTAATGGTCTGTGAAACCCTATCCCAGACTGGTGCCAAGTCTTTCCCACAGAACAGTTACATCATGATAAGCTCTGCTGTGTTCACAGTAAATCAGGGAGTTTCACAATGAAGTTACACGATAAGCTTTGCTGTATTGCACAGTAAATCATTGGGTTGAACAATTACACAATAAGCCTCCTTAGTTTTTTCTTTATGGGAGCATCTCTCAGTAATGGGTAAAAGTCAATATGAATATTTTTTTCTCCTGCTTCTACCACCTACCTCAAATACAATTCATGGACACTTCTTAAGGTTGGGGGGAAGACCACTGTGTTAGCCTTGTATGCCTGCACGTGCGATATGATATAGTTAGTAAAGCACTGGGGGACAGTGCCCAAGAAGCCTAGAGAAGTCTGAAGGCATCGCTGGGGCTGACTCGGTGATGGGAAGGGTATCCTTGGCTTTCAGTGGAGCTGTGCCAGTTTACACGAGCTGAGTGTTGGCCTTTTTCTTTGGTCTTCAAGAAGATATGTACTACAACCTCCTATTTATGCAGTGATTCGTATTTGCTTTGCTCTGTCTTGGTTTTCATTGTGCCATTCAGTTTTTATTAGTCAGCATTGCTATAAGCAGCATCTTCCCTTTAAAACTCTATGTTATTGATTGTTGTGGTTTACAGGACCGCTTCTCTCCCTACCAGCTCCTTGTATGTGATTTAACCTGCTGCCCCTATTTGACAGCTCCCAACTCAATCAATTTATTCTTTACTCCGCCCCAAATCTGCAGGTCTTCAGCTTCAGCTGTCTCCAGACATCTCCACATTGATGTCCCCTTACCTTCCAATGCCACAGACTGGGACTCAGCTTCTTGCCTTTCCTCCCAGGCTGATGCCCTGTGCCTCTCTCTGGCTGTCTCCAGGGCTCAGACTTGTCTTGTGATGCCTTGGTTTCATCTCCTTCTGCCTCCCCATGTCTCACCGCTTCCTAGAGACTTGCATAGCCTATTGCCAAGTGCCTCAAACACGCAGTTTGCATTCTCCTTCCTTGGCAGAGCCTCTTAAACTCCCACTACTACAGCCTTTGTGTGCCACTTCAAAAATGCACACCCTCTAATCTTGACAAGATGAAATAATAATAAAAAAGGTTCCTGTTGCCATTTCAGTTGGGTCCCTTCAGGTGTATAAATTGCTGGAGTCAGATCGTGGGAGATGTGTCTGCCTTTCAAAGAGCAGGGAGTTGTGTCTGCATTAATGCTGCCTCCATAAAGCATCGTGTACTGAAAAGGGCTATCACGTACACCAGAGCTGCAGGAGCCAAATCCCCATCTGCAGCACATCAGAAAAGCTTCAGTAACATCAAGGAATGTAGCCTGGGTCTGTGCTGGCTGAAGGTCTGGCCTTGAGTGGGGTCTGTGTAATGTAAGCAAGGAGATGGCTAATGAGGCCGTTTTGCCTCTCGTGGAAACCCACTGCTGATACAGAAGCAACGTGAGAGCATCTCACTGAAAAGATATGAGAAATCCGGGCACAACGCTTTGTGTTTTTGGAACTGCCCTTCGTATTTGTTTTATTGATGGATATTTTGATAGAAAAATAAAATATTGTTGCCCATGAGTTTAGAGCTGCTGCTGTCTTCTAAATCCTAGCATGAGGCATTACCCTGCAAGTATAAATGAGATTTGCTAGTGGTAGTCTGTCCTGTGTAGTGGAAAAGTCCGGAAGGAGCTCAAGTGCCTGCCAGCTAAGGTTTGTTGCAGTTCCTGAGGCAGTGAAGTTTGCCATTTCTTTTGTCTGTTCAAAGTCACATTGTCTTCTCTAGAAGTTCAGCTGAGGTGGCGGTGAGGTTAAGAAGAGGGAAGGAGAGGTGAAAAATGTGGAATATTTTTTAGTCTGCATGCAAGGCAGATCACTTACAGTATGCGTTGCTAGTTTAAAAGCCCTCAAGAGGATGTTGCAGGGCTCTGATGTAGTAAGATATGTGCAAAATCAACACTTGCTGCCCTTATTTAAAATGTCATAAAGACGGGGTGCCTACACTTTCCGCAGGAGCAGGCTCTGTAGCCTCCAAGAGGCATGTGTAGGTAGTATATTACGGCCCTTCGCCTGGTATACATCTGTTACGTGGCCAAAATACAGATTAAATCCTGTCTTGTTGCAAGTGAATATACTGACACTGTAGTATGAGCAGCCTCCAACCAATGCATAGCACATGTGTGTTCCCATCATATAGGGGAGGTGCCTTTGTGTTGGGATGCAGGAAACCTGCAGTCTGGGTTTGTGATGGATGTATGTGTAAAACATGATGGGGGAACCCAGAAGGCTCTGGGAAAGCTGAAATGGGGTGAGGCTGTCAGAACAACTATCCAGCCTGTATGTGACTCCTCATGGTGCAAGTGACATGCATGTATTGAAACGAGCTTATTAAAGCAGACATTTAGGAGTTAAGAGGCAAATTTACGAAAGGGTTTCATACTTGGGAGCTGGGCCTTTGAAGCTGTTGTTCCTGTCTTTTATAAAAATCAGGAGACATGCTAAAATTGCAAACTGCCTTGTCATCCCTGAAATCAAATCTTCAAATGAAGAGGAAATCTTTTCTTTTTCTAGGAAAAGATGCACTCACTGAGTCTTTTCAGATACCATTTCTATTTGTGACAGTAACTTTTTCAAGGAAATGAGCAGAAGATAGAACAGCATGCTGCTTCTGATTGTACATTTCTTAATACTCTTTAGAAATATACACACTGGCAACATTTTTACAAGAAAATGCCTCATCTTTCATTAAAGAATGACTTATAAAAAAAGCCTTGACTTTTGTATAGCTGTGTATTTCATTAGGCGCATTTCATACTTCTCTAACGACTCCTAAATGGCAAATAATCCTGAGTAATATCTGGGAAAGCAAATTGCTTTAAATGGTTCATTTAGGTGAATTTAGCAATTTTGTTTTGTATATAAACCAAAAAGCTTTTCTTAGCTCAGCTTTTCCACTTGCCAGCATACAGGTGTTTAGTTGAGTGAGATCATGCATAGGAACATTCTCTTTAAGGTACTTTAACAAAACCAGAAATACTTGCTTCCCAAATTATATATTTAATTACTCCAGGGATACTGTGCCTAGATACTACCACGAGCAGGCAGAATTAGGTTGTTTGGCACTAATGGGGGAAGCATCTGATTTCATCAGGTTTCCTATAAGCCATTGAAGAGGTGCTGCGCATGCCAAAACGGAACTGAGTGAGCACGAACTCCAAGATAGCACCAGAAGGGAAGTTCTGAGCATTTTAGCTAAAAGTTTTTCCCCAAAGTCATCTTGTAACTTTGATACTCCTTACATGCTACTTCTAGCACAAATTCCTTTGATGCAGAACAAAAGCACTAAGTAAACAGAAAAGCCAAGCCCAAAAAGGTTCCCATCAGCAGGCTTTCCAGTGAAATCATAATGTATTTTCAAGCAATGATTTCTCTTACTTCCTTCTCTTATTGCCCTTATTTACTCTTCATTTACCCTGATGGTTGAATTAAACCGGTACACAAGTGCTTTTCTTCTCTGAATGTCCTTTAATCTGACAGCCTCATGGCCTCAGTGCCCTTCTTTGCCAAATATTGCTTTTTCATAGACACAAGTTAATTCCTGTCGTATTGTGCGACAGGGTTGAGCACAGCGAAAGCCCAGCTTGCAAACTGCCTCATTTCTTTCCAGCCCCTGAGGAATTCTGAATGTGTCAGTAAGAGCAGATAAAACCATCAGCATGTTCCTTCTGTTTTCTTCTGGACTTTTTTCTCAACCATGTCCTAAAACATGGGGTGTTCTCTCTCATTTTATTTTCCCCGCTCCTTGCCCCATCCAATTTCTTTCCATCTCCCCCATTTCTCACCTCCCCTATAGGAATGCAATGGCCATATATCTTCACTTAGTCTCCTTGCTGCAATTTGTTTGCATGGCTGGAAGAAAAGTACACTGTCACTCATGAGCCTTTACACCTGCCAAAGCTAATGAGCTAAGTTTGACCCTCATTCTGGCTGGTTATTTAGAACTTCACACTCCTAGCAGATTTCTAATGTCCCAAAGGAGCATCTGAGGTGTTGCTACAAATATTTCTATTAACAAAAAAATCTCTTTAATACGCTTTTCTCTATATAACATATATATGAGGGAATAGATTTATATTATTCTATACATATCTAAATTGCATTTTTTTTGCGTTGAATATAGTCGCAAAAGTTTCAACAGCAGAAATAAAATAACGCTATTTTTATTGATAGTTGACACTTCAAAAGTTTATTCTGACCGATGGAGGAAATGCAGCAACAGCAGTTTTTAGCAAAGGTGCTTCTACCCAGCCTGACCCTGGGGTCCTAACCTTTCTTTGGTGTATATCCTCGTTGTGTCCCTGATGACAGTGACTTTATCCCTGAGTGATGGCAACTGAGGTGGGATCAGAATTGAGTCCTAAAACTCGTTGTTTTGGTGACACAACTCAAAATGATGACAAATGGGAAAAGGAGATGGGTAGTTGCCCTAAAGACATGAGATGATTAGTGGTGGGTGAACACGATATTTGTGGTCTGATAAGAAAAGCACTCAGAAGACTAGATACGTGTTTCCCAAAGCTCTTGTCTGGTGGGGAAGCAGGTGAGGAGAGGCTGGTGGTGTGCCCTTGGGACCTGCTCCAGGTCCCTCTGGACCAGCAGAGAGGGGAGGAGTGCTGCCAGCGGCACCCTGCAGAGGTGCAGCCGGTGTCCCCAGCCAGTGGGCAGGCTGGCGCCCGCCGAGGGGGGAGTTTTTACCTCTGAGGACAGCACGTTATTGTATAAGGAATTTGCCGATTAAGGCCTAGAGAACCTAGAGAGCCTTTCAAAAGATCCACAAACCCTCCAAGCCAGTGTGTTGTATTTATCTCTTAAGGAACCTTGTCATTAGGCTCAAATTAAAAATGAGCTGTCAGTTTCTATTAATAATTAATGCTGAAATGTTAGCACTTTGAAAGACTGTTTCAAGCGCAACACATTCCATTTAATGCTGAACAGTTTTATATTTACAGTAATTCCACCTTTCATCCCTTAATGTCAACCTCTAAATCTTTAATGCTTTAATCACACTTCTTATTTTGATATCCCGAGTGAGCTGTTCTAACCTGTGTCCACTCCCTTTCAATAAGGTACACATTTTATACTGGAAGGTTAGTCAGCAGCACTTGTTAATTATTAAGGAAAACAAAATGCTACTGCTGGAAAATTATGTTTGTTCCCAGCAGTATGTGTTACCTTTAATCTGTACTGACAAGAAGCAAGAGGAATCATAAAATAATCAGAGGAGCCAGGAGAGAGGATTGTTTGTGAAGAACATTACCCAGCAGAAATGTAGACAGCCTTGATTTGATTCCATAAATGAACCTAATTACTGGGTAATGTATTGTTCTACAGAAATAACATATCTGTAAAATATGTAGTTAAAAGAAGGCACCGTGAATTCAAAAGGAGACGACTTTTGCTTTCGAGTTGTGCTCCCTATAACATATTCCTGGGCGGCACTAACTGACGGATAGCTTTTGTGTCTTGTACGTAGACAGCAGGAAAAAAATCACTGAACCTGCAGCATGTGTCTGTGAGCTAAGTTCTTTATTGTAGCCTTCCCATTGTGAATAGGGGAGAATTCTGCAGAGAAACAGGCCACCGCAATGTGTTGCAGAGTTTTCTTTTTAAAATTCTTGCTTTGTCTCCCTGTACATATCCCAGAATATAACAAAATAAATACTTGGAATTTTCTTAAGTGCCAGGCAACTAATGAATATCCTAGAGACACTAGAAAAAGCAGTTAAATGGCTTGCAAAGAAGAGGCGTTTTTGAACTTGTAGTTATAAAACATATTACTCCGATTTGTTTGGGTTTTCCTCGCTGTTTCAGAATAACTCCTTGAAGTGAGATGTATGTATAGTTAATGGTATTTGTAACCAAGTTTACATAACATTAATGGGTTACAGAGGGGTATTAAACTATAACCTACTGTTTAATTACTGGGATCAGTAGAATGAGACTCTACCTTGGGTCTGGCAGATTCATGTCCTCTGATGTATCACTACCAATTTGTTATTCATAACAACCAACCATAACATAACCAATTTGTTATCCAGGCACACAGTTTCTGGGATAGATGCTTAAGAGCAGCCCCATTATTCCTATCTGTTTCCACCGGTGCTGCTGTATGGAGAAGGCAGACAGGCGTTTCCCTGTAACAGACACCTCAGCTTGCCCTTTCCACTGCAGAGACCGAAGAGGAGGTATGGTGCTGGGGAGGGACCCGCTGTGGCCCCTGGGCCCCCATATTGACAGGCCCTATAAGGCTGCCCTTGTATGGGACCATGTCTTAATCGTGTGTATCTATCAGCGGGAAGATATCCAGCCTGAATTTGAATGATATCCATTCGTCTGTAATAACGAGTTATTTCTTCTATTCCCCCTGCATCCTGAAACATGTTCTCCTTTTCTTTCATCTTGTTCGTAGGCGAGTTTCTCATAGCCACGCTTGAAAAGCTCTCCTTTGGCTTCGCATTGATAGCTAAGAGTTCAAATGCGCCATGCAACTCACAGCAAATAGTACCTTACTGCATGAATATCCATTTGAAATCAGGGGATTGTTAGACTGAGACGCTCAAGAAAAAATCTCCATCCTGTTTGGCCTGGCCATTCCCACCCAGGCAAACAGAGCACTGTGGTGATCAGGGAGTATTTTGCACCCATCTCACCCAAGTGCTAGCGAAAGCATGACGTGCAAAGTGGCGAAGGACCAAGACTGCATTATGATCAGTTCTAGCGGCATTTCCACCGAGGATGCATGTATTTCAGTGAGACTAAAGTGGTGTAAAAGAAGGTAGGATTTTCTCAGCCTCTGAACTTTCGCTTGTATTATCAGCTCTCAGCAATATTAGCTGCTTCTTTTATCAGGCTCCCATCGACTGGGCTTTTTTCTAATTACATGAAGAGTGGATGAAGTCCTATTAAGTTGTCTGTGACTAGAAAAAGAATTACTGCACTGATGCTTTCAATCCTCACCGGCTTGTAAAAAAGGCATTCAGAGTTTACTGAACCTCCACCTCGCACATCAAAAAAGACATAGAAAAATTCCTGCTGCTACGTTAGCATGCAAGCATCCAATTCTGTCCTTCCATACTGTGGAGACACGCACAACATGCAGGAAAGTCTTAAAAAATATTTATAAGATGCCCAACAGGACAAAACAAATGGACATGTGTAGTATATGTACATTGTTCATTACAAACATGATTAGTGTGTATATATAATAGATGTGTTGTTAAAGCACAGTGGGTTCTTTGAAGTTTACAAGTTTGTTATGAATTGATTTATTCATGAAATGCTTTGTTTCTATGACAACTTTATTGGTTTGCCTGTGGTCTAAATACATATAGGCATGGCAGGAATTCCACAGTACAAAACAAATTACATGCTACCACCTGAATGGCTTGATGCCTTTAGGGAATGTACAGAAATAGTCCACAATGAGGGCAGAAATCACCATAGACTGTGCCAGTATGAGAAGGCTTGCTTAATAAAGAAAAATGCTTAAAGGTCCTCCACGGCTTCCAACTCTGCAATAAAAGGGAAAGATGGAAATGAAGAAAGGAATCTGGTAGGAAAACATAAAAGGGACCCAAACCCCAATTGCAGAGATACTAGCGTATTCAAGAAAAAGCCACAGATCAAACACCAGCACTCTCTCCCACAAATAATAGAGCTTGCAAGAAGCTATTAATATTCATAACAGATCTAGAGCTACAAAAGAAACTGGAGAGCTATTGTTTAGTGAGAAATTAGTGTGAAAGTATAGGACATTAGTTGATAAAAGGACAGGGAGGCTCGCTGGGACAACACAAAACAGGATCAGAGAAAAAAAGTCAATAAGTGGATCAAATGACAAAAGGACAAGCTCTAAAATACAGGAGCAGGGAGGATGACAACTGTTATGGAGGTCGGACACCTAAACAGGAGAATGACTTGTATGGAAAATGCAAGTTGTACAGCAGGGCTTCTATGACTGGCCCCTGTGACATATGGCTCTCTCCAAAAGAGTATCCTAAACTATGGTAAAACAATGGTGCTTTGGCTGCTTCTGTCCTGTGTGATACTAAGCTCTTTGGGAAAGGACACGCAAGAACAGGGGAGTCTGCGAAACAGGTTCTCCTGCTCCGTCACCCACAGTCTATCTGCTTTTCAAAGCCATAAACATCAGAAGAAGGAGAGAGCACACTTCCATTACAAAAGCAAGATTTCTGGCAATGTTTTTAAGTCTGCATAGCATCCTGGATCACTTTTAGGAAACCGGTATGAGGATTTCAAAGGGAGGAAGGATCACCGATCATCCTCTGCCTAGCCTGAAAGCTAGCATGCAAATGCCTTAAATTAGAGCAAACCAGGGCAAATGCAAGTCCTTGCTTGGTAACCACAGACTGCCCCACCAGCTCTTCTGCCTCTGAAGGGCCTGTGCTGTGATGGAGGTGACAATATCTTTCCATGCTGACTTGGCTCAGACCAGGGTTGTGCCTTGTAATTTGGCTGTTGGGACGTTGTTTATTAAAGTGCTACTGATCTCGCCTCTTATCATGGAGTGTGCAGAGCCTGGGGGTGGGATGGGCAGATTTTGCAGCGCTGTGGGCTTGAGGATGCATTGCCTCCCTTGCACTGCAGCGAAGCCAGACTGCAAAGCTAATGGGATTCAGTCACTATGATTTGGCTCAGTAATGAGTTCCAGATGGTGCCTTAGTCAAATAACTTTTTCTCATTTATTAACTAGGTAAACTTGATCACCTGCTCTGAAAGGTGACCAGGCTGACACCGACAGGAACTGCATGAGAGCCAGGGTCCTGAGTCCAGAAAGCACAGGGAGAAGAAAGCAAAGGTAGAGAGATGTGAAGCCTCATGAGGCTTTGTGCCGGGCAGGCACGCAGCGTGCATCCTTCACTGCCACTCTGTAAGTGCCTAAGCCATTTGACTAATTTGACATGGAAGCACTAATAAAATAAAAAGCTTCTCCAATTAGTGCATACTCTCTATTATTTCTGACTTGTGTTCTGACCCAGTCCCTTCCATACTCCTAACTGTCTGTGCCGCACTAAGTGGCATCGCCTTCCACGCACTTTTATGAGCTGTGGTCTCCTGCAAGAGGAGAGAATTATCTGTATCAGCCTCCATGATTGATCTGAAATGACTCTGCTACTTCAGCTGGTCAAACTGCATATTTACAAACTATGGAATATTTACAGAGATAGACTTCAGAGGGAGTGGTCACCTCTTTGGACAGTGGACGTTACCCCTCAGCTGGGCATCCTTTTCCATCATGCTCGCTTCAAAGCTGTTTGTTGTGCCAGAGTAGCAATGGAACATCAAGTCTAATAATTATTAAAATAAGCCCATACCTAGAAATCAAGAAAACCTAGAAGTCATCTTTAGCCTGTGGGGTTTTTTTTTTAGACTGGGTGTAAGCCTTAGGAGAGAAAGGAGAGTTGACATCAGTCCAGTAGCTTCTCACTGCACCAGACCTTTGGAGTCTGGAAAACCACTGAGGTAAAGCTTGTTGGTGTGCTGAAAGAAAATAGAGATTTGTTTGTTTTTCTTTTGGTCTCCATTTCTAGATATCGAGTATTCTGCCTGTGGAAAGAACGGTTGCCCTTTCAGGATTCAGTCTGGATATAAAATGTAGTGTGAGAAACTCTCTTTTCTTTCTCAAGAAAAAGATTGTGTGGTTATTCTTTCCGCATTATTATTTAACTTTTCTTACTGGTTTGACCCTTATATGGCACAAATAATGCGTTCTCAATTCAGCTTTTGTTTTAAGGAAGCACATAGGCTGGACAGTGGGACAGGGTATCCCTCAAGTCTGACTTAAGCTAAGGCAGGGAGCCAAAAGTAGTCATCCTAAACCTCCCCTAATGGACTGGTGGAGGCTCCACTCAGCGCTTCTAAAATACCTGCTGGCTTTTGAGCACTCTTCCCAAGAAACCCAGCACGGAAGGACTGCTAGTGAAAGACAGCCAGGCAAGGATGCTGCTTTGCACCAGATATTTGGCTGCCAGAACAACCCTGGGAGCCAAGGTACCTGGCCAGAAGCCATCCGGCACGGGTGCTGGGGAGATGGGCAGCCCGGCAGTGCCTATACCAGCCGGCTGTTTTGTTACAATTCTTTGCACATCCCCTTCTCATTTTCAGGATTTGGGAGATTTTTGGAACATGCATCGCAGGGAGTCGTGGATCTCCAGCATCCAAGTAAGGTTATGGTTCACACATGGTGCCGTCAAAAAAATTCTGGTTGCACACACCAGCACAGCTCCTGGTACCTAGCGCACGTATTTCAGTAAAGAGTGGCTTTTGATAGACTCACTTGGCAGTGGATTTACAAACACCTTTTGGAAAGTCCCCCTCCCTTTCCTCTCATAAATGCTTTTAGGGCCCTTTCAGATGTTGTCTGAGCTACATAGGAAAATGTCATAGTTTATCCCATAACTAATCACGATATTTAATTATTTAATGATGGCTATAAAACAAGTGTAACAAAGGGAGAACTGTTCTGAACTTTCTTGAGACTGTATTCAGCAAATACTTGCTCTTTATCTGACACACCATCATTTACTCCCTCAGCCCTCAGAGAACAGCAAGATAGCTGAACTATCAATATATTAGAAGAAAAATCATAGACAAGGAAAGTAAATTCTGACATTTTGTAACTAATGGCGTAGTTCATCTCATGCACTGCATGCCAAACACTCAATGAAAAGTCTGGAGGGAAGAGCTTAATGCACCTTTTAAAAATCTCAGCCTTTCAGTCATAGATTGTGTGATGTCATATTTGTGCATGTATGTGTGTATATGTAAGGATATGTCATATATGATTGCTATAAGTTTATGCAGACAGTACTTTACACACACATTCAAATGCTTAATAAAAGTGCCTCTATTTGCAGCCTCTCTGGGTTTGGGCTTGTGCATGTGTGTGCATATACCTGCATACAGAGGGGTTATGAACAGATACCCTTTTTCATTAAGCAAGTGACATTTTCATGCTGGTGCAGCATCTATCTATCTTCTTTCTGGCAAAGCTGTGTGCCTTTCAGTCAGCATCTGACTAAAGATCAATGAGAGAAAGCTTTTTTGAAGGTGCTTTCAGGTCCTGCGGCAAGGGAGATGATCAGAAAGCTGCCATAAGCTTCAGACCCACTTGACAAATGAGGAACTATTTTGGCGCTCTGTAAACTGCTGTCACATCAGTTAGAAACACTAATTAGAACTACTTTGCGATTGAAAGCGTCCAGTGCATTAAATACCACTTCTGCTTATTGCAATTAGCTTATCCATTGACTTACACTTCATACCACAGGACTATCAAAGATGGAAATGCATAAGGGATTGTTTAATAATTTACGAGGGAAATTAGAACTGAATGGCAAATAGCTTTTGCCTGCTACCCTTTGACCTCTCATTCCTTGCGGAGCACGAAGCTCACATGTGAAATGTGCTCGTCCTCGGTTTTGTCTAGCTGGAGAAGTCAACAACCCAAGATGCACAAGCAGCAAACATCAGATTATGTCGTCTTTTTCTCAGAGTGATGCGGCGATGAAGTGATGTGAGTAGCTTCTGAGAAGCAATTGGACATCGTGGTACCACACAGTCTCTAAAGCGAGAGAATTTTATGCTCTCCCCGTACTGTTCTCCAAAATGGTTCTTATTATTGATAAAGCAGCAAGACTTTGTTAAATAATCTATACCATGTGGAGTTCAGAAGAGGCGGTGATGATTTTTAATGCCATTTCCTTTCTTCAAAGGGCAAATTTGTAGATGACAATCTAGTAAAAAAAAGTGAAGCTGTTTGTAAAGACTGAAACAACTTCATATTTTTGTTTTAAAGTTTAATTGTGAGTCTGTAATATTTCAACACGCCTTAGGAATAAGAAAAAGGAAGCAAAAAGTTTCTCATGCCATAAAAGACAGAAGCGGCCCAGCCATTAAGGATGCTATGACTCTACATTGTACACTGATGTTTTTAGCTGAGAGGGAAGAAGAAAATATCGCTCTAAATACCTGGCTTGCAATCTAGCACGCAATATAAAGTCACGAGGCTGCATTCCTCGCCCTGATTTTGTTACCTTGGTCTAGGCACTTATTCCTTCTGCTCAGATTCCCACTGGTGATGTTAGTCCTTAGTTCAGTTGCCAGTGTGTTAAGGAAGATCAGGATTTGTAATTTGTTGTTTTAAATATCAGATAGGAGTCTTGCCACCACTCATACTTCTCAAGAGCTGGAGTGATTTTCTCCTTAAGTGATTTTTTTGTTCTTTGAGACCAGCTCAAAGAGTGCCTGTGTTCTGTTCCTCGAACATTAGTAAGGTATAACTGCAATGTACATTTTTTTCTAAGTGTTCATTTAAAGCAGCAGACAGAAAACACAAAGCACAATGGGGCAGTTTCATCTAAAAGCTCCTATCAAGAATCACCTCCGATGATCTGATTCCAAACATATGAAACTCCTCCTGTTTTCAAATTCTTTTGTATGCCCATTCAGTAATTGATGCAGAATACTCCTTGTCTGCCTGAAGTCCTACATCTCACCAGACTGCTCCGTACAGAAATATTTGTAAAAAAAGTAATTACTATTTCATTTTCAAAATCTTTAAGCGATAGCAAGATAAAATACTATTAACAAAGGCATAAACGTACGTACACTCCCCTAAATGCAACTCTAAGTTACAATATGAAATGGTTTGGTTCTTTGAATCTATTTACAAGTTTGGTTTTGGGTTTTTTTGGGGAAAAAAAAAAAAGTGTCTGGAAGAGCAGAATGGAATTGCAAGATCGCAAACCGTACAATGAGCCTCCTCAGCCTACTAACACCAGAGGCCAAACCAGTGTCCTCATTTGTGCCCTTCAGTTTTGGTGCCTGGGAGAAAACTGGCTTGGTCTTTTTTGTTAGATACATTTGAAAACCAAATGTGATGCAACAAAATATCTCAGCATGACATGCAGAGCTCTCTGAGTCCTGCTTTGGTTTGGAGCAGATCAGCTCTTTGGTCCCTGGGGCAAGCCGCACGTGCTTCTTCAAGTGGCTCTGCTCTTCTGGCTGCCATAGCAGGAATGTGACGGAGACATTCATTTTTCCAGAAATTCACTGCGATGTTGAGAATTTCTTGCCATTGTGGAGCTACAGCCCTGTATAGGAGCCGTGGAAAACGTCTGAGGTTCAACTGTGACTCCACCACCGCCACCAGCAAAGTTGCTATTGATGCTGGTGGAGCCAAGGGGCAACACCCAGGCAGGAGGAGCGGAGGCTGTACGTATGTCCCAGCCTGAGGCGTCGCTTTCCTTCATTTCTAATTGCCTGCTGCCTTCTTTTAATACTGGTAACCTTAGACCAGAGGGGAAAAAGAGGATTATTTTTAAGCATGATGAAATTTAACTTGTAATTGCTGTTTCTGCAGCAGCCAATTGAGAGGTAAGAGCATAGCTTTACCGAGTAGCTCCTAATCTCTAGGATTTACAGATGCTGAAAACGAGCAGGAAATCAGGGCTGTGGTGACCTGGCTGCGGTGAAAGCGCAACACATGCTCACAGATATCCGCACTAAAGAGACGACATTGCTAGCAAATCTTGCACCGCCTGCACAACTTTGAAAATCCTCATGGTTTGATGTTTGTGTCAGGTTTCACCTAGTATTAGTCAGACCCTGCGTGGTATTTAATGTCCGTTTTGGTATCTGCCCGCTTGAGCCACGGTGTCGCAACGTGTTGTATCGCTGGCAAGTTTCAACAGGGAAGCAGTAACTTCTGCGTTGACTGTTTCCCATGAGGTTTCATGTTCCTGTAAAATCAGCCATTCAGAAAAAAAAAAAAATTGCAGTATTAATTTAACTTGTAATTTCACCTGAAACTGCTAAGACAATCCCTGTAAAAAACCAGCGCTTCTTCAGATGTCCAGTGCTGTATGACATGCATTACAATGCTGCTCTTTCCTCTGACGATATTTTAACAGCCAGTACTGATTTAGGCTTTTCCTTCATTTGAAGCCCCTCTGCGGTGGCTGGCCAAAATCCTTCAATTCTAAGAAGGGATCTGGTTTTCCTATACCACTCAAAGTAAGTGGAAAGCGTGCTGTCACGTACACGGTACCTGTTGAAAGTCTGCCCTCACAAGAAACGTGCCGTGCGAAAGAGCTCACCCCCTCTTCAGCCTTTTGCTCCTCAGAAGCAGCAAATACCCCCAGCCCCGAGCACAGGGGCGCGTGGAGCTGCTCTCTCCCCCGAGCTTGTTTTACTTTACGTTGTTTGTTGGCGATGCAGGTGCTGAAGGCCAAATCTTAAACGTCTTTGTGTTCGTAAAGACTATTGATTCAGAGTCGCTCCGGCACGAGTGTAGGAGTTTCTGTACTAGAGCATCAATAATGTTATTCAAATTCCCATGTATTTTTCAGAGTGATCCCAGAGCAAATCCTTAAACGCATAGCACGCATAGTTACGACGTAGTAGAAAAAGGGTTTGTTGTTATTCTGTTCATTGACTGCTCTTCTGCCTTTGTGTGATCCACAAATACAGAAATTAAGTATTGGCAATATCTTCTCTGTGCAATCCCAAAGAAAACCTGAAAGAGGAAGTTAGAAGAGTAGCTTTAGAGAATTTCTTTTTCATGATACCAGAGACATTTTTTTTTGGTGCCTTTTTTGGGGTAGAAGACTTCTGGCCCGCTAGGTAGGGTTTGGCCTTTCTGTAGAAAAAAGGTTTACCTGCCAAATCTCTCAGTTAGGGTTTCCTTCCCCACCCGCTACTGATTTTAACATGCTCCTCACCTGAGAGGCATTAAAACTTCCTCAAGGGACCTCTGTCTGGGGGGTAAAGTATGGCCGCGTCCCGGAGCTGCTGCAGGGAGGGGGGAGCTGTGGCCGTGCGGCTTTGTGCCTGATGGGGGGTGCTGGGGTGGGCTTTGCCCCTTCCCCCTCTTAGGGGGCAGGATGTGTTTGGGGGGCCTCTCCAGTGCAGGTTCCCCTCCCGACTGCCCCCAGGTCTTGCCGTGGGGCGCTGCTGGGGCTCCCAGCCCTCCTCGTGCCCCAGCAGCCAGCGGGATTCAGCTGCCCTTGGTGCTGAGGGGGTGTCTCGAGGCAGGAAGGTTATTTTTTTTACTCTGATAGAAAATAGTTGATATATGAATTTTGTTTTATTTAACCAATGTATGTATTAAAACTCCCAACGGAAGCGTGCGTGGCTGGGACAGCCCAGCTGAATGCAGTTGGCTCGGGAGGCAAAGGCTGCTCCTAAATTAGGACTGGACCGGAGGTAAGTCTCTGAATTAGTGGGCAGCCAAATTCTTTATATCAGCTTTCCTTGCCTGACAAATGTTCTTGTGAACTCTGGCTGGACTTAGTCCCTTAAAACTTCCGTAGATGGAAAACTTCCAATGAATATTTTAAAATGGTATTTGAAAATAAATATGGGGTGTATGAAAATACTCAATAAGCAGCTGAGCAGGAGAATACTATAAGAAAAATTGCTATTGGGTAAAGATATATAGTTGCAACAATAGACTGATATCCAATAATTTACTACTACTAACTTCTAAAAAATGGATGACTGCAAAGTGTTTGCTAAACCATTCTTTTTCATCTGATATGTGGTTGGATTATGTGAACTGACTCACCATTTAAATGGGGCTACTGAGATTGGTGTGTTATTGATTCAGACAATCCTTGACCTCGGGGATAACACTTGCTGTAACAGAGGAAACTGGCTTTTAGGCTAGAATTCTCCATCTCTCTCTGCATCTCTGTTATTTGACAATACTGAAAACAAAAAGATTAGGGAAGCAAAGCATGAGTTAATACCAGCAAAGTCAAGCAGCTTTCCCTGGGCTGCTTGCTCTGATGAAATAATGCTGGTGCTCTCCAGAAGAAAAATCCAGAGGTGCTGAGACTTAGTCTTTTGGATTCAAATTTTCACCCAAGCTGCTCTGTGTGTGTAAGTGTATATAAACATCCATATCTCAAAGCCTTCTTTTATTTCGTTGGGATTAAGTTGTTTTTGTATTTTTAGAGTTACGCTGAGGTGAAGCTCCAGGTGCAAAATGCTTGAAGTCTCCCACTCACATTTTTCTTCAGGGCAGACGCAGGATTCCCACGAAATAACATCAGGTTTGTGTCCGTACAATAAACTGAAAGTGCAAGAGCACCTGGGTTAGCCTCCCCCCGGTAAGCACCCCTGCAGCTGAGCAAGGAGCAGCCCAGTAGCACAGGCACTAGTGCCGCACACCGTATGGGCCTCGGGTAGGAGCTTCGACTGGTCCTTGCTGATGACTGTGACACCTTTGTGCTGTGCTCTGCGATAGCCCAACTACTGTAGACACGGGCTTGCCTACCCACGCGCAGTCATATCTTCATTTTGCTAGGTAGCCCTACTGAGCAGGAAGCCTGCAGTCAAACTCATCCAGGCAAGCACTGCGCTCAAGCCTAAAATAGGATTTTAGTCTCCTTGGGCTCCCTGTAGAGTCAGTCGAGAGATGCAAGATCTTCTGCAAGGCAATTTAGAGCAAGTACCTATGGAAGGAGCCTTCTCTGCTCACTACGTGCTGGGGAGACCAAGTCTCCCCAAAATGGCACTTATTCGTAGAGCCACCAGTCACTTAATGTATCCACTTCATCCCACCCACAGAGCAATAAGCACTATTGATTTTTAATGTCACCAGTGCCCTCTGCAAAAAGTACAGCTGTGTTGTTGCCAGGGAGGGGGATGTGGAGAACAGGTCTGTCTGTCCAAAGCGGCAGGGAAGGACGGCAGCAGCCCGGGATGGCTCCGCAGGAGCCTGTGGGTCTGGCATGTGGGGCTCAGAAAAACACTGGTGAGCAGGACGGCTTCTGGACCCTGCACTCGGAGCGGAGTAAGCGAAGGAGGGAGGGAGTTTTGTGTGTGTGTGTGTGTGTGTGTGTGGTGGGGTTTTTTGTTGTGTTTGTGTGCTTGTTCTTTTATCCCCTCCAGTCCTTGTGCAGAACACAAATGTTCTGTGTGCCGCTGAGCAGGGAATTCGGACTAGGACACACAGGAAAAGGCAGAGGATGCCTGGGATATATCGGATTATTATGAGGTTTGGATGCTTCAGGTTTCTCTGGATATCTCAGGAAGGACTTTGTCCAGAATTCGTCAAAGACAAAGACAGAGGGCACTTGCCAGGCTGCCTTCAGGACCTTTTCTTTGCAGTGAAACCCCAAAATAACAAAGAGTAACACAACAGACTGTTGATCACAGTCTTAAATTAACTTAAAACTTGCACTTGTTTTTTTTAAGGATATCATCCCCAGGCCTGTCTGTAGTCCAGGCACTGCCTGTACCTTTCTCAACCTGTAATTCATCAAATTCTTAACAGTTACCAATCTCCAGACATTAAGCAGGTAGCCTGGCACTTGCCCAACAGGTACTGCGTGATGCTGCAGCTGTGGAACAAGTACTTTATCAAAAATGATTTTCTGGCTTTTTATCAGCTATTTCAAATCCCAGGTTGCAAATCAGTTGCTTCCTTTTTAGTTATATGGAAGCAAAACAAGATGCACCTGAATGCTTTTAAAAACAATTACTTCTAATACTACTTACCAGTGCAAACATCCATCCATCCTCAATCCTTCTTCTGTAGACTATAACACTCCTTTCTTACTCTTTCATGTGCAAACACTATGTCTAGGTTATAATCACTGAGCATAAGTCAGATAAAAGCAAAATCTGATGTATTAACAATGAAAATGTTCTTCTGAATAAAAACATGGATTACCATGGGATTTTTCCTAGGATTATACTATATTCAATATGATCAAGAGGCTCAGAACATGCCTCTGAAAGACTATTCTTCTGATCAAGGTGAACATCCCATTTTTCTATGCCCGTTTCCTAAGCAGGTTGAAGAATGATCTCCCTATATGTACAGTTTTTCCTAGGCACAAAATTTCACTAAAATCGTTTGGCGAAAGGGCAATTGGCAATGCCTTACGGCTGATCTTCCTGTAGTCTCTCCAGTGCTATTGAACCAAGATGCAGAGGGAGGTGGTCTTTGGCAGCCTGAAATCTTGCCCTGTGAATGGTATTGTGAAAAGAAATCCCTTTGGCGTGTGAGTATCTGCATGGAGCGTGCTGCTGTGGGCTCTCCTTGCAGAGCACAGCTGCCACGTCCATGCTACACGGCTGGTAGGTTCCACGGTGGGAAGGAGTCGAACGTGGAGCCCTGGGGGATCTGTGTATGCTAGGCTTTGGAGATATTTCCCTTGCAGTTTCAGACAGCTCCAAGCCATTTGCTGACCTTTTGAAGGTTTCCTAAAGCTGCGAGTCAGAAAGCATTGGTGTTAGACGCTGATAGTATTGAATGGGTTACACACAGTACGTTTAATTTGTTTTTACGTGTTTAGAAGATGGTCTGCTGGTGCCAAGTGGTGGCAGCCAAAAAAATTTATCAAAAATAGGTATGACATGGATGCAAGGAAACGCTATGCACACAGAAAAGTTACTTTCCTCTCAGGACTCAGAACCGTGTCACTGAACTACCAATAGCATATGTCATACAACAGGCCTGCCCATGCCCAAAAAATGCAATGGCTGTTTCCTACTGAGATCTGTAACTCAAAGCAAGGTACAGTCAGGCAGCATAGCTTAAGTGCATTTTTTTCTAACAGTAAAAGAAATCCAGTAAAGTCTTCACGATTATTCCTAGATGGACCAACATAGCATAAAATAGTAGTGCACAGATCCTATGAGTCATATCGAAGCTGAATCCTTGCTGACAGAGAAATGCTTTCACTTCCTCAAGTTCTTGAAGCACCTCATTTCCTATGAGCTAGATTATTTTTTCATAAATTGCGGACAACAAATAAGATGAGTTTAGCCCTTGCCTTTGTTGCCAAATGTGGCAAGCTGATCTGTGAGTAATGGAGCAAACAGAGCAATCTGTTCCAGAGCCGTCGTGAAATTTTCCATTGTTTGGGGAACGAATCAGTCCATTCTCTGCATGAAAGGGAAAGTCACGCTTAGGAGCTTGATTTGTTGCAATGATCTTCTTTAATGCATTGCATTACTAGTGACATTCTCGCTGATATTGGGGTCCTTTGTGTGCTTTGTATCAGTTTTATTTTCTTGCCAGGAAATTGAAACACCTATATATACGTAAGGAAGTCAATCTTTGATTCTTCCTAGCCCAGAAGTGTGCCTGTTAACGTGCTTCAGATCACAGACTGCAGTCACAGTGGCACAGAACCAAGGTATGAAAAGTTTGCTAATGATTTTACCCCATCTTCCTATTGTAGTGTTAAGTTTCATCTTAAAATTAACTCTGCTTAGTTATATAGGGCATATGAAGAGTCTTTTGGGAGGTCAGAGCAGTGTTTGGAAGGGCATGGCTTTCACCACACTCATGTGGTTGCTAGATCAGAGCCGGTTAGATGCTTCCTCTAAACTAAGACAGGACTAAGAGAAGGCTCTAACTTGTGAGTTCATGTGATTTGATCAGTACTAACCTGAACGCTCCTTCCTCCCCAAGAAGAAAGATCTGGTTTTACAGGGAATTCCCACCTGGACCATGCAATTCTAAAGTAAACAGGAGGCATCTCTATCAAGAAACCTTTAACCAGGAGAAAGACACCGGAGGCAAAATTGAAAAATAAAGGGGAGGAAGAGGGAAAGGGAGTGAGGAGGAGATGAAGTTTACTCGTAAAGGCACCTCTGTCTACAAGGATGGGGAAATGGAGAATGTTGGAATTTCCCTTCTGATGAAGGTGAGGAGCAGGTTTTCCCTTTCCCTGTTAAAAGGAATATATCAGATATATAAAAGGTCATTCATCATTGTCAGGTGTTACTGCAGTTGCTGGACAGGCAGTGAGCAAGAGCTCATTCCTCCAAAAGCCTCAGGATGTTGAAAAGGGCCTGTGAACAGGGGCTCTAGCTGTCTGTCCCTGCAGATGTGTGGCAGGGAGACAGCCAGCCATGGACTGTGATGGTAAGGGGAAGGTGGTGGATCTGCCACCCTTCTTCATTGTCTAGCAACATGGATCGCTATAGGGGCAGAGATGAAGGCCTTGCTGGGTTCAGGGGTAGGCAATGAGACTGCACTTTTGCCCTCTTGTATAGGACTCTTGACATACTGGTCTCTTCTCAGCCCAGGGAAAACCAAATCAAATAGTTTCTCTTCCCATGGCAGCATGCTCAAAGGCTATGGAGACATGGCAGACACAACATCTATCCTCGGACTATTATCCTAATGTCCCTCTAGAGTCAGCAGATCTGCAGTCGGTGGCGTTTGGCTCAAAGCTTTCGTGGCCTCCTTGAGGATCTTGCCATTCTGGGAGATTTCTGGCATGGTCTGACCAGCTGGGTGCAGGTGGGTCCCAGAGGGCAGGGTGTCACACAGCACCTGCCCTGTGGCTTGGGGAGAAAAGTATGAGGTCTCAGCCTAGTGGCTGAGAAACAGCAGTGTAAAGAAAATGAAAAACATGTTTTCTTTAGGATTGCTTATAAATCTTAACAGTTTTGGGGCAAACTCATGATGGTCTAAGGCCAGCCTCTTTATGTTTGGGATCCTAGGTTTTTGCAGTGCAGTGCCCCAATCAGCCCTGAGCGGCAAGCCGTGCGGAGCTGGGATGGCTCTGCTTCTGCCTGGCAGGACATCTGTGACTCTGCCAAGCTGTCCTTGTGGTTTAGCCCAGCAGGCAGCTAAACACCACACAGCTGTTCGCTCCCTCCCCGCAGTGGGATGGGGGAGGGAATTGGGGGAAAAAAGGTAAAACTCGTGGGTTGAAATAAAGACAATTTAATAGGACAGAAAAGGAAGGGAAAATAATAATGATAAAAGAATATACACACCAAGTGATGCACAATGTGGTTGCTCACCACCTGCTGACCGATGCCCAGCCAGCTTCCGAGCAGCGGCTGCGCCCCCCTGGCCAATTCCTCCCAGTTCTTTTGTTCAGCATGTCGTCATATGGTGTGGAATATCCCTTTGGCCAGTTTGGGTCAGCTGTCCCGGCTGTGTCCCCTCCCAGCTTCTTGTGCACCTCCTCGCTGGCAAGGCACGGGAAGCTGAAGAGTCCTTGACTTAGTGTAAGCACTGCTCAGCAACCACTAAAACATCAGTGTGTTATCAACCTTGTTCTCATCCTAAATCCAAAACACAGCACCGTACCAGCTCCTAGGAAGAAAATTAACTCTATCCCAGGCGAAACCAGGAGACTCATGTTGCGCCTTCCGCACATCACGGAGCATTTCTCTTTGCTGTGTCCTACAGAAATGCCCTGGTCTTCCAGCGACCAGAGCCCTGCAGCCCCCTGCACCTTGCCCACTAATAGCCCAGTGGGTGCCTCCTTTGGCAGGGGGCAAGGGGACTTGCCCGAGGCCTCCCAGCACCTGAGGAGCTGTACAGAGTTGGTGCAGGGCCACTGGTGTAAATCCCAGGTGTCCTCTGGAGGCTGGAAATGCCTCCCTGAGCTGCTCTGGCTGAGGTGCAGCTGAGTCTGATTCCTCTCATCAGCTTAAAAAGAGCGTGGGAAATGCTGGTCAGAAGTTGCTGCTGCTGGGGAAGGGGTTAATTTTTCTCTCTGATTTTTCTTGTTTTCGTCTTCATTTTCTCTTTGCTCCTCAGAGAGGAATGTGGGCTCCGCTTACAAGGAATTAGGACTAGACCAGACTCTTTTTAAAGAAAAGCCTGAAATTCCAGGGAAGGATTTTACCCCTTTAGTCTGCTTTTCTGTAGAAGATGCTCATTAAAAGGAAAGGCTGAATTTCAGCTGCGAGTCTATTACAGAGGTAGAAACCAGCTCTAAAGCTTGACTCTGGATCCTGATTTCCTCCGAAGTCTGTGCTGAAATTCAGATTTAGGCTGGCCTAATGAGTGCTGCTCAGAAATATGCCATACAGAATATTTCTGGGCTAAATTAACTCCCGGCAGCTTTCAGTGGTAATGTTTTGGAGCGCGGTCAGTGGGGTGTTTTTTCAGGGGTCATTCAGCAGTGTCTCGCCACACAGAACACTACTATTGAACTCCTTGGAAAAGCTGTGAAATTTCATACAGTGGATGCAACCCCAGGAGACTAATCCAGCCCCAAACGCTATCACTCTTAGATTTGTGTTTCATTCAAGAAGTCATGAAGCAATCTATTTTGCCAGAGAAAAAAATCATTATTTTATCATCATCCTGAGTACTTTCCATGAGAACAAAATTTATCAAAAATGCTTGAGATCTTTGAGAAAGACCTCAATTGTGCAGAAAAGCATTACATTGATTGTGAACTTAGCCTTTCTTTGGATTTTTCTGCTTGTCATTTTTACTTAAATACAAATATTAATGAAGACCTAAACGTGCCCTTTCACTATTGCCCTTTATTTTTCCATAAAGATTGCTCATAATCCTGCAGCTATCTTTTTCCACTTTAAAAGGTTCTTGCTTCTTATTGCTCTCGGGATAATGCTGCATCATTCCACCTAACTACCAATAAATAGAAATGCAGGGCCGTGACTTCTATTCGAAAGCATGAAGGCTCCTTTGTACTGTTTCCGTATATACAAATATATCTTCCAACTTGTAGCTGTAGTACAACATCTGAATTAAATCATGACCTATTCTTTCTATTAAAGCTGTGTTGTCCTTGCCATTATCCCCTTTTCCAGTAAATGAGTACAATGAAAAATTGATTCTAGCTGTATCGGACTGCAGCATAATAACAAAAGAAGATTGTTACATTATCAAAGTCCTCTCTGCTTCCATAATATAGGAATCAAGCCCACCTGTCTTTATCTTCTCAATCAATGCTGCACCTGAGTCACATTTTCCTGGAAAACACTTTAAAGGTGTCCACTGTATGTTATTTAGATTTAACAAATGCATTATTCAGGCTGTCTTCATTTATTTTGATTACCTGAGATTGCTCTGCCATCCCTGTGAGTTATATAAAGCCTAATATTAAATGCCACACTAGACTAGTGTGTCAGTAACAATATCAGATGACTTCTCTTACGTGAAGCAGTGTGACAGCTGAACAAGTACACTTCATGAAATGTATGTGGAAAACTTGTGTTCAACAGGGACATTTCATTGCACGCCGCTCTCTTTCTAAAAGGTAGAGCAGGGCAGAGGGCTTCAGTTAATGGTTGCTAGAACAGGATGACCTAATTGGAAGCAGATTTGGGGAGAGCAACAGCGAACGTTAGAGTCTGCTTTTTCAGAAAGGATAAGCCAGCGTCGGATGCCTAAAACTGTCAGCTGTGCTTTACAGCCATGCTTTTTAATATTTTTAACAGGCCATGCTTAAGAGCAGCTAATTTACTGCATGTCTCAATAGCAGTCTGAAACTATTGAGCATCTAGTAAGAACAGAGAAATAAGTGAGCAGCTCTAGAGACGTGGCCATCATTTCAACGTGTGCATTTGCATATTCCATCTAATGCCTGAAGTCAGTTGCCTAAAATTAGTAGATTTATTTGGATGGGTGGAAATAATTGTAATTTGTTTCACAGCAATCAATTTGTGATGCTTTGATTTCCCTTTCTACAGAATTAAATTATTAAGGGGCAAATATGATTTTCAAGATACTTTTTATCATTCCCTCTGCTTGAAGTTTTGTCAAGTTTGACACACCATAACCCAACATTCAGCCATGAGTAATAAATATTAAAAAACCCCAATCAAATAAAAACCAAATTAAGTATGAGAAATGCAAAGAAATGAGGGACAGCAGGGTAGTACCTTGCCAGGAAACGTAACCATAATAGGGGCTTCTTTTCCATATCCACTAATTATCTGCATCATTTCTAGATGGCAACGGTGGTCTGAGTTAGGAGGCTGTGCCTGTCAGGCTCTGTATGGGGCCACGTATGGAGGGCAGGGAGCAGGAGGAAGGGTTGAGCCATTCTTCAGAGGTGTCTCCGGTACGGCATGGGCATGGTGGAACTGCAGCGGCCCCATCCCAGCAGAGACGGTGAGGGCTGCTGCACCGGTGCTCAGCAAGGGGCATTTGCTCCAAGATTCGAGGCTGGTAACAACGGGGAGAGGAGAGATGATCATCTGAGTCTGCTCCAGCTCCTCAGCTCCCTAAGCAGAGCTCTGCTAGGGCAGAAAGCATGTCCTTGGTATTCAGAAGGGGTCTTGTGCTACACCTGAATAAGGAGATGCTCGTAGTCCCCCTGAGATGCCTGGTGGTGACCCACAGCATCATCATACCCACTGACGAAAGCGGGAGAAAGCAAGCCAAGGAGCTGAAATTTTGGTCGGTACCTGAGGCTGGCTCATGAAGAAGCCCAGGGAAACCCCTGCGCTCCCCTGGCCCTGCACACCTAAGAGCAAGAGGCCACCCCTGCTCCAGCAGTGAAAACAGCAGGGCCCCTGCCTACGCTTCTCTTGCTTTTGGCATGAGTACCCATGTTTTTTCCATCCTCTGCCCTCATTTTGTTTCTCTGTTTAAAAACCTTGCTTTTTATTTTAGCAGAGGAAAAAAAAATCCACTTAAAAATGAACTTCAAAGCCCCTAGTCATTGCATAGCTACAAGCACAGAAGCATTCCCTCTCAATCTTTTTTAATCTTGATTTTTTTATTTATTTATTTTTTTTTTTTTTTACAGCTGTGCACAGAAGGACCGGACCGAGCAGAGTATTCCTGCAGTCAGACCCTGAGCTGCACCATGCCTGCTCGCAGCCACTGCTGGAAGCACGCCCTGCTGCCGCAGCACGCCCCGGGACAGCCCCGTTTGTGCCCGGCTGACCCATTGGTGCAGCGTCTTTCCATGATCCAGCAAAGCCGCAAGATTTCCACACTAGCTTGCGCCTGTTCCTCAAGCCCTGGAGGGGTCAGTCCTCGCTGCGGCTACACACGTGGGGGCACCGAAAGGAGGGGGGAGCAGAAGAGCTGGTGCAAGGGCAAAGCTGCCCTACAGCTGTCCTGGCCAATTGTGGGGATAACTCAACAACATCTGAGGTTTGCTTTGGCTCGGATGAGACCCTGAGTGCCAGCATGTCTATGTCAAATGTTTTTAACCTTCAACCGGCAATATCGCTTTGGTACCTTGGTGAGAACGGGCTTCCTTGGGAGCTGTGCGCACCTCCACTGCCCGGACAGCTTTGCTGGTGGCACTTCGGAGCTTCTACTTCTGATCCCAGCCAGAAGGAAGGGAAGGAGGAGAACAAGAAATAACAAATGATGTGGAAAAAATGTGCTGGACCTGGGTAAAGGCTATTCCTATTGGAAGTTGACCTCCGTCCATCTGTCCGTCCCTCCCTCTGCATGCCCATCCCCTGGGCAGAGGTGTACACAGAGGTGTTTCTTCCTCTGCTCCTGCTGTGAGTGCTCGGCAGGCTCTGCCTGCGCCGGGGTGCCCGGGGGGGCTTACACCTGGGCCCGTGAGAACCTGCGGTCCCACTGTCTGCAGAAATGAGCTGCAAAGCTGCTGCTTAGCTCCAGGCCTTAATGCGTTCATGTTTCCTCATAAAAATAACTAGCAGGTGAACTAAAAACTGAGCTTATGATGGGATCCTGGCTTTCATTAAGGAATTTTGTACCTATTTAAAAAATATATGCAGGAGCATGTTGCTGATTATTTTAAGAACCTATGCAAATGTATTGATTTGCAGTAGGAAAAGCTTGCTGTGATGTGTAAATTAAGCCATTTAAATCATCCTGTTTGGGAACTGAAGCACCAGCTCTGTTTACTCAATGAGTTAATACCCTATTGCCCACCATAGTTTTATGGTTGCACTTGTGGCCCTTGCTGGCCCAGAAGAGCTAGCTGGCTGTCCCCCTGCTTGCCTTTACCAGCAGATAACCCTCCCACTGTCTGGGCTAGGTTTTGGTTGTTGCTATTTTACGGTGCCCCAAGGTGTGCCAGCTGCCTCATCCGTGAGGCAGGACCGTCTCTCCTCGGTAGGAGAGGACACGGTGGCCTTGCGCGGGCGGCAGGGTGCAGCCAGGACAGCAGCGGCCATGCCAAGCTCTGCTGTTGATTGCTACAGATGCCTTAACAAATATCTCCCCACGGGCAGAGTTTCCACCTAAATACTTCTGCAAAGTGCGATTAGGGATATATTCTGTTTTGCTCCCACCCTGAGTCAACAGTGGGTCAGATGTAATTGAAGACTAGACAGACCCTAAATTTTTTTCATGTCTGTGCACGTGAACGTTTGGAGGCTGCTTTAAGGATAAACCAAGGGATATATTAACACATAAATGCTGCAGCTAGTTATAGTAGTTCTCAGGCAAACACACACATGCACATACAGCCCCCTGAATCTGGGCAATCGCTACCTGAAGTATGTAGGTGTGCTTGTAAATGTTTGCAGATTCATGGGGTTGAGGTCTGAGGTAGCATAAGAGGTTCCCGGGAATCCCTAACTTGGGCTCTGCCCTGGAAAGGAGCACTGCACAAAACGACACATCAGATAAATGAGGGCTCCTTTAACAGCTGCTCCTAATTAATCAAAAAGTTGAGAAGAAACTTTTCTCTGGTGGATTGGCTTTCCCCTTCACCCACGTCTGATGCTAACATCATCATTTATGCTTTCACCGAGTTGTTCTCAAATCTGCTTTTTCCTAACAATAGAGTAAGAATCCTTCAATAATTGAGGGATTATTTGGTGCAGGAATAACGCACATATCATCCATCGAGGCAAAACCACCCCGACTTTTGAAAGCCTTGCACACAATGCATGTAGCATTTGCCCATTTAGAAAACTACAGGCTTTTAGGAGAACAGACAGTTGGCTGAACCAAGTGATATTAAGACGAGTGGCTCAAAACCATAACTCAGCCCTGGTAGGCAATGCTGCATCCTTTCAGGGAAAATACAATGTTCTAAAACTTCCAGATGAAACTGAAAAAAAAAAGATTAAATTAAATGCAAATGTTAAAATGCATGTTTTAGTTCTCACATTTTACAAATTCAAGAGGTGCTGAATTTTACTGACAGTTTTCTTGGCAGCAAGTGAATTCCAAAGATGCACATGCAAATATTTGTCAAAACTGAATTTTCAATTTTGCATGCATAAGGATTACTCCAGAAGTGCTGGCATAACTCACTTGCTCACAGAAGAAAAGTAGTGTCATGTGGCACGTCTGGCCAATCACAGGAAAACTGTGTATTTTTAATTTTAAATGTTCTGATTAATCCATAGAGTAAAAAAATATAGTGAAAAGAAAGTCACTGAATATATTTGAATAACAAATAAATTCAAGATGGTGTGATTGGCTTATATATATTCCCCGAGCAAGGAGAGACAAAATTAATCAAATAAATTATTCATTTTGAATTATTTGTTCAGCTCTGGTTTTACAAGTGGAGGCCTAATACTGATGTCTGAATTCTGCAGTTCGCTACAAAAGCTCTCGTATCGTGTGTCCTGTCCTCCTGATAGCCACCGCTTTGCTTTGGGTCTGACTTCTTCACACATGAGCGCTGCGTTTGCCGTGATGATGCATTTTCTGTGAAAGAGTTGCTAAAAGCAATTAGGTCTTGAGTAGCAGGCACTGAAAGTCCTAACGTGCTCGTTGACCAAAAGGCATTAGAAATGTAACGTTGCCCATTTCTGCTAAATCATTACAACACAAATGGCGCTCCTCTGCCTTGGCCTTTGAGCAGAATTAGATTCAGGTTAGAGTGCATCCGTACACTTACCCCGAGAAGCACTCAGCGCGGCTGTCCTAATTGCACCCCAGATATCTAGACCGTATTTAGATAGAGGATTTAATGGCTCTACTACCAAAAGTCCGTTAGCCTTTATTACATTTATTTTCATCAGAAAAACTAATCATTGTGTTCTCTGAGATAAATACAGTAATTAAAATATAATTCTTTCTTTGATAGCTATGCGAGGTATGGTACTCGTCTACAGTCTTCTTCCGAGCTCATATAGGAGGGAAAGCAGAAAGTTGAACTAGTTAAGCATGTATCAGTCTTCTGACACTAATAAAGCACTGTACTGAAAACCAGAAGGGGACAGCGAGTTCCTAGGCAGGGCTGTGCGCTTCCTCGGCGGCACGTCTCTGGGCTGGGGACAGCAAACCGTCCCTCGTGGTCGATGGGGAGGTGAGGGGCCCCACTGTGAAGGGCAGGGTCTGCAACTTGCCCGAAGCCCCAGGTCTCAACGTTGCCGTGAAGCAAAGCAGCAAGGTGCTAGAGCATCGGTCTCCTCCGTCCGCTATGGACAAGCGGTGGAATGACAATCGATGCCGCAGCACTGTCCTGCCGAGGGGAACTGGAAGTGCTAAACGACCTGTCTCTGCTCCAAAACGCATTTGCGAGGCTCAGGGCTTCGCTCGGCGCCTGCCAGCCGTGTCCTGCTGCCCAGGCAGCAGCCGGGGCCGTGCGGGTGCTGGCCCAGCCTGGGCAGGGGCCAGGGCTGGTGCGGAGGGGGATTGTGACTGGGCCGGCGAAACCTGGAGCAGTCTGGTCAGCTCGTTTCATAAAAGCCACCAGATGATCGTGAATTTAGTTGCCAAAGCTGACTGTATTTGAAACGCGAAAACGCACGAATGTAAGTGGCACTGTCAGCTCCCTAAAAATCACATTTTCTGCAGTCTGCAATACTTGTTCTGTTCCATATGTGGAGGGATTTTTATGAAATGTTCCAGGCGGAAAGTGAAAAACTCTGCGGTGTACTGGCACGATAAAGCTATCTTGCATGAATGTAGTGCTTTTCACTTAAAGTGACTTGCATAAGTGGAAATATTATCCCCATTTTGCTGATGAAGAAACTGAAGCCCAGTGTTTCCTTTGAGTCACATCCAGTGAGCAAGGATAAAGCCAAGAATGAATGTGCTGACACGCAGGATTTCCCATTGCCACCAGACAGGTTGTCTCCACTGAGAATATTTCATTCTGACTTTATAGTCGTCTTCTCCCTGATTAAAGCACCATCTTACTAACCATTTTAATTCCACAGGATAGAAAAAAAAATATTGTCTCTATTTGCTCCAGTCTGCTCCCCAAAGCATCTCTTAACGTGGCAGGAGACTTTGCAAGCTTTACTTGCGATGATCGGGCACAGCTGGAAGAGGCCGTGTCCTAAATTAACTGACGCAACTGGTGCCCGCACTAAGTCTCTATGTGTGCAGGTCTACAATATACGGAAGCCGGCAAAATGTGGCTCCTGGAAGACTTATGTTGTCTATAAGGAATCATTATAGCTTTGGTTAGAATTGTTAACAATTCAGCAAAATGATATGAGACATAATTATGTGAGTTATTGATCGATGCATATTAAGAAAGACCTCCATTTACAGGTCATTATGAAGCGTTATTGGGGCCTCCGAGTGCACCAATAAAATCATTTATTTCTTCACATGGATACTAAAGAAGACTTAGAAAGATGCCATGTGCAGAAAGCTGCTTGTGCCAGTAAATTATATTTACATCTGCTGCATATGGATAGACGGGATACAGGCCAAGTATGCGATGGTGGGAAGCAGCTTGCTGCTTCTGTTTTGGGAAAGTTCATCACGGTTGAAATTTTGGACAAATTAGATTCTGAATCAAACTAGAGAGAGAGCTGTAGATGAGCTCAAAACTTTGGCTGCTCCAGAAACTCCATTCAGAATAATATACTATCTCACGTGTCTTATCTCTCCATCAAAGTTTCGAAGATGCGTTTTGGTTGCTGATGGGAGCCGGGAAGAAGAGAGGATCTTGCACCGAAACGGAGAAAAACATGCGCAGCCCGTTTCACTCCGAGTTTCGTGTTTGGGAAAGGGAGGACATGGAAGAGGTCCACCTTTGCTGCAATTTGGATACAACTGCAAAAAAAAAAGTTAAGAAGGTATGAAAGACAAATTATGCCAATGGCGAATCTGGTCTTCCACACTAGTCTGTGCCCAAACTCAATATACAGTATAGACAAATCCAAACGGAGTTTTTGGGCAAAGTGCAAGGCTTGGAGATGAAAGATACGGATACAGGCGTTTCGTGCTCAGAGGCAGATGAGTGTAGTAATTTCCCTGGCGCACGACCAGAGCTCAACAGAGGCCTCCCAGGAAGGTCTCCTTGCCTGGTTTTGCACCTTTTTAGGCTCCTGTCCTGCTGCCACCTCCTTCCATCTGGCAGTGGCCGGGGGCTGGCAGGGAATACCTTGGGGTGGCACCACTGGGGGCCAAGGTCCGGCCTCGAGTGCTCTCCCTCGGGGAGGAGCTCCCCCTGCGGCGGGAGGGGTCCGGGCAGGGGCTGTGGAGGCGCAGGCAGAGCGCAGCTTTCGCCTTTGCTGGTTGTGCGTTTTGTCCCTCTGGAAGAGCAAGAAGTCGGACCTGCCTCCCGGTGCTGTGCCCGAGACGGGGCGAGAGCACGCTGTCCAGAGGGTCTGGCTGGCGGCGCAGCCTGCCGATTGCTGATGCGGATCAGAAACACGGTGCAGAGCCTGCCATTTTGCAGTGCAGAAAAAGCAGCTTTTTCTTCAGAGAGCAAGATAAAGATCGGCTCCTGCTTTACCTCCAAACCACCTGAGGCTGGCTTAGCGACTCGAGCAAGCAGAGCCGCTGCCCTGTAACCCAAATGATGTCTGAAATGAAGCTCGGTGGAGATGGTTGCACTGCCCCTCCCGGCCGGGGCAGGAGGGACGGGCAGGGGCTGCTGCCTGCAGTCCTTTCGAAACTCCTGCAAGTCGCAGTATGCATGGGGAAACCTGAACACAGGAGGGAGGAAAAATGGGAGGACTTTTCAGTCGCTGTGCCGATGGTTTGTTGACTTGCCGTTGTTAAACATGGAGAGCTGGCTAAAAGGGCATCATGTGCTTTCAGGCTTGGCTGCTGACGGGCGAGATCTGTGTTAGTGTGTGCGTAGCTGTCCCTCGCCTGCTGGGAATGAAAGCCCCACTCGCGGGCAGTGATGGCAGCGGGGTTCAGGGGGAAGCAAAGCGCCTCAGCGTTGCTACTGCTGGTGGAGTGTAAAACGGGGCACTTACACAGCCTTCTGCACCTCGCCTGCGCACGGCAGCGTGGCGGCAGTGCCCTGCCCAGCCAGCAGCGTGCCTGGCTTTGTCGCAAAGTCGAGGACGTTTACTGATCCCTGTGCTTTCCCTGGTCAGGAAGCCTCTGGTCCCTGCATGGAGCACCCTGGAAGGATGCTACTACCAGCCTTTGCTGCCCGGGGCATACCTGTGGATTGTCCCACAGCACATACCGCAGCTATTTCACTTTAATCTGTGTACTGAGTCAAGCCCAGCCAGTGACAGCTCAGTCTAGTAGATCACGGTGAGGATTTTGCAAACCTAAAATAACATTTTCCTGCTGCAGATATGGAGTGGAGACCGAAGGTGACTGAAGACCCTTTCCCAAGCCCTGGCAGGGCACCTGTGGCAGAGGCCGGAGCAAACCTGACTCTGCGGGCAGGCTTCTGCCTTAAACCCAGTGGCTCCCGGGAAGTCAAACTACAGCAAGCCCCACGGTGATTTACAGAGGTAAATACATATTTCACCAGTAAAATGCAAATGTGCCTGGCATAGTCCCCCAAAGTGCACACTTCTGCTGCTGTCACTTGTTTGTGTCTATCCAATTTTGGATTATGTTTACCTCTCAAATTTAATAATTTTGACAAGTTAATTTCAGCCTGTTTTTGACAAGGAAAGTAGCTACAAGGAATAAAAGAAAAAAGAAGAGTGAAATGCTGCGGCAAGGTAATAGCATGATGTTGCATGGCGAGATACTTACGTTTCGAGACTATTGAGAATGTTAATATCGAAGTGTATCTTGTTTGCCCAGAGAAAGGAACATAACGTCTACTCTGCTGAGAAATGACTGAAGATCCTGGAGCAGCCAATTTGTGTGCTGTTGGAAGGTGGCACGTGGAGGCTAAACCAAAGGGCCTCAAAAAAGATAAAACAATATTAGAAATTCCTAGATTAGTAATTTAAGAACATTCTAGGTATTTCCTTTCTGGGACTTCAATACAATGGCTACAGCACTTCAGGTCAGCCCAGTCCAGGTTATGCAGCCAGAGAAACCCCTGGAGCAGCGGATCCTGCAGCCTGAGCGAGGGCTGATGCTGGCTCGTTGGCTCTGCTCCACCCTTGGGTTTGCTTTGCCCTCCTTCCCCTCGGCCTCTCTGGCCATGCTGTTCCCACCAAACCCTGGGAACAAATGATATTTGTTTTGATTCATGGTGTCTGGATGTGTCTCAGTACCAGCCCTGGACTCAGGACGTTACCTCCAAGGCTGTTTCTTTCGCTGAGGGGCACATCCCCTCTCCCTCCTGGGCTGCTGCGACCATTTCTCTTTAGGGGTAGGAATAGTTGAGCCTGTGACTAAAATCCATCGCACCGGAGATGGGGCAGGTCTCGGAGGAGGCGGCGTGCACCCTGCCGGGCTCCGCTCTGGTTTCGGGGCTCCCTGGCAAGCCCTGCTCCCAGCGCCCAGCTCAGAGAGCCGCCCCCAGCTCCCCCGTGGCCATGCACCCCAGGCACCATGCCGCACGCCCCTGCGTTGAGGATTTCTGGCTGCAGAGGGAAGAGCTCTGCAGCTTACCCCATCCAGCCCCCTCCTCTACAGGTGATGAATACTTTGGTGCGTAAATTAAAGAAGATTTAAGAAAAATTGGCTAGAGAAATTAAAACTGCCTCAGGCAGCTTAACTTGTACAGTGACACATACAGTACTTAGCACCCTAGATTTCATTATTCTTAACAGCATAACTGGAGTCCTATTTTCACACATTAAATATTCTTGGATTTTTTTTTTCCCAATGAGCAGACATACGATTTTTTTCTCTGCCATCAACATGCGTGTTTTGTCCTTTCAGAGACTTTCTTCAAATTGGAATACAGATCAGTTTTACCTATGATTTAAAGAGCTCTAATACTCGGTAAGGCCTCGATTCCTGTTTTTTATGGAAATGCATAGCTGTGGGGGCTATGGGGAGCTGCTCTCTGCTTAGCACTTCTGAGAGGAGAGCTGTGCCAGACTACACTATTTTCACATCCCTTGGATTTCACAGACAAGGTGAAATTTGACTGTTTGCCATAAAGAAACAGTGTTTCTTAAGTAGGGATGGGCATGTTCTTGTGCTCTCCCAGACCGGGTCTGCAAACCCCTGACAGCGTGATGGGAAAGGAAAGGGAAAGGAAATATCAAAGCCTACAAAAGGCAGGGACCAACCTACCAAGGCCAGTTGTAATCTGCAGGAGGTACAGGCTAAGGGTCTGTAATTAGGAGACTGGCAATATTTGAGATTTCCACTTGTCGCTGGGAACAGTGAGGGGAAAAGACTTTCCCAGCAAGCCCTATGGCAGGCAATATACCGAATAAACGACCCGCTGTGTGGGTGATAACTCACCAGAAGGCCATTTGCTAAAGCAGACTGGGGGAGGCTGCGGGCGGCCAGCCTGGATGGTGAGTTTTGTTGGGTCCTGTTGCGGGCTTTGGTGGGGTTGCCAGCATTGCCGTCAATATTGTCTTCACATTTCCACTTCCTGGGTTAAGACAGTGTGTCTAATGATACCTTGTGCTTCAGGGCTTCGGTCAGGCACCTGCACGGTCTGGGAAGGCAGTTTTTGCGTGCACACGTACCTGCCTAGATCTTGCTGGACTCTTTGTTTCCTCGTGTCCTTCTGAAGCCCTAGAGCCTTTCAGGGTGAGACTTGGGCAACAGAGAGCTAATCAGCAGAGAAAGGAGCCCAGGGAGTCTGCCAGCTCATCAACAATTGGGTTGTGCATTTGGGGGGGCTGGGCAGCTTGCTAGGCTCCTCCGGTGTGTTGTGTAAATCCCCACAGACTGCAAACGAAACCCAGAGCCACATGCGGGGCACCCGCTTAGGTGTCTTAGTGTGGGGCTGAATCCCATCCTCAGGACTCAATGCAGCTGTACAACAGAGCATCTACTGCCACTTGGCACTGCCTCGCGCGTCTTGCCTTCACCCAACACTCCCGGGAGTGTGGGTCCCTGCTGCTGCTGCGCTGTCCTGCATTCAGACACACCAGGCCACCTCCCGTGAAGCGTCAAGTGGCACTAGACCTTTACGGCTAGGGACCCAAATCCTTCCTTAAGTGCCCGGGGACCGGAGTGGATGAGTGTTCTGGTGCAGCGCATCATCTTTCCTAAGATCATCTTCAGTTGTCCATGTCCTACTGCTCATTAAATTTAAGCCTCACCTGCTGGGATGATCTAGGCATATCTCATCTAAATAATTCTTTGCTGTTGCAGGGGGCTTAGGTATTACTGGCAGCTTTGCCTTTCTTGTTCTCAACCGGTGGAGCGCAATTTAATCTGAGGACTTGAAATACTTTAGTCTAATGAAACCTTTGAGTTTAGTGCATGGGTGAAATGTAGTAACCTATATGGTACAAGAGGCCAAACTAGATAAACTAATAGTCCCTTCTGGCCCTAAATTATGAAATTCACAGAATGATTTCTAATAATGAATGCACTTGTAAAACTTGGATGCCTTCTCATGAACAATCTGCAAACACAAAAACGGCTTGTTTTGTTAAGCAGACTGCGACAAACAGTTCTTCCAACTTTATGCTATGCAGACATGTATTTTTGGATATTCTTTGGGGGAAAAAAAATCTACTGCAGCCAAATCTACATAACCTGCAAGAAGAAGAATCTGAAACAAAACAAAAGATATATGTAGATTATGAAAGGTAGAGAATCGAGTTGGAATTCTAATGTAAATGTATGTCATTATCAGTAGAGATCACTTGTAAAGCACTATTTTAACTTGAAGAGCTGAGAACTGGAATATTAAAGCAAAAGCCTTTTTGCATGTGCATTTAGAACAAAAGCTACCCTGTCATTAGAAATGATATATAACAGTTGGATGAGGGTTGTTGTTTTCAGTGTTTGGTTGAAACACAATAAAGATGAACAAAATTAAAATGTGTTCATTGATGCATGAGGATGAAGTCAAGATCAGAAGTACAATTTCCTAATTTTTAGATTTATTCAAAGACTCTTCCTTTGTATTAACTCCTACAGATGTTTAATGAATGCCTAAAACCAAACACTGCATTTCCCCCCCCTACTGTGTTCAATGCATTTCGTACAGGCAACCTGATAAAAAGAATATCTGGGAGGAGGGGAAAGCAAAATCAAAGTTGATGTATCAGAACATCTACTGCATGTCTAAACACAATGAAATTTGAACTGTGTGGGTGTATTCACTCATTTTAAAGAATGTTCATTGATTTTAGTTTTATTATGTTTGGAGTTGTGGTATGTTACACAAAGACCATTTTACTGATCTTTATGATTCCATAAAAGCCTACGACAATTTGGATAAAACTGGCTGCACTACATTTTTTTCTTTGTTTCTGCTGTTAGACTTTATGCTTAGCTCTAGGTAAAATGAACACATAGAGCTTTGTCCTCAGCTCACTGAAAACAATAGGAACATTGTTATGGACTGCAAGGCATCCAGCCACAGGGTGTATCCTGGACCATTCAACAGACGCCTGGTTTGGCCGTGTGTGGAGTTGGTCTATGGACAGCATGAAGCTGACGTGAAATGAAGCTGTGGTAACAACAAACGCAGAGTGCTGGAAAAGGGTGTCAATATCTAACAGATATAAATTGGTAAAGATCTGTGAGCAAATTTCCATGAGATTTCAGAGATGCAACGCCCTGTTCTGATGAGATTCCCTCCTCCAGCTGCCCGTCTGACAGTCCACTTCCCACGGTGCTCTTGGAAAGAAGGATAAGCTTGATGAAAAGGTGAGCCGGTGTCCAAGCAAAACTATGAATCTTTCCTTTTTCCTTAGAAAGAAGAGAAGTGAATTGTAGTCAGAGGAAAAGTAAGACACAATATCCAAGGGTGTCAGGTATAGCCAGGGAACAGCAAGAAGGACTTAGCGCAGGGGAGTGGGAAACCTGAGAGTTGGGGTCTATTTATAACTCTGTAGAGATCCCACTGTGTGGACTTGGACAAAGTGCTCCGGATTGATGTGAATATCAGTAGTGATACATAAGACCCCTGTTGGCTTCCAAAAGCTTTGAAGTATGTTTGAACCAGACTTCAGTGGCTCAGTACGTACTGCACTACCCGTTCCTGTTCTCCCAGGCTGAAGCGCAGACCTCCCGTGTGGAGCTGTCAGGCCAAAGCTTTTTCTCCCCGAGACCCAGGGGAGGCAGAACAAGGGTGCAAGATAGTGGACAGAAAGGCTTTTGTGCTGAGAGACTGGACTTGCCTTCTGCCATGAGGTGAGACCTCCTGAGCCTTCCCCTCTCTTTGGAAGGAGCTGGCCGTCAGGAAAGCCTCAGCGCCAGCACTGCGGGGTCTGCCCCCAGCCAAATCCGTTGTCTCCTTCATCTAAAGGTGGGTGGGCTGCACCTCCAGGTACAGCCAATGTCTGGAAGGTGCCACTTCTGAGGGAAGAGAGCCCACCTGGCTGGGCGCTCCTGCCCTTGGGTGCCCCGGGCAGCTGTCTGGGTGCAGCAGGGTCTGTTGGGCACACTAAGACATGGCAATGAGCCCTCCTGTGCCAGTTAGCCAGTACTTGCAAGGAAGTTTGATGGGACGGGGTTAGCATGCAGCTGGAAGCCGAAGGGGACAAAAGGCCAGTTGCTAGCCGGCACGCGTGGGCCAGCAGTGTAACCTGCACCTTCCAACCTGCTGTTTGCAGCTGTGACGCTGCAACTGGTCTTCTTTTCCATGAGTGAGGTTTCACACTATGGTTTCATTTCACCTGAGGGATGAGGCATGTTTCCTATAGTCAGTTGAACAGACAGGGTATCATCCTGGCTACATTTTTCAAGGGTGTTTTTAAGTTTGTGCCAACAGGTTTTCCACAAGGACTGACTTTTCACTCCATGCCCTATTTGTTAGGTGATAGCAACCGAACCGTGCTACATCCAAACTCCTAAGCGTTGAGATAAAAAAGATTTCCTGGGGAAGGGAGCTTACAGTCTAATTAGCTGATGGTGTTTCTCCTCAAAGAGTTTGTACTTATGGATCGAAGGTTCAGGTGAGTTAAGTACTGGCTTTCACCACAACGAGCACCCAGAGCTCAGCTAAAGTCAGTCAAAGCCCAGGCTGCCCAGACGCAGCTTGTATGCCCTGTTATACTATGAAGATGGAGACCTTAAAACTGTTGCTGTTATTGCTGATCCCAGCTGGAGAAATTTCAGTGTAAGAAATAAGCTCACGTTTAAAGAGATTGTTCTCTAATCCTGGCATGTTTCAAAATCCTGGGTGAGATTTAGTTAAATCCATGAAGGGAAAAGAGATGAAATTCTAACCTCAGTATCCACAAAATTCCTAACCCAAAATGGGCATCGCACAATCGTTAACGAGCTTATCTCCATCTCACAGACACGCCAACGCACGCGCACACCATCTGTGCGTCACAGGGAGGTGTTGCGCACCGGGAAGCTGGGTGACATGTCAGTGTGCTGGGGATGCCCGTGGCTGAACGCTGGTAAACCTGTGCTGGCACGGTAAGTGCTGTTGCCGCCCAACCTGCCTCGCTCTTCTTATTATTATTAGCTAAACACGAGCCTTTGTTCAGCTACCGTGCCAAGACCATTGGGGTTTGGAGTAGAGGGGATGCGGGGACCAAGCATGTGCTATGTGGCAGATTGGGCTGCAGGAAGGGGCTGCGTGGGGCAGCAATGGGTTCCCTGCCTCCTTACTGGCAACTGCGCGCAAAGTCATGATTAATTATCACCCAGATTACTGTTATTGACAGTCTCAACTGAATTACTGTGTGAGGAGAAGGGGCCCGAGAAGGAAAGTTGCTGGTCTTGTGACACAAGCCTCCTTCAGAAACGCTGGTTCAAAGGGCAGCGTTGGCAATGTAAGCATTGGGGGTGAGGAAGCCCAACGCTGCGGTGCTCCTGGCGCTTTGCCATGCTATTCTTTATCTTTCCCAATTAACTTCTGGAGTGCTCTCACTACAGTGGCACCAGTTCAATCGCTCTGCGGGAGAAGTCAGCAGTCCTGATGCAACAGCACAGCAACATGCTTCCACTAGATTTTCCGAAAGAGACTCTTCGGGCTTCAGCCAGAACGTATTCATGGCTTCTTTTACGTGAACAAGTGTCTTTCAAGACTCTGAGTTGTGTTCTTCAAAAATGTCCCATTTAACCCCAAAACAGTGAAGTTGAGGGCTATGGGTTTGTTTTAACTAACTTGTTAATGAATTCTTCACCACCGCTTTGTTCCACGCACGGTCAAAACAAGGAGCTCATGCTTCAGGGGGAGGCTGGGTCATCCTAACTAGAGTCTTTCAGCTGTAATTTTAAAATTTATTGAGAATATCAGTAATTTTGTCTGTTTTGAAAGGATCCAATTGCATTTTTTTTTTTGCTTGTTCAGAACGCTGCTGATTAGCCTCCACTTTTTCAAGTCGTTTCGTTACTACATGGATTTAGTGTGTGCACAGGGTTTTCTTTTATAGGTGCTTGCTATTTTGCAGGGCATGCCCCACAGACCCTAGATAATTTTGCTTAATTTTGGACAAACAATCCTGGCTTCTGTGAGAAATGCACTTATCTCAGGTGATGTCTCTCTCAACAACCAGTAGAATAGTCCGTAAAAATGTCAGAGCTGTGGCATGCATGAATTGTGTTCTCAGGCTGGCCTTGGTCTGCAGGTACAGGCAGGACCTGGGCTTGTGAGAGCCATACAAAGGGAGACTCTCCTCTTCATGTAGACAGCTCCCACGGCTGAAAACCTTCCAGTTTCCTTTTCCCTTGCTGGCAATATCGCAGTAGTCCATGACTGCCTGAGAATGACGGGAAAGTCCTGGTGCAAATTCCATTAAGCAGTTTTCCAGGGTGTTTTTTTTGGACAACGTTGTCCCTTGCATTCACTTGTGCTCTTCCAAAGGCATGATGCTATGGAGAGCATTAGAAGGTAATATTTGTGTTAACAGGATTCAAATACCCTCTGGCTTTTAGTCTCAGTTTTGCACCCACATTTAATTGTTCCCAGATTTTTGCGCCTGACTACAATTTACTGCTGGTGCGAATGTCAAGATGTAACCATTTAGCTCACTGATTTGTGGGAGCAATGAGGTAATTTTATGCCTAGGTCCTCTCATTTATACCTGCCAGCAATGCAGAGGCAGTCTTTCCTAACCAGGCACTAAAAGTTCTTCTTGATTAATCTCTGACTTGGTTGGAGCCATTCCAGATTTAAGCCAGTGTAATTCATTTCGGGATCAGACCCATTAAGCGTTTTCCAACGAGGAATATACTGTGTCATTCTTCTGCTCTTAAGGATTTCTAAAATCACGGAAGGATTGATGCAGGTCTGGGAGATATGGAGCTCTTCTGACTCCACTGGCACCTTCTCTCCCCTTTGCTGACTTTCGGAGATTTGTCTCTAGGTGAAATTTCTTTATTTCAATTTCTTTCTGCGTTCAGCTGGAAGCATTAACAAATGGTGAAGTGTGATACTGTCGATCCAGTGCTCTGTGTGGCCAGGCAATCAGGACAGAAATAATTAACACAGAAAGTGGCCTGCCAGTATCCTGCTGAATGAAATTGGAAGGAGTTCAAATACAAAAAGATTTTTTAGTTTACCACTTCTGGGCTGCACGTAGCAATAGCCATTTGGAAGGACAACTGCCAGCTTCCATTTCAGATTGCTTGACAGCACTAACTAGAGCACTAAGAGCATCACTCCATTTCAGCAGGAGCCGTTAGCCAGATTTGGGATGCGGAGCATTATTTCCGTACAGAAGAGATCAGAGATGGGATCAGGTGCTGCTCTGATGCGGTGTAAGAAGGTGAATTCCTCTGAACATGGGAGGAAATGTGGCATGGGGAGTGCCGCTGGTTTCCAGCCTGCCAGGCAGCTGCTCACGATGCCCTGGCTGTGCAGAGACCCCCTGCTCCCCCGGCTGCCTGCTCCTTCCTCGCTGCTGCCTCCCACCTCCTCCCTGGCCCTGGGGCTGTCTGTCCCGGCATGCCACCACACAGGGACGGTGGCTGGGCTCGTCGGCACGGCCCCACACCTTTGCCCCAGCTGTGTTGGGGTGCCTGTAGGGTGATATAGGGGAGGGGAGGGACTCCTGCAGCTCTCTCCCCTTCCTCTTTCTGCCAGTTTCAAAGGCGGCTGATGCAGCATGAAAGAGAAGAAATGGTGGCTGTATAGGTTAAGAAATCTTCCTTAGGAGCGGGGATGTCTCCTGCTGGAGAGGTTATGTCAGGTGATGATCCCCTCTTCTACCACTGTATTGACTCAGCCTCCACAGCCAGGTTAAAGCCGTGTATTTGTATGACACCGCCGTCCTTTAGCTCATTTTTCTGCCATCATGCTTGCACAGCCATCCTGCTACAGCAGGATCCCATGCAGGAAATAAGGCAGAACCACAGTGCTTTACGTGCCGTAAACTGGGTATCCACACTGATAAAATTGCAGCTGTACAGACTAAAATTAGTTCTGTCCTGGCAAGCACAGAAGCTGCTGCGTACCTTTTGTGCCCTACAATTAGTAGTGCATCGCTTTGTTTCACATCTGCCTACATCAGGAATATACTAGCTGCTCTCAGTGTTTTCAGAAACGACAAACGTGTAGATGAATAGGAGAAACAAGGGGAGAAAAAAATTAAGAGCAGCAAGCCTCTGAAATGGTTTTCCTCTGGAAATTGTTCAGACTGGTGGGTTGAGACGCCTGTGGCGAGACTGCGTTACTCTGCGGTGCCTGCCAGTTTGCATATACAATGAATTGCATGGCATTCCTTCCAGGATCGCCAGTTCTGCCTTCTCACGCTTAGTGATCCTGCGACGGTCCACTTGTACCTCTGCCGCTGGTCTACGTCATGAACAAGCCATTACCCCGAGGTCTTATGGGCCGTGACCTACTCTGTAAAGCCACTGGACACCTAAAGAGAAAAAGTGCTATGCAGAAGCCGTGCATTGTTCATTTTTACAGGTACGTCTTGCCCTTCCTCTACTTTTGCTCTGTGGTTTGTCTTGGTGAGCGTGAAAATGATGGTCAGCCTCCTCCCTCTGTTGTGAGGACTCACGACGGAGACCTGAGGAGGGCGGAAGGAGCATTGGGATCTAGTTGATTATTTACTTCAGAAAACGGCTTCATTAGCTCCTTGTGAGAGTAGCGTTTCTCACTGATGTTACACCACTTGCTTCCTATCAGACAAGCTCTGTCGTCTTGGCCTGGAGGTCTGGGGAGCCTTGCCTCTTCTTAGAGCCAGGCATGGCTTGAGGTGGTTTATTAAGATAGCGCCACAATTATTATGCAGAATTTGACTTGAGGCTTTACCATGACTTCCATCATGTCTCGTTTTTTCAAATTTGTACTGAATACGTGTATTTGATTTTTCTCATGCATCCTGAATTCAAGTTTTAAAACTGACCTTGCTTAATTTGACCTTATCTAGCTAATTTATCACGGGCCTACGTTTCTAAACAATGTTAAATGGAGTACATTTCCTTGTATCTTCCCAAGTCACTAAGTCTCCTGCAAAATTCAAACCATTAAAAATGAGGGTGATAGCAGAAGCTCCAAGAAATGAGTGAACTTAATATAAATATTCATAATCATGTCAATTCCACTTTTCAAACAATTTCTGAAATGTTAGTTTGCTCTAACGGCTGGTCAGAAGCACAAAGGTTAGGTTAAGCTTCCTTCGTTAATGGTTTGGCTCAATGCACCCAGCAGTATAATGTATTTTATCAGTGAGGGAAATGATATTGGTTTAAGAGGTTTCATGTAACAGTCATATCCTGGCCAAATGTAATTTTGAAAACAATCAGGGCCATTATGGCTCACACAGAAAGAAAGATAAAGACAGATAGCTGTATATGGGTTTTTAATAAGTAATTCACCCTGGGTCTTGAAACATCAGATTGCCAAGTAATATTATTAATGTATAAGCATGTTGGTAAAATCATGTATTCTTTCCCATTGGTTGACTATAGATATGTTTCTGATGCAAATATCGTGTAAGTGTATTGAATCCAGGCTATGTAAATAGACTATATAGTACATCCATCAAGCGGTTGACTTGATTATTCCACACACTAAAGAGCATTTTCTGACATCAATCTACATTCTGCCTAAACAGAACATTTTTCACCAATGATATTATGCATCATTTACTGTATATTTGATACTAATTGTTCAGCATATCGATCACCTGTCACTCTGAGAGTTCAGTGATCTTTGCAACTTGTCCTGGCAACTTGGAAGTTACAGGCAGTTGGTTACCCATCGTCTGTAGTAGCAGACCGAGATTTCCTGGGCAACGCTGAAATCTTGCCCTGGGCGGGCAGCGTAGAGAGGAGAGTTAAGTGGTGGGTAAGGGCCTGCCAGATTGGTACTTGAACAGGAAAAAATGACACCATTTTGATTTTCATAGAGATTAGGCTACGGCAGCACAGAAACACGCTGCAAAGATTAACAGATGTCACTTGTTCTGCACCTTCCCCTTTGGAAGCAGTATTTCATTAAAGGGTCAGGATGAGGACTGAACAGCGCAACAGGAGGACAGGGAGGGATGCGAGGTGCCGATTCACGCTTGATACGGATGCACTGTGCCATTTTGTTTCGTGAGTGCAGGACACAGAAGCTCTGCGAGCTTCTTCTCTTGCAGAAGTGGCTAAAAAGAAGGGGGATACCCAAGGAGGGAAGGCCTTTTTTTCTGCATGCAGAGTCTGCATACGTGGCAATCGGTTACCTGTCAAAGGACAATTATATCGATAGCTAAAGGACATGGCTCTAACTATCGGAGCAGTTTCAACCGCCTGATAAAACAGGATCTGCTTTAATATAAATATGTTGAACTCTCTGATCAATTTTAAACATCTACTTCGTATATGAAAATGTGGAGATTTTAAAATAAATTTAACTGCAGCTGGAGGGGGGCTGTTAATATTGACTGTTCCGTATCTGTCACAGCACATACATTATTTAACTAGAAAACTACTGGAAGCAAAGGCTTTAGAAATAGGAGAAGAATATATTGATTTAATCATTGCATTCGTTCAGCAGTACTTTTACGACATTTTTTACAGTTTGGACTGTCTACTTGCCACACACTTTATTCACCGAGCAGGTCATGCCTTTACTGTATTTTCCTTTATAACCCCTCTGTGTCCCAGGCTTTTCCCTCTCCAGACCATCAAAGCTCCTACCCAGGTTCTCATCTTCTCCTGGCTCAACTACCACCATGTCTTTCCCTCCGTGGCTGTCGCGGTCGTCTCCCTCAAGCCTATTCTACAATCAGCCGCCAACCCCCCCCCTTTCCTCCTTGTCCTCATGAGCTGGCCCCCAGCTTGCCCTTGCTCCCCATGGAGGCTTCTCCCCGCTAGCACCCAGACTTACGATTCACCCCATCGCTGTTCACACTTGGCCACAATATTCCCACCCCAATATACACAGCACAAAAAAGCTTTCTAGAAAGATATCTAAATTTGCTAGCTTTACCCTCTCCAAACCTTTGCTTGGGTTTCAGGAGGGCTGAAACGCCTGCTGCCCAGCGAGGAGGCTTAGGGGCATGACTGGGGGCAGCCGAGCACGGAGGGACCGCACTGAGCTGCCCGCAGGAATGGGGGGCAGATTGACATTGTTTTGTGACAAATAGTAAATTTTCTGGGAAATAGCATTTCAGGGGAATCACAACTGTTAACAAAGTAGGGTCAGACTCAACAAATTTTCAGCCGAGGAAAAAATATCTGGGAAGTGGCAGGTGGCAAGAGATTTTGAAAACCTTGAGACAATTGACTCTGACATTTCAGAAAAAACGAGCCTGTTGTCTCTTTGCCTTGAAATGCATTTCTCAATTCCAAGCTGAAAGGAAAGAGGGGAAAAAATTATGGAAAAGGATTAAAATAATCCCAAACGTGAAGCAAAATTTTGTCTTCAGTTGAATGACAAGATCTGACTGATCTGAACCGTTTCTACCCCATGGGTTTTTTCAGCCGGAGACCTCAAGGTTGTGTTATTTTCCCAGCTCCACCCAGTGAGCCACTGGTGACACGCACCAACTGTACTGAATGTACAGACTGGCTGTTTCTTTCGCAGCCTGACCCCTAAACTTTAGTCGTCTGTCTCCACTTCTTCCCTGCGTTTTGCCTTTTTCTTAGAAGATCAACTCCTTCAGATGAAAGTTACAGTCTCCTTACCAAAGGACTGTGCATTAACTCAAAATCTGGGCCAAAATCAGTAATAAAAACAAAAAAAAATTGGGAGAAGCGATATTAGCAGTGCCTCAACGGCTTCGCTTTTCTCAAAGGCATGATCCTACGCTGCTTGTTACGGGGACGTGGTCTCCCTCCTGCTCCGGGAATCGGCAACCTCGGAGGTGGCGGCTGTCCGTGTTTCTCATGAATTCCCAGCTCTGGGGTTTCAGACTTCTCCAAAAGGCTTCTCTGAGTCGTTCCAGGGACATCTATGACCCATCATCAAGCAAGTAAAGGAAATTCTCATATTCGGGAACAGAACTGCCTTGCCTGTGTATGTTTTGCTTTGGATCTTTTCAGCTGTCATTGTGGAGACCTTCTTCCCAGGGGTTATTTATAAAAGATGCTTTGATTCAGGCGGCATGTGGGTTGTATGCGTGTCAGGTAGTGCACACAGTGCCCTCCCGCAGCAGCTCCTTCCTCCTCTCTGCTCTCCCCTCCCATCCTCTGCACAGTGCCTCGGCTGTCCCCTTCATCTCTGCCTCCCAGCTCCCTCCCTCCCACCCGCCGGCTCCGTCTTCCAACACCGAAGGAATTTGCTGGATCCGCAGCTGTTTTGGGAGGGAGAAAACTGTGTAGCAGCAGCTGCAGCAGCAGTCGTAGCAGCAAATTACATGAGGCTACAGATTATCTGAGCACTTGTTTCAGAGAGGTACAGATTATCTAAAACGTAGACTCTGCATAAGCAGTATGGAAATGATAGCGGCCCAGCGTGACACCGCTGGGTTGCTTTATTTGGGCCCTTCCCTGCCGGGGCCGGCGTGGGCTGTGTGGGGAGGTGGGCGCAGTGGGGCCAGGGGCTGCGGACAGACGGCAGCCCTGCCTGCACCTCTGCCTGCCCAGCTGACCCCACGCACGGCCCCGGCACCGCGAGCAGCCAGTGTAAGCTCCTCAGGGCAGGAAATGTTTCCTTTACTTACCCATGAAGCACCATGCAGAGCGGCGGTGGTTTATAAATAATAGATGTTTAGAAACACTCAGGAAAGAATCCTCTGCAGAATATACGCAGCGAAACATTACCGAGGCATCCCTGAGACTGCCGGAGCCACGGGCACGGTGAGCGAAACCGTAATGTCCCCCCATTCATCTCTCTAACAGTCATCACTCTCTGCTTTACATAGCTGTTTACTTTTTCAGGCATCTTATGGCATAGCATTAAGACACGACAGGGTGTGCTTTACTGGGACATTAATAATACATTGGGTGTGTTGTGAGCCATGACTGCAAAGGCTGAATGACTTCAATAGCCCGAGAAATGTATTAATGCTCCAGTAAACCACATCCGAGAGTGGTAATTCAAGTTTTATTTTGTCATTTTATTAATGACGCAAGTTACATGATATTATATGTGATGCCCTTTAATGGCATGCATAGGCAATGAGAGGACAGCGAGCCCACGGGCAATGCTGGGCGGATCGGCTTCTGTCCCCTGCCTGCGGGGAGGCCAGCTTTAGTTAGGGAATTTTAACTAACTGCATATGCTTTGGGGGGATATCATGGCAACAGCAGAGATAGCCTGTGCAAACCTGTCTAACATACATAACAATGAGGGTGGTAATGTTATGAAGGGCACATATACATACTAGAAATGGGAAGATGGATGATTTGCATGTGCCTAATGCTGTAGCTAATCCCATTCTTCAGTAGGAAAAGCTGGCCTCCTTGTTAGCAAGAGAAGTGATGAAAGACAGGAAGAAAAAGAAAGAAAATTACATCCCAAAGAGTGCGAGAAAGAAGGAAAGACAGACGCCGGTTTGTAGGAAGCATCTCACCTCATTAAGTGTCTTCATTCCCTTTTATTGTCCACACTGCACTGAAGCCTACAAGATGTATGCATGATTTATAAACAGTGCCGTGCATCAGCTGAGCAGTTTTATACAGGGCTCTGGAAGGCTGAGGCACGTGTGGTGCTTGGGTTTGGGTGGGTTTTTCTGCAGCGTTCGAATCTTGCCTGATTTCATTCGCGGTGTCACTTGGCTCTGCTATGCCTGCATGCTTTTATTTTGATAAATGTTTAAACACCTCTTTACCAAATGAAGCCAGGTAAATATGAGCCCGCTTTACTCCGACATAATTTTAAAATTAATTCATACCTGGATAGACCTGCATTTCATTAAAGTCCACTAAATAAGAGTCATTGATGTTTATTCAGAGCCAAGAAAGCTTCCTGGGTAATTTTATAGCCATTTAATAATTTTATTTGTTCAACTTAGCATATTTTAGATTTTCTTATACTCTTAACCTCGTTAGCTGTACAATCATGAAGAAAATCTAAAACAACAATGAAAAATGCTGGTGTTCAGATTCCAAGATAAATCCAATAACAACTCTGACAGGATTGATTACAACAGAATCAGCAAAACCTCTAGACTCTTTTTAACGTGGTTTGAGACTTAAAGAAGATAATGAAGGATGTTACTTGACAGTAGTAGGATCTATGTTTAGAGCTAAAAGCAAACACTCTGAATTTTTGTTTTTGTTGTTGAAACATTTTTCCACTGCAAAATATGATTTTTGTCAAAATTGACATATTCATGAAATTACATTAATTTTGATGACATTTTCTGCAAAAAAAAAAAGAGAATATTTTTCAAATGATGCTTTGGAAAATTCTATTTGGGAAAATGAGGTATAATCACAGACTAAAAGCGCTTTTGAAATTAAATTCTTCATGTTGTATCTATTGTTTTAACCTCATTTTACGTTATGTCACCAGCAGTATTATTTTCTGTGGTGGTTTGATAGAACCTAGTCCTCTTTGCCTTCTCTCTCCGCACCTTTCTGCATCTCTGGGTAATTTCACCTGCAAACACGCAATCAGCTCCCGTCTCTGCGCGGCCGACTCGCAGATCTACCTGTGCGCTCACGACGTGTCTCCTCCGGCCGACTTCAGCTTTGGGCTTGTTTCCCTGTCATTTCACGTAGACGACCGTCAGTCAACTCAAACTCAATACGGATGAGACAAAACTTTTAATCTTCCTCAATTCATGTCTTCCCTGCTAGTCCCCTCTTTGATCACGGCAGACAACCTCACCACCCTGCCTGTCACTCAGGCCCATAATTTGTGTGTCATCTTTGACTCAGACCCTTTCTCAGGTCCTCACATCCAGGCTATGGCATAGTCCCACTGGCTGCTCCTGCTTATCATCTCTAAGTTGTCGCCTTTCCTGTCCATCCCCGTGGCTAAGGGCCTTGTCTAGCCTATTCTGTGTCTCGATTAGCGCAGTGCATTTTTTATCCGGCCTTGACAAATGCAACCTTGGCCTTTTGGTGCCCATTTAAAATGACACTGGAAATACTCTCTTCTTAGCCCATCAATCTCCCATTTTCCATCCATCCCTCCCTCCTCCATCTCCTCTTTCTGTATTGCACCAAGTTTTACCTGTTTGTCTCATTTTCGTGCTCTGTCACGCTCAACTTCCACTTTCAGTTATCGACAGCTACTTAGTACCACCAGCTGGGGTGACCCTGATGCCAGCTCCCGTCGCCCACGTGCTGGGTGCCCAAACTTGCACCCCCAGCTCCTCCCTGCTGCCTCCTACTTTTGAGAGGACCACCCTGCAAGCAGCCGCAAGCTGCCTCGCATCCTCCTCCCCATCCCACAGTGAAACTCTCTGTGCCCTCTTTTCCTACCTGTGCTAGGCTCTTCGTTTGCTGCCTGTCCTGTTGCTCAATATCATCCTACGTTCCCCTGTACGCCACCATCCATCTTTCTGTGCCCCACTTTTGTCTCTTGCCTTATTCTTATGTTGTAAGGCTTTGGGAACCGGTACCGTCTTTCTATTTTGCCTAATACTTTGAGGCTCAGCCGACAATCAGGTCTCATGGGGTAGCAGTCCGTTACACTCATAGGCGCACGTACGCATTATGACAATATAAACCGTCATTCTTTATCAATATTATTAGTATGAGAGTATGGCAGGTATCAATTCACGCCTTTTTATGGCTTATTTAATATTCTACTATTTTATTGTCCTCGACTTCTATATTATTATTGTTATTTGAATAATTAACTTTGCCAGCTATTAAGTACAGATTTGAAGCCTCTTATTTTCTAGATCAAAGCATCTCTCACTTCTGTTATAACGAAACACTTGAATTCTTGGACAGTCTGAACAGGAAACTCAGGTAAGAGTCAAAATGTTTCATTACAAACAAGCAAGAGATGCTTTGATCTAGAGAATAGGTTTCTAAATATTAATTTTTCATCTTAAAGATAAGATCTAGCACCATAAAGTGCATTGTAAATCTAAAGCGAAATCACAGAAAAGTTCAGCTATTGTACTGCATAACGTACGTACGGAATATGTCGGGGAGACTCATTCATCACACGAGGTGTGTCAGCAGGCTCCCTGCCCCCCCCCAGCTGCTGGGAGTTTCGGTATTCGGTAAGGAAACTCTCCTACCCTGACAAAACTTGGGTTTAAAGCCGAGAGAACATCGCTGGGAGCTCACTATGAGGGAAAGGCCCAGCCAGGCCCACGCCACAGCTCGAGGTGGTGGCGGTCCCGCTGCGCAAAGGGTGACTACAGAGGGTCGCTGTGGATCCGGCTGGCGCGATCCCCGGCTGCTGCTAGCGTGACACTAGAGCGGATCGCAGCCTGTGAGGGGTGTTTGGGAACTCTCAGGTTTGCACTGTTAAAAAAAAAAAAAAAAAGTCAGTTCAAAGTTAATTTTTAAAACCTCTTTCTATTCTGGCACATTTTGAAATGTGGCTTGATGCTCTCATTTACTGTGGGTGTGAAATAGCTGCCTTCCCCATGAATCGTTGTTCAGGTTCTGGGTTCTGACCAGCTCTTGCAAGTATATCATTTAGATTTCCACTTAAAATACACCATTTTGCCATTTTACTTTGCTAGCAGAATGCACTTTAGGGTGGATATTTTGCAGCGTCACCAGAAAGCAGCCGGAGAAAAGTGCTAAAAATTGCCAATGAAAAAAAAGCAAAAATTACCGTGAAAGATTTATTCACCATACACGCGTGTGAGAGCTATCTTCACCCAGAGCTTTCCCCTAAGCCATGGCAAAGGTGACCATTTCTTAAAGAGTCCTGCCTGTCCCTGCCGAGAAATGCGGAGCTATCGCCTCTTCCAGGGCCTGTGAGCTGCACGGAGGTGCCGAACTCCCAGGGATCCTTTTGGGAACCGATAGATGATGGATCAATACATTTCATAACAATCTCCATGGAGACCAAAGCTGGGGTGGCATCCTCCAAACCGAGAGTGATAGAAAACCCCGGTGGCATCGTGGATTAGGGGGTGCTCCTCTCGCAGTCGCAGGCTACCCCGGATGATGTCGTTTATCTCGGTGTAAATCAGACGTGACTCGGCGGCAGACGCTGCACAGCCAAACGTGCAGAAAACTCGCGTCAGTGCTGAATCAAAGCCTGAAACGCGGATCATTATTTAAAGAGAGTTATGAGAACGCCGTGAGTTTCGAGAAGATCAACGCTGCTGAAGAAGTGAAAGCCAAGAATTATAGATATAATGATAGGAAGCCCTTAGGATTTATTAACTGTTTTGTTTGGACTTATTAAAAAGGAATGACACCCATTAAAGTATATCACAGGAATGAGCTCTCTAGCAGCCCTGTGACTGAAGGGGAGCTCTGCGATAAGGTGAGGGCTCTCTATTGCCTTCCGATGACGAGGCACTCAGTGAGACAAAGCGAAGGTCTCGCTTTATAAATTGTTCATTCAACTCAAGAGTTTTCTCAAACAAATATTGTTCTACCTCTAAGAGCAAACGGCCCGATTCTCATGAAATACATATACTTAGGCAGTAGTCTGAGAGGTTTCTGATGTTTTTATGACAATTCAAAGCAGTCTATAGCCGTGCTGTTTAAGGAAGCCGCGCACTGGCACCGCGGAGGGCTGCCGGCTCAGCGTGCCCGCCGGGGAGGGCAGGAGCCGGCCCTGCCGCGGCAGCACGCCTTGCTGCCTCGCATGCGCGAGCGGCACTTACTGTCGTGGACTTGGCAGTACTCAGACCGCTGGCATCGGCGGGGAGAACGTGGACGAGTGATAGTACTTTGGCCATTCCTTTTTGCTGTCTCTTCACAGTGATATTTCTTCAGGTTGCCAGACTGCAGGCTGGGCCCTATTCCCGTATTTACCTAAGTACCCGTGTACTTCAAGTGCTGTAGGAATCAGCCACGCTCCCCTCCATCTTCCCACCGGCCTCTGCACGCACGTCTTGCAAGCTCTGCATAAGCAAGAACCGCAGCTGAGGCGGCTGGGACTGGCCCCGCCGGCGGGAGCGTTCCTTCCCGTCCCTTTCCGTTCTTTCCTGCTGTCTGTCATCTCTTTCGGTCTTTAGTCACTCTTTGGTGTCAGCAGCTTTATTGCAGCGCAGATGTGAGCTGGGTACACGGAGGTTTGATGCGAGAGCTGTGTGTGAACGCTCGCTGGGTCCTTTCAAAGCGGCGTTTCTCATCCCCTTTCCATGGGGGTGTGCTTGTCCCCCTGCCGCTGCCTCCCGCCCGCCGGGCCTCCCCGGGACCGTGCTGCGCCTGGCCTTTGCTGCCGCATTTCTTGATAAGCAAGTACAAGTCACAAGCTAAGATAAATCTCTTCATCTTATTTTGTTATATCTGTACCAGCCCTCTCAGTCACGTCAAGACAACTCTGGGATTATTTATCTGCGTTCAGGAAATTCTGCTTTACCAACGTACATTCTAGACCATGTAAAACCGAGGCTGTTTCTTTTAAATGGTAACTGGGAGTGGGGAGTTTGAAAGGCAAAAGTTCCAATCCTCCTTCGTGGAAGCTCAGAGAGCATTGCTCAACAGGTTATAAAATACTTTTGCAGATGGAGTTCCAACACCTACCTGAGCTATTTGACCATGTCCCTTCAACTAATTGTTTCTATAATTCAGACCATTTTTCTTCTCGGTTTGAAACCAGCAATATGTTGAACCTAACCAGGATAACTGAGACGCAACTGGGGGTAGCCACCTTTCTTTTTCGGACAATAATCGTCGACTCCCCCTATGATATGGCAATAGGAGAGCGTCAGACTAGACATCCCTTCTCACACTCTTTTCTAACACCACCCCATGAGGACGCTTGGTCCTCTGTGCATGCATCCTTTTTTTTTTTTAATTTGGGTGAGCTTCATTGCAGCTTATTATTATTGAAAGTTAGAGAACAGATTGAAGACTGATAACAAGGATATGGCGTTCCATGGGAAAAGCCTAGTTATATAAAAGCTTTGCCTGAGACTCAACTACTTTGTGTTCTGCAAAAGCTACCGCAGACATCCCTGTTGTTTTTATTGATCTTATAGATTCAGTACTGGGGCACTTAGAGTTTAGCTTTGCTTTGGAGACTTGCTTATTTTACTTGAATTTGCTCGAAATTCAACAGATTAAAGTGATCTGACAGATTTTTGAATGCTGGCCTAGAAAAAGAAATAAAAAGGTTTCTCATATAAGGTGAGCCAGCTGTCTCCAGAAGAAGAGTTACCACTCCACGCTGTCACCAGATTTCCTGATGCCCAGGAACTCTGATCAGGCAGAAAGCATCTGCCGGGGCAGGCAGAAACGTGTCCCCGCTGCCACGGGCAGGAGCAGCCACGAGAGCCACGTGCAGCCGAAGCGGTTCGGCGTGATGGGGCCGAGCCCTGCCTGGCCCCGAGCCTCCCGGCAGCCGGCGGCAGGTCCGGGCTCCCGCTCCGCAGCAGAGCTGGCACCTCACCTCCCCGCTGGGGCTTCGGTCAGCTCAGCCCGAGCCGCTTCTGGAGATCAGCTGGGAATCCAACCCCCAACCTCCTACGGCGTGTACCTCGCTCACTTTCCCGATCTTTGCTGCAGTGGCATTTCCTGTGTTTTTACCAGAAATCTTTTAAAACTGTGATACTCCCAAGGATATAGAAGAGTGCTGTAGTTGCTATTTTACTAAATATTAAAAGGTTAAAAAGCCCATGAAAACATATAGCTATGTGGAAATTAATGATGGTATCTCTTGTAAACTAGTGCTGTGTATGTACCTATCTACTCATAATGTTTTAAAATATACATAGCAGAGTTCAGAGAGTGATAACACATTTGATTTTATCCGCTACAAATATATATGTATATATATGTCAGACAAATAACTTATCTCTCTTCCTACTCCCTGTATTGATAAAATCCAAAGAGGATTTAATCCATCCGAGTGTGCTTCTCCATGTTATTCATCTCGACGTGCACTCAGAAAGTTCAAATATTTAAATTGGTTTAAAGTCAGCATATTAATGGCCGTTCTTAGAAACTCAGTAACAGTTACATTTTCCCAGTTGATGGATACTGTCACAAATGGCTACTGCAGAAGTGTTGGTAGTTAATTGCTTCGCAACAATTAGGATCTTAGTCCAAGTGTATGAAGACTTTTACTAGTGCGCATAAAGAGAAGCACTGAAGCACTGTCAGCTCCTGATTGCTGAAGGAGCGTGCTAACGATCCTAGCCAATAAACCTTAAAGCAGCTCATGACGAGCAGTATTGTGCATCACCTAGGCGCACGGTCTGGGGTGGTTCAGGTTACCCCCCTGCACAGGACACAGGATTTGGTGTAGAGGAACATTGTTTATTCTTAAAATGTCAGTCCTGGTGAAAGAGAGGACCGCCAACGACAAATACGGCTTCTCTCCAAAGGTGCCGGTTTTCAATTAAAAATACAGAAAGAGAAACCACACAAAACTTACAAAGATAATTCAGCAGGCGAGGAAACGAGCCCTGTGCAACATTACACTGCGACTAGCCACCTCCTCGTAGTGCAAAGCCAGAACATATGCTTCATTTCAAGCCCATTTTTAAATACACCCCTAATTACGAAATCATTACCAGAAACCTGCATGATAAGGAAAGAAGAATTATTATATTAACCTGGGGTCTTCAGTGCACTCGGAGGCATCACGAAGCAGCTCTCCTGCAGTCAAAGCCTGCGCACTCCCTCTTTTCTCTCATCCAGTGAGTCACTTCTTCCCTTTAATCTCCCATTAAAATTCTTTCTATCCTCTTCAGTTTATGACTCTGTTGCTGCAAGGTGGTTTGTGGCACTCAGTATGCCTAATCCTTGGGATCGCATCGTATTGAGAACAGAATAATTGAAATCAGCTTGAAGCGGTTGTAGTTAGGCACACAAATCAATGACAGATAATCATTTAAGCACAAACCAAAACAGACATTTACATGGAAAACAATCATGGCCTTGGAGTTACACCCCGTTCTTGCCTTGCAAAATCTTTCATGGATTTGGCAGAGTACCCTCGGAAGCTAAACCCCGTTGCCAGTGTGGCCATTCCCCTGAGGCGGCACTGGCAAACCCCTGCCAGAAACCTAAGCTCAGCTGCAAACAGGTTTGCCTTAACAGCCGTCCAGCTTCGGGTGGAATTAAACTGCATTGCCCCCCGAGCTGTGTGAGAGAGTCGTGGTCCGAGATGAGCAGTCCGGAGCTGTGCAAAGCCACACAGCAGAGGAGAGCGTGGGGCTGTGTCCCCCCTTTCGGGGTGCTGCTCCCACCCCAGGTCCCCGCGAAGGGAGGTGGGTCGTGCTCAGGTGCACTGCACTGTCTATGGAAGTGCAACAATAATAAAGAAAAGCTCCCTGTTGCCTGACTTGATAGTGCAGATGGGAGCACATATTTGCCTGTCGTTTTCTGATGACAATCATATTTATACCAGCTGGTTAAAATGTTTTAATAAGTGGTTACCTGATGAGAACGCTTTCTCATGGCTACGATGCTGGGGTTTGCTCATTTTTGCCACGATCCAAATAACCGTCCAAATTAAAAAGCAGAACAAAACCAATAAAATGACAATTTTAGATCTTTCTGAGCGTCTTGGGAAAGGCACCTGGAAACTTAAATCCCAGCTCACCTCAAGTGGTTAGTTGAAGAAAATGTGTGTGGGATGTCATACGCTGTCGGTTTTTGTCCCGGGGGGCTGGAAGAGCCGAGCCTCCATCCCTGTCCAAGGGCCCGTTCCATAGCCAGGGGAGTGAGCGAGCGCTCTTACGTGTGTGGCTCCCCCAGCTCTGAATTCCTCTGGGTGAATTTTTTTACAACCGTCCAGTTTAGAGGCATAGGAAAATCCGGAGTGAATTCCCCTCCGCTTCTGCGTGAGGCTGGGGGTTACGGCTGCCCCAGCACCCCCCGGCCCCTCACCGCTCTCACAGCTGCAGTGCCTCTGCCAGGAACCGGCCGCCCTGCTGCTGGTGTGATGCACATGTACGCACAGAAACCAGCGAAAAAGGGCTGGTGATCTAGTAAGTTTTTATTATTTGTATCTACTTATAAGTAGGCGAGTGGGACTTTTTTCCTATTGTTTAGCCTTTCGCTTTAAAAACATCAACATCTTCACCGGAGAAGTTTCCAAAGTTTAGTTGCCAATTTTCCTTCCACTTTCTGTGCCCCTGGTGAAAGGGTATTATTTATCAAACTAAATGTATATTATAATCTTTGCAAAATGGTAAAGATCAAAGACTACCTTGCATCAAGCAGAATTACAGTGCCATAACATTTTATCTTGTTACAGCTGATATCAATCACGGTGTGACAGCAAGCTACAGAGAAGGTTTTTTCAGTCGGTATCACTGACACGCTGCAGCGTCTGAAATACGGCAGCCAGCTAGCATGTGCTCTGGGTGTGAAAGGGAAAAACCAGCAGCGTAAGTAAGTGCCTTCGGTATCCATGTCATTAAGTACGGCCATTTGGCAGCGAAACACGTGCCCAGGACTTTAATTCTGCCTGCGGCTGTTGCATCCTCGTAAGGGAAGAGATAAAAGCCTCTACAAGAAGAGAGGGCTTGATTTCAAGTGACAGCGGTGACATTTGCAGCAATGACCCCCGAGTGCGGCAGAGTCCGCCACATGATACTCCTGCCCCAAAGGCACGTGCATCCTCCTCCTCTCGCTGGGAAGAGGCGGGAATCCGGATGAGCAGCCAGGGCTGCCCGGCACTGGGTGGTGAGGCACCGACCCGGCTGCGCCCCGAACCGCAGCTGGCTCCGCACCCAGTGCCGCTGCCAGGGCGAGGGCTCTGCAGCTCTCCGGTGCCAGCCGCGAGCCAGTCGCTCTCTCCCCAAAACTGGCGGTCGTATCTTTGTTTCATTTAGGCTTGAGAGGCTTTTCACCGTGGCCACAGACAGGCTAAGGCAAGGAATGAGATTTCTCCTGCTCCTCCCCAGGACCCTGCCAGGCCTGCCGAGTGTTACAGCTCCAGCACTTAGGGTACTGCACGCACTGTGTCCCCCAGACTTATCTCTGGGAACATCGCGTAGAGACCAGGAAGGAAAGGGGAATTATAAGAGATCTGTTCTCATACGTATCCCTTCCAGCGGGGATGCATCCCTCCTCTGCGCGTCCGGAGCCAGCCCTATGTGTTTCTCCTTGCGATACGCGCAAGTCCGACAGCGGCATCTCTCCGTGCTGTGCTCACAGGCTGTGCTTCTGCAAAGTGCCACCTGAGCTCCCAGCCCGTGGAGGCCCCCAGGACCCTGCAGCAGGAGCCTGTGCCAGAGGGGCAGGCTCAGGGCTCCGGCTGCACCCCCAAAGGCAGCCCGCAGCCAGCCGGCGCGAGCAGGAGCAGCCAGGACCAGCCCGCTGAGCCAGCCCACCGCCGCACGTGTGCGGGAGCCCTGGGGCTCCAGGCAGAGGGAGGCCGTAGTTGTCTCGAGCAGTATCGATTCTGGCCGTGACTGGAGCGCTTTGGTTGCTGTATTTATTTGGGCTATATTAACATTATAATTTCATAACAGGCAACTTCAAACGGTCCTGCAATCGTTTCTCAGAGACTTCAGTCCGGAGAGGGAACCCTTTCAACATAGCAAAGAGGAGAAGAAGAAACAAAGCAGATGCAGCTGGGAAAGCACAAGGGTTCAACGGTTTTAAACGTCTTGGGTTTTCAGGATTCTCCTGCTATTTGAATAGAAAACTGCATTGTTTTAGACAAAGTGCCCGTCTTCAATTTTTCGGTCTCCTTTCCCTCTGTTGTTGAGAGCCACACAATGTACTTCCCCGCCAGTTACTAAAATGCTTCTAAAAACTTGAAGAATTATTTGAAAAAGGGCATTCCTATTCCTTATGCATAAAACATGCATGCATATTCATATAAAACATTTAGAAAAATTTGTACCAGTTATAATTAGCATGTTTTGTGCATCTATTTTCTTTGCTATTAAATAACAAATTTGTGGTAACCATAGCAACTGGAACATCACATGGTGCTGGTGCTATTTTGGGGATAACATAAGTACCTTTCTTAAAGAAGCATTCACACCTCTAAGCTATGAATTTTAATAATTTTCACGATAAAATCTCTGTTGGGTAGATTGTATTCATCCCTCACTATAATGTTGATTTAATGTGGAATGCACTACCTTGTTTTGCAGTGCCTATGACCACTTAAAAGCACTAATGAGTCCTGTTGTTTTGCAAAGAGGCAAGAGACTTTTAAGAAAGGCAAAAGAGAAGCTCTGTGACATATTAGTGGAACTTGCACTGAGGGGAAAAGTACAATAAAAAGAAGGATTCCTGTTGTTGTTTCTGGGGAAGGAGCTAACATTGGTCATGTAGCTCTTCACGCTTGAACGGAGGAAAGCAGAAGGAAAGATGCTTTCACCTTGGACTGGTGTAGCTCCTACTGGAATAAGCAAGAGGTGTTGCGTTAGCTCTGCTGGAAGCTGGGAGAGGTCCTTGGGGGCCTCATATGGGAACTCCTGATCAGAAGAGACCAGCTGAGCCATCGAAGCCAATTCCCTGCCACTGCAGTCAAGCGTGTTTGTCTCCAGAATATCTGCTGTACACACCACCACATGCCATGGGCCTTCCCACGTATCTCAGAGCCTTACGGCTAATGAGATAAAGAGCAAGAGACCAAATGCCACAACAGTGACGAGCCATTAAAAGAGATTAGGTGGCAACAAGGTCAGTATCCATGTGCTAGGCTCCCACTAGGGCAGGGGTGCTCTTAAATAAAATTTGCTGGAGCGCCACATTACAGATAAGAACAAAATGCCTCAAGAATCCCTGTCAATGTTGTGATGAATTGAGGAAAAATGGAAAAATGTGGAAGAAATTCCCTTCAGTCTCTGAAATTGGTAATTCAGTTAATCGTGAGCATGTAAGTAGGATGAACCAAACAGGCACCCATGAGAAATGAATGCTATTAAAAATATCCTGCCCACACTGACATACTAATGAAAAATGCTGGGTGACATGATTAATTGTTTTATCATGAAAGTGTCTGTATAGATGAAACCCACCCTGAGCTATCAGGATGGTGTTATCCATCTCCCAGACCAGAGGTAATGAGGGATCATTCACCCTGGGTGGCTCCTACACAGGTGATTTGGGTTAATACACATCCTAAAGAGGCCATTAGGCTGGGAAATGACTCAGACCAAGTTTGCCTGCTAAGACGGAGTTTGGAGCAGAGGAATTTTACCAGAAGGTGAAGAAAGGTGCTGGGGTTGCTGTGAAGAGCCGTGAATCCGAGCTGTAAGAAGACGCGGCAAGTATGTGCAAAAGATGAGGGATCGTGGGGGTTGCAGGGCCAGCTGGGGCCGTGCCAGCAAAAGGGTGCGATGCTCGTGAAGCGCCTCGGACCCGAGGCTGCAGCCCCCGGTGCAGGCGAGGGCCCGCCGAGCTGCGGGCTGGCTCATGGCAAATTGCAAGGAGTAGAAGTTACTGAGAATTTAAATTTTATAAGCTCACCTAGGCCAAGCCTTGCAAATCTGAGCCAGACTGTGGGAATTAGCCTGAGTAAAGATTCACAAAGTGACGCCTTGCTTCTGCCTCCAGTCTGTTCTGCCTTCCTTCCATTTTCCCCCATTCAGGTGTATCATTGGGAATTATTTTGTAAAAGTTCATCTTTACTTACTGCTAATTTTTTTTAGCACAACTTTTGTAGGAGAAAGCTTATTTCTGCTTTTCTCCTATTTTAGAAAAGTAGCTTTTTATTATTATGAATAATTACAAGTTGTCAAAATGCTCCCTTTCAGCCATTTTGAAATGAAGGATTTTGTTTCAAAGTGTTATGGTAAACAAATAGATTAAAAAAAAATTTAAACAAACATTCTGATATCTCAAAAATGGAAAGTTTGTATTAGCCTCAATTAACCCTTAATTGTTTGTTATGTTTGATCTGCCTGAAAATAAATAATCCAAAATGGAGAAATCCTTTTTCACTTCTCTCTTGCTGAGTCTTCGGGGCTTGCAGTGCCTGCCTCGGGGAGGCCCTGGCAGGACGTCCTGTGTGGAGGCTGCCCGAGAGAAGAGGCTCTCCCGGTCCCCACCACGCTCCCTCCATGCATTGCACTATCGATCCTTTTGGACTTACCTGCTTCCTTCTCCCTTGCTGCAGCTCCTGCTGTGCTATACGTTTCTCTGCCCACTGCCCGCCGCCCTCACGGGTGGCTGGCGCATCTCCTCCCTTCGCCCGTGCTGCGGAGAGGGACTGGTCCTCGGCTTGGCGGAGGGCAACTCTGCTCCAGCCCTTCCCTCGCCTTCCAGTCGTGTTCTCCTCCAAACACCCGCTTCTTAAGAAAAGCCTTGGGAAAAGGTCTAACGAGGCAGCAGGGCGGTGTTTCAGCTGAACACGTACGCTTCCAGGAGCCCTGAGGGGTGAAGCAAAAGTAAACCCGTTAGAGGCAAAAAGGGAAAGTTGCACAATATGCTTTTTTTTTTTTTTTTTTCTTCTTTCCTTGATCCTTGCTGTGAAATGGGAACTTCCCATTCTACTTTCTGTTTGGAGGGGAAGAGAAGAAATGAGAAAGATTTGGAAGATGCTGGCAAGTGATAAAATACAAAGAAGTTCTTTTTCTTATATAGTAAATGAATGTCTTTCTGCCTTGCCTTTTGTCAAAGCTCTTAATCCAGCCTGTAAATAGGGACTTTCCCTTTGGACTGACTGTTTAGATATAAGACTTAGAGCCGATCTGAAGTAATGGGACCGGAAAATAGAAGATATATATATCAAAGGGAATGATACATACACTCATACTAGCGAACTTTCTCTTGCAGCACTCCTTGTATACTGTATGTAAATGTTCGCAAGTACAAAGCGCGCTTCATTTTACTGCAGACCTAAGCTAAGACACCGGCTTGAGAAGCCTGCCCGTTTGATCCCCGGGGGCAGCCCGCCTGCCTTCGGGCAAAGCGGAGATCCTCCGCAATAAAGCGGAACACGAGAGGTGATTTTGTTGCATGGCCTGGCTTGGCTTTACTAAATGCTGGAAGAACTTGGCATTTAAGGATGCTGGAAGCGGAAATTCACGCTCCCAGATCTCGGAGACGGCAGTAGTTCACCTGACCGAGCAGAAAACCTAGCAAGACAGGGACTCGGGATAGAGCGAACTCTTAAAAAACAGATGATCTTCAAAGAACAACGACGTTTCGCATTCGTGAAAGAACTTTTTACCCTGCTTGTTACGCTACCCAAACTTTTACAATGAAGCTGTAGCCCTTCCGGTCATTTCCTCGGGGCTGCGCCATGGCTTGCTGCGAGCACGGCCGTGGCAATGTGTTGTTCTTCTTGGGTTTGGAAACCCTCCAACTCGTATTCAGCTGCCATGGAAAAAATCCTGAAAATTCACAGACTTGTCTTGCCTCCAAAGACACCTCTGACCCAGGCAATGTATTCTAAAATCCTCAATCATTTTCTACTTACTGAAAATCCTCACTGACTGAATAGGAATTTTTCCCAAGTCAGAAATTATGAGAGAGATGGGATTTCTACTGTGGTTCTTAAAGATTAACATAGAAGTATATTGAGAATATAAATATAAAATACGATGCATATATTTTATTTTTATTTTAAAATGCGTAAAGGAGTCACTTGCCTTCCATTTTGTATTTAGGAACATTTGGATGCCATTTGATGCTATTTATATTTTCCAGGGCAGCTTTTCACCGGATCAATTTCTTGAATAGGTGCTACTATGACTATATTTTAGAAGACATTCAAAGCAATATAAAGAGGTAAGCCTCCAACCAGCGCCATCAAGGTAATTTGAAAAAGTTGCTCAGACTAGAGAGCTCCAAACCCAAACTTGGTTTCTTCCGTTTCTTGCATTAATCTTGTGTAAACCAAGTGGAACTTTGCAGATCAATAATTAGATCCAAGGAAAAAAAAAAAGAAGACCTAAACAAAATATTTCTTCTACTGCCCAGGTCTGCTTTACACATCAGCAGAAGTAAAGATCAATATTTGTGAAAGCTGTTGGCCTGAGCAGGTTTTGTTCCCCATTGAAAACACTGTGTGACTAAAGTGGGAAATGTTTAGAGGAGGCAGTGCAGGATCTGCCTCAGAGTCCGAGGCTGTCGGCACAGAGCTAGTTGCCAGCTCTTCCACTGAACGGTATGAACAACGGACCGACATCCCAGCTGAGAGCTGTGGAAAAGTTTGCTTTGAATTCATCCCTAACATATCTTTTTAAATACCAATAGAGGGGATGTTTTAATTCTACTACACAAATAGCAGCCCCTTTATTCTTTTTTATTCTGTGCTTTAAGCAGTACAACTGCTTGAATATCTCCTGCTTCAGATACGAAGCCGTAATATTTAAAACATTTGGAATAAATACTTCGTTTGACTTCAGTATCAGTATGAGAGTTACTAAAAGGTGTGTCCTTCATTGCCTCTTTCAACATTATACTGAGAGGCCTTTGTTTCAATCAAATTAAATCTCAACTAAGTTAACTCATAAACAGGAATACGAGGTGATGGCACGGCACCAGCCCAGCTGCTAATGCAAAATGACGAGCGAGCGGTGAAAGGTCAGCCCTGGAACCGGGGCCTGCAAACGCAACTTGCTTCTCGGATTGATTGTGTTCTCCAGTGGGCTTCAGGTCAGGTGCCGAGACCTCGGGGCTCGCTCTGTCTGCAGCTGTCTCACTGTTTTCTTTGCTTACCTTGAGCAAGTTCTGCAATGTTTCTGTACTGTTCCTCCAAGGATAAAATAGGCCTAACGTTTATCAGTGTTGCAAAGGCATCAATGCCTCTGAAAAGGTCTTTGGCGTTTCCTATGAGGAAGATGTTATGCGCAATAAAAGATGCACAGTGTGCGTATATAAAAATATAATCTCAAGGGTTAACGTTTCTCTGCAGGATATTTATTTTTACCCATTATTAAATCCATTGTGAATTAATACTTTGTTTAGGTTAAAACGGTTTTACAGCCAAAAAAAGAGAAGATGCAGGCACCTGCTTAGCGAGAGGAGCCGCATAGAACTATATATGTTTTACCAAAAGCATTTGTTGGTACAGAACAGATCGATGTGTAACTGCATAATAAGGTGAAGAGAAGATAAGATTAAATGTTCAAATACATATACTAATTAGAAAGGACACGTACATCCACGTATAGAGAACCTGACGGTGAGAAAATGGCAGAGATTCAGCACTACAGTGCATTATAAATGTCAAATTACAAGGATGCGTGTAAAAAAAGCTTGTAACTGTTAGGAACTAGACTCCCTATTCATGTGAAAGCTGTTGCCTTTATCATCTTCTTAAATCCCTCTAAGGTGTTCTGTCATTCACTGTCAAATTGTCTATGTAAGATAATAAGGCGTATGTCACACAAGTGTCCAAAACTGCTTCTCTGCCATTGCCAGGACACACCAATATATTTTGGGGTTTTTTCTTAAGCAACAAGAATATTAAGCAGGAGATCTGCTTAAGTATTAGCAGTCAGTTACAGAATGGGGTTTTTTTTCCCCTCAGGTGTGATTCAAATCTCACACATGGTGCCCAAAATGTAGGGGAAAAGGGAAGCGGCAATGTGCGTTCAGATTTGGCTGTGGACTCAATAGGTTGTCAGAGAGCCATAGGATGCACAATAAAAATGGATGCTAACTAAATTTCAATGTGCAAGAGCATGTGTTTAATTTGCAAGATGTTTTGTTTAATTAAAAGGTAAATACCATTTATAATTCTTCTCACAGACTGTTTGAGAGCAGCAACAACACCTACAGAGCTCTCAAGCTGCCTGAAGAACTTCTTTGATGCATCTGATCCATGGGGTAGGTACACTTAAATGAGAACAGTTCACTACTTTATTAAGCGACATTTTTGTTTTTATACAATATCGGTTATTGCTTCTAAAAATTTCTAAACATCAGTTGCAAGATGTTAGCTGCGTGAAGCGTGTAAAATATTCTGTCATGGAAGCGTGGTGAAAATCCCTCCCCAAATATAATTGGCTCGGAGAGACAACGTTCACCCTGGTGCGGAAGACTTGCATCAGGCCAAGACGTCACATAAACATGAAGGCATAAAACCCGTCTGCACAAGCCCTGTTCAGAGCCCTCCACATACGGGGCAAACAGAGCTGCTGCCGAAGCAATCGCGTCTCTTTGAGCCTTGCCTTCCTTAGCTATAGCATCTCTCCCCCCAGCCTTGCAGAGTTTGCAGTTCCTTTCCGTTTCCTTTCAGGTCCTGAGACTCAACGCCCCATTATAGCTTATGGCCCCATGCTCTGCTTTGGGCTGCTGCAGTTCCTTCAGCAGAACCCATCATCTGACCAGGCTCCTTCTCACTCCCCACGGGCTGAGGTGAGTCCGTGGCTGTGCCCGTGGCAGGAGCTCTCTGGAGGCACCGCACGTTTGGCAAACAGAGCAGCTGAAGCCAAGAGAGGAACAACGGTATCAGACGGAAAGGCAGCACCAGTGCGGTGATGGGTGTTGTGCGTGGTCGTGTCACCCTGCTGCGTCTACGCAGTCACGCTCTGAAACCCGAGTATCTTCTGCCAGCTGCTCAGCAGCACTTCTTGGCTACAACGGCTGACAGAAAAGCGCAGGAGAGCTGCCTGGCTCTGAGAGACGGCTACCTCTCCTACCAGGGGTCTTTAGGGGCAGCATCTCCAGGTCAGCTTTTCCGGTGGGCAGCCCAGCAGCTCTCATTTTGTTGGGTTGTTTTTACACGAGAAGAATGGCCGAGAAGAGGCACAGGCTGCTGACACCCAGCTCTCTAATATGCTGAAGTTGGATGCTGCTCTGCTCAGAGGGTCTGATGGTATCAGCCTCCAGAGAGTCGGTGTCTGACACTCCCAGTCTGTTGTTCATATTGGTTCGGTCTCAGCTGAGCTATTTCTAACAACGAAGAACATATCTGAGAGAGTTACAATTTGCTGTAATCATATTTTTCCAGTTTTTCTCTGTGATAATTACTCCCATAAATATCATTGCTTCACCTCGGCTCAACAGAGTGCTCTCAGTTTCTGCGCTCAGTCTCAACCTTCCACACTCAGATTGCCGGGGAAGAACGGTGATAGTATTTGTTATTACCAGGACCACCCCAGCTATGGGGCTGTCGGGGCTTCCAGTTTTAGTCCAGTTTCTGTGCTGTATCAGCGGATCAAAAATTGCCGTCTGAAGTGAAAACTGGCAAAGAAAAGGTGTTAAATTGTGCACGTGTTTAAATAATATATAATGATAAAGCTTTGACTTGGTCTTTGACCAGGCAAAGATGTGAAAACCAGAAGTCAGGATGCAGCTTTGCTGTTAAATGTCTCTGACTTTACTGCTGGCCCCTGGGTTTCATTTAGTAACAGAGAATGTTTTTAACATAATGAATGGGCTGCAGGTCTCAGGAATTCCAGTTCCTACTGTGCTTACTAACAGCTTTTCGCATAGATCCTTAAAGTAGATTTTATAAGAGTAGGGGCTATTCTTAAATGTCAGCCTAAGAGTCCCAGACACATTTAGACCTCAGAGTGCCAGGCACTGGGAGTACCCAGGAAGGAGGCGCTTGGTCTGAGAGCGTACGATGCAAGCGGGTACACGGGAAGGAAAAAGAGGTGAGAACAGAAGTATTGCTGTCCCCATCTTAAAAATTGGTGAAATGTGGCATAAGGCTAAAGGACTCGCCAAAGTTACCTCTGTCGCCTATGGCAGACCTGGCGTTCAAAGCGAAATCTCCAGATTTCTAATGCACCCTCTTAACTACAAGGCCTTTCTTCCCTTCCAGGAGATGATATATAGGTATATAAATGTGCATTGATGTAATGCCAAGTTATAAACCACAAGCCTTTCAGAACTCGTGTCCCTGATAGATTGCGAAAGAACTTGAAGTCAGGAGAATTGTGGTTTGTCTGACCTTATGCTAATCATTCTCCCTACTTGTGTCTTGGTCAGACTGAAAACGGATAGAATAATGAACCCTTTTGAAAACGGTAATTTCTGGGTGTTGGTCACGACCCAGTTTTCATAAGTTGCTAGGATATGGGGATAATCAGGGAAATGAAGATTCTATCTTATGAGACAAGACCGAAAAGCTTGATTTAAACAAAAGAAATGATGAGAAGGAATATTAGTACACTGTGAGGGGAGTAAATATCAGAACTAATTAAGTTCAAGGACAAAATTGGCATCTGAACAAATGGATATAAACGGGCCCCTAATAAATGTAGGCTGGAAATCTCAAGAAGCAGGGTGATGAGATTCTGGAACAGCTTTCCAAGGGGAATAGTAGGGCCAGAGAAAGTAAGCGCTTTTTAAATGGATCTCGATCAGTGTACGAACTGGGTGTCACGCCGGAGACAACCAGAGAGCTAGGCTCTCGGGCCACACCAGTCCCGTGTTCCCAGGTGACAGCCAGAACATCACCAAGCTAGAACGTCTTGGTGGCATTCTGGAAATAGAAGTAGCCAGCCACAATGTATCTCGCATTGCATCACGTATATTATGGTGTTTAGGCTCTTCCGTTCAGCCTCTCTTCGGGTTATCCCACCAACCTAGCACTTGAGATGTTCTTCGACTTTTCCAGGTAATCCTTCCCCGCTCTTAAGCGCCGGCGTAGGAAGAGAGATGAAACAGCTCAAGGCAGCGTTGAACATGGAACTCTTTGTGCTCGCCGTCGAGGATGGGAGAGCAGGCACGGAGGTGAGCCGGCGCCGGTAGCTGGGCACCACGCACGGCTTGCTTCTCGCGTGGCTGAAGGCTCTGCCCGCAGAGGCTAGACCCCGGGGAGGGGAGACCCTGCCCGCAGCCCGCCGGCGCTGCCTGCCGGTGCGGACCTTTCTGCGGGGCGGGCGAGTCCTGCGGCCGCAGCACCGGGCCGCGGGATCCCCTCCCGCC
>WAAD01023684.1:304676-382768 GCA_013389945.1 Fregata magnificens | reverse complement strand
GTGACAAGATCTGTTTCTTACCTCCTGTAATTCCCCTTTCCAAATACTAAGCAAGCCTTGATTTTGTTTACCTGGACATTAACTGAAGTTGCACCTTCAGCAATTCACCAGCAACTTGTATTAGCCACCACATTTCTAATAACAATATGGGAAAACTACTGAAGGAAACAAATAGTGAAGCAATTACTGAACTGTATAAGCTGTGTATGAAAGCTTCCTGAAGAACTATAAAAATGAGTACAGATAAATAACACTTCAAACTAATGGGTTATTAGAGGGACTATTGGGTCTCCCTAGGTATTTAAAATAAAATCAGAAATCTAAAGAGAAAGTTCATATCGATCATAGGAATCATAAAATTAAAAGGTAGATAAAACACCATAGAAAAACGTGATACGTGATAAAGTGAATACATTACAAAGGAATGCTGCATTAATCTAGCTCTGTATAGATGTTGGCATACTATTATGAGAAAAACTGTAAGGGACAAATGAGAGGGAGGGGTCAGATACAGCAACCAGGAATACTACAAAGGAAAAGAAAGATCTTAAAAAAAAAAAAAAAAAAAACCAAACAAACAAACAAAAAAACCCCAACAACAAAACCACCAAACAGCTACCTAAATGCTGGCCAGGCAGCAGCTACAAGAAAGCAACATGAAAGCCAACAGATTTACATTGGGGAAGGATTGGGGGAAAAAAAAAATTATTTGTATTACTAAAGAAGATCATTCTGATCAGCACTAACAGACTGAAACAAGGAAATGGGAAGTTTAGGTAGAACATCTGGAAATCAAGTTTATTTGGCAGCAGCAACATCTCCCAAAAGAAGCCACGAATCCTGGAACAGTTTCAAACAAGAGTGGCCAACATGCTGCAAGATACACGAAGAAAACAATCCACCATGGGCAAAGAAAGGAAGCAAACGAGGAAGGAACACAGCCTCCTCCTCAATGCTAGCACCAACACAGATGCATACCGCTAGTGTGAGCACACTGCGTTCCGGTCGCACGTGTCTCAGCCCCAGCCGCAACAGAGCACTGCTTCCAGTAAGTCAAAGTGCTGGGACAAGGCCAAAAAAACTAAAGGCAGTATTGCTGCTGCAGAGTTGGTGGCCATCCGGGAGGTTTTAGTGTTTAAAGTCAGCATGTAGGGCAGTGCTTCCAGATCTTCTAGGCTGCCTCTCCCTTGCTGGTCCTCCATTTCTCCAGGATATGTAAATGTATGCTGATATCCTTCTGAAGAGGTAAACCATTTCAGTGATTTGCTGGATTGGGAAGGGGTAATGAGGTAATTTTAGAAAAAAAAATTAATTATTAACAACACAATTTGATTTTTATTCCCTGTGCTCATTTATGAGCAGTTCCAACATGCTGTGTCAAGTGATACGTTCCGATTTATGACCTTACACACTTTATATTCCAGCTGCAGAATTCATTCCCTTGGCATTCATCATACTAGTTCAGCTACTATTTTTGTACGTTTTTACTCTGATTACAGTATTTCATGTTACATTCGTGTTCTTCAAAACAATCAAAAGGTAATTAGAAGAAAAAGCTCTCGATACTCCTGACTAACAAAGCACACACGAGAAGGCTCAGTTCAAACCTGTAAGGTGTGGGTGTATTTTCTAACGCACAAGCCTCTCTTTGGTATGCACGTCTTACAAAAGGACTTATTAAATTGCTTCTGAATTGCCCTAGGTTACAATTAAGCTATCCTTTTCTTTACCCTCACCTCTCTGCAAAGTGCTTTGCTACTGTGTAGTAACGACACTAGAAAATTAGAACCTAACAGGAGACTGTACTAATGTTGACCTTGCTTCTTATGTATATTATACTAAAAATAAATGAATGAAAACTAATACTACACAAATCCAAATTTTAAAGCTCCATGTTTCTTCATAAGAAACTGATACCCTTGCAATCCCAGAAATCCAACATTGGCATTCATAATGCAGATTTAAACTTAAGTGGTGAAACATTCATTGCTGGGCTAAGAAGTTTCTGCTCTTCCCCCTCAAATCTAAAACATATTGGTTACCTATACTGTGTCCATTACTGCAGTGTCTGAGCAACCCCAGTCTTCTGCATATTTATCCTCAATATCTGTGCAAGAAGAGGACAGGCTAGAAGAGGGTGCCTAAGTCACAAAGAAACCTGCATAAAACTGAAGCCAGGACTTTCAAACACCAAAGTGTTCCTTTAACCGCTAGACCATCCTTACCTGCCACAATAAAAATGAGTTCACCACAACACCTCTTATAAATAAAGCTTCAAAGTAGCAAGTACATCAGAGTAAAAACCAAGTACTCTCCAGAAACAACATTTTTGTTACCAATTTTGATAATGTTTAGCATAATGGAGTCCTCCTCCTCTTCCTCCTACTGGAATTCTTAGAGACTATCACAAATGAAGAAAAAGTGTCTAAAGACCCAGAACGTGGATTGATGGTTTTTTTGAGGAAGGATGACTGATTTTTTTTTTTTCCAGAGGGATCTGTCTTGAAGCCTTTCATAAGCAAAGTCCAAGGTCTGCACAAGATGCTGTTCCTCAGAAGAGGGTTAATAGGTCAGATTACAAAATATGGAAGACTGACTGTGAAGTTTAACAGATAATTATGAAAGCAATTGCAAGGGAAATATTCTGAGGTGACAGGCCAGAATAAAGATAGCTACAACAGCTAAATCAAAAAGCCATGTTCCTCATTTTTGAGGCCAGTTTTGCTAATTATCTTACTGTCTCTCTAACTATGTCTATCACACCTAGGCCTGTCACAAGTGCAGGACATTCCGAAGCATTAATAAATGTTTTTTTGGGTTTTGAAGGGACCATTACATGAAAAATAACAGTATTTAAGAATGTAACAAAAGTGCTAGAATCTAGCCTTGGCCATTTTTTTGAGATTGCAGAAAGCAACCTAGACAAATACGACAGCACATAGCTCCTTTACAGGACATTTTATTCCCAATCCAAGATATCCACAATTAACTGGACTACAAGGAATAAACTTGCATTACAATTAGCTGATATGCCATCTCGTCATATTTCAATGTTGCTTTCCTACAGTATGGGAAGCTTCACGGAAAAGAAAGCATCATTTCCCTGAAAAACATGCACCTAAGATGATAGCAAGCAGACCAATTACTTTGAAGTACACCTGAAAGGATTTTGCAAGTAAATTTAAAGTAAAAACAGTTGACATAGGCAGATCATTTGAAATATCAATCTAGAAAGCTCACCGAAAGCAAGTGCTTACAGCTGTAAAATGCAATCAAAGTCTAAAAGGATTAGGCTGAGATGATGTAAAGTTAGAATATTATATGCAATAAGCTCGTTGCTGAAGGGCAGATTTGCTGCTATTATAGCCTTTACTGGAAAACAAAACTTATTTTAAATGTTATTTTAAGACAGACTGACAATGTCAGACTGGAAGGAAACAACCAAGATGGAGAAGCTTACTCTTCAGCCACTGCCAAAACTAAGCAGTGACCAATATGACATTATAGCAATCACCCATTTAATTTTCTTCATACTTGACTCCTTCCCATTCTCCTTTCTTCTTCTACGCTGGTGTCAGCATCCCGGCTTCATGCTCAGTGTCTGCACCAACTCCTCTAAACCTAAGGGTCCGTCCAGAACAGAAAGCACAGCTTTTGGCAGCTGACAGTTTTGAGCTACCAGAGTACACCCAGCCCAGCATCTGTCGGCTCTTACCACAGATAGAGATACCAACTTGAGGCACGATACGCTGGGGGTATCATCTCACAGGCTCTGTAGGACTCTTGCAGGCACTGCACAGTGAGATATGAGACTTGGGGAGCCCAATATGCTCACTGGATGGTGGATGGCAGAGAATAATGTGTGTCAGTGCTCTTTTCCAGATATTTGTAGCTTTAGTTTGAGTAGCCTTTCTTCAAAATCCAAATCCTCTTGCTTTCCTCCCTTTCTTGCTATCAGCATGGATTTCCTCTGGGTGTCCAGAATGATTAAAGTCTCTCCTACTAATGACTCATGCCATTCTTTTGTGTTTTGCCCTACTTGGATGACAGGAAATTAAAGGTGAGATGCTACGTGACAAATGTAAAACAGAGCACATGGGGATAATGAAACCAGTCAGCAACCACAGCCTGATTCAGATATGCAGCAACCATTCAAACACTGATTGGTGACTTTCACTCCTAAATACTCAACTTTATATCTTTTATGTAGGCACTTCTTTCCTCTAAAGTCTTCATAACCTTTTCCAGTTAATATGACAACCTCTGGCAAGAACTTTCAACAGCACCCAGTTCATTCACTAACCCAAGACTCGAAGGTTGTCGCTCCTAGTCTACAACTTCTAACTCCAACTCCATTCTTTAGTCACTGTCCAATTGTCATTTCAAGACAACTTTCTTGTTCTTGCTTGAAAAATGAAAAGGAAAAAATTGGCCCTTGCCTATCTACCCACAAATCTTGGCAAAAGCTGTTTATCTAGAGGGAAAATGAAGCTGCTTCTCCACAAAGACACTAAGATCAAAGTCCAAATCTTAAGTATCTCACAATCTAACCCAAATACAGGAAGAGATATACAACACATTGAAGGTTTGAGCTTTAAACACTGTCTATTTGTTATAAATATAACTTAATATAGTACCTACACAATAACAGTTCATAAGGTGGGTGGCAAGCATTCGGGCAGAAGTCAGTTTTACCAAATAATGATATGAAACAGTCGAAAACCATACACAAAATCAACTAAGTTCCCAGCACAAATGGTGGCCCAAAGTCTGGGAGAGGAAAACTTTCAGAGGACAGGTTTGAGACCAATGTAGAAAAAGTACAATAAAAGCAGGAAAAAAATTAATACAAAAGCCATATGGAAATCGGCATGGAAGAGCTTAAAGGCAGGAAAAAGAACAGAAGACCTTGGAAGGAATGCGTTTAAGAAAAAGAAATAGCTTTAAAATATTTCTCTGCAGCCTAGAACAGAGAAAGAAAAAAGAGACAAGAAAAATCAGGAGGGACTCAAGAGTTTTAGCATTTGAGTACTGTGCTGATGTAAGACATTGTGCTGAAGTCTATATTCTGAGGGGCCTCACAGGAAGATAAAACTTAGGCCTTGAAAGATTTAACAGCCACCAAACCTCTAAGTGAAAAGCAACTGTGATATCACAGATCACAAAGCCATAGCAGCTTGTTTAAGTGAACGAAAACAACATCTGCTGTATGATTTCACTACCACGGTGCACTTCTCTGCTGCTTTCCAAGGCATCTACACAATTAAACTGAGCTCATTCTTATTAGAGACTGCACTCACCAGCTCGAAAGAGGCACAAGCGATACTAACCAGCAACTCTCATCTGGTTTTCACTCTGCTACTTGTAAAGAAAGCCATGAACTTCCAACACTGCCGCTGCTAGCTGCAGCTTTATGGAGATGGCAATAAAATGTATCCATTTGCAGAAGCCAGATCTGCAGGTACAGGGTGCTATGAACAAGAGTGCACTGCCAACTTTCTTTCTAAATTTCTGTTACTAAATTGAAAAAATAAAGAAAAATGTTTTGCTTCTCCAATTTTCCAGTCTGTTTACTCATGCACTGGTCAGCACGTTGCATGCAGTTAGTTTTCTCTGCTTATATGGGTCATTTCCACAACTGTGAAAAGGACTTGGGAAAAAAAAGAAAAACCCAAAGGAAAAAAAAAAAAAAGATAGAGGCATCAGTTTTCATTCATGAGCAAAACATTACCTGGAGCAACTCTGAGTTTACATATTTTGTATTTCTTTTCTTAAGCCTACAAGATTTAAAACCTGAAAAAAAATTTGTATCCTGTGGGAGGAATGTAAGGAATATCTGTAGAAATACACCCTGCAGCTCTCCTCCTGAGTGTAATAACCGACAGAGCAGGCTCCGCAGCTTGCCTGCTGCAGTCTGGGGCTAGCACTAGACCTGGCAGCCTCAGCAGGAGGAGAGCACTGGAAACTCCCTCCAAGCGCAATCAAGCCTGTACTAAGAATCACACAAACATACCCCTTTCTTACACAGCAAACCTTAAGTACTTGTAGAGGAAAAATACACCCATTTTACCTAGCAGAAATGTGAATTCCACTCTGTGACAATACAATCAGTTCTTTGGGTCATTTTAGCTCCCTGTTGTAGGTGACCCATTTGATTTCAGAGAAAGCCAGATCTGCAGATCCTATTTCTCAAAGACACGTAAGTAATTTTTCAGATATCCCTGGGTTTCCTCATTGTAAGGTCAAAACACCCATTAGAAAGGATCGCAGTGGCATGCTTTCCAGTTGGGAAGCAGGTCTCTGCCTGAACAAACAAATGGTGTTGACCAGGGAAGATGAAGAAAACCTGATGAACAAATGACAGATCTAATACAGAAATACTCTGTCCCAAGATTGGCAGTGTCCAGACTATTTCTAATGCTCAACTATGCTACATAGCTCTACAGGACTTCTCCTTTGATCTAACACTGCAACAGATTCCTAGATGCTGGATCTTGTCCAAATGAAAATCCTTATCCAACTGGAATTAGTAATTACTAAAAATCCAGCCTACAGGGTAGTAGCATCTTGAGCTTCCGCTGCAAATGATGAGCTTATTAAAGCACTGTATAAATCAGAGAGCTTCCAGGGTCACATTTTATGACCATAAAGTTGATACCTCGAAATCCTACTACTCGGAATTCATACAAAACATACTCTGGTGTCCTGTGCCATACACTCATGGCTCACAGAAAAGCAGATGTGAAGGAAGAAACTGAGGGAGAGGCACAGCTAGTATAAGTTATGTACGCTGCCCTGGCTTCACTCACCTCGTGCTATTAAGTAGAGGCAGATAATCAGCTCCCCCCCAACACCACGTTTTTTTCTAATTCTGCTTGTCTGCTTTCCTGCCTAAAGAAGACCGAGCCTTGCCTTCTCCTCAAACCTAAAAGTCAAGTCTCAAACTAACGTCCTGAACCTTGTCCAGCTGAACCAGCCCCCGCTCTTGTCCCCTTCTCCAACTCCTCTGGGTAGAGAGGAGAATCAGGGCAACGTTGCCTGGACTAGGGTGCAAGGGAAAATACCCACTCAGTCACAAAGCCAGCTGGAAATCCTTTAAGAGACACACACCCTGCACACATCAGGCCTGGGTCACTCCGAGGACACTGGATTCGGAAAACAAGTCCAAAGGAACCAAGGAATAATGGAAAACCAAATAAAATAAAATAAAGCCCCAGGACACAGGTGGGAAACAGATATGCTGCCGGAAGCTAATCTCAATTTTGAAATACAGTTTGGAATTTCCCTCAGGAAAGCTCCGCAATGTGGAGGGCAGGTTGAGTCACCAGTTGCTGGAAAGGCAAAGAACTGGAGAGGAACCTCGTAAGGCTGGGGGGGGGCCACAAAGGATGCATCTTCCTGCTGGAACTGACAGAGAGGGCTACTTCTGCCTCCCAAACTCCAGGCATGCTGAAGTACATACTCTGCCAGAGGTCGATGGACCTTACTGTAAAGGAGATAATGATCCTGCAGATGCTGACTGCACTGATCACTGAGAAAATGATAGTTTTCCAGTCATGGATCACAGCGCATATGCAGCGTATTTCTTCAAGGAAATTAATTTTTAAAAACAGATAGGAAAAACTATCCTGGTCAGACACTTCAGGTTTTTGAGCTGGCACAAAACCCCAAGTATTTCACAGCTGCATTTTCAAGCGCACAGAAGGGCCTCTGCCTGAAACGTTAAATCTAAACAGTGCCCAGCAAAATCACTGGGACTCCACCCAGAGCTTGCCTATACGGGGATGTTCAGATCAATTAATGGTAAAAGATCGACACTAAAGCAGTGCTGCTCCAGTTTTTTTGAGTTGTAACATTCTCTAGAAACTTCTCTCTTCCTGACGCCTTCCTTCCTTCTTTGTAGCACTTCCACAACCACAGAATAACCAAGCACCTTTAATTCATGCAGCAGCTCCACTTCTCTGCTAACGGACTGAAAAACAGCTGTAATTAATGAGGCAGGTGTAAAAAGCCCCACACCTAGAAAACTCAAAGCAATCAAAGCTAGGTGGCTTTTCCTGGATAACCACTTGTAAGTGGGTTCCCTTCTAGCATTATAAATTTCATTTTTTTGATACATATTTTGAATTAAAAGAACTCTTTGCATTTTCTTAACGTTTCATGATCCATGAACCTTTCTGTGATCCTCTTTAGGCTTTTGAGATAGTCAGAGAAACAGTCAAGTGTGTTAGCGCTTGCATGCATTGCAAGATAAAGCGACCGTATACTGCTGAGCTGTTGGGACTGGAGACAACTCCCAGAGTTCCTTTGAACACTTTTGCAGCAATTATTAAATCTTTCTTTTGTTTAAAAAAACATCTTCCCCACTGATCTGTGAAAGGCTCCAGCAAATATGGAAAATGCATTACACAAATAGTTTCACACACACACACACAAAGACACAACAAATCCCAGACTAAAGACATTTTTGTCTTTCAATTATGACAACAGCCGTTTTTATCTGTGACTAAAGGCTCATTTAAAAGGCATTTAAAAGTCAGCAGTGTTCCTTTACCATAATTTATTTTACATTAATCTTCCTATTTCTAGCTACAAATACATCTTCTGCAAATTCGTATAGTGCGGTTCATAAACCTGTCTGCCTTAGCTTGCACATAAGCAAAATTAAATCGTACAAATGCAACTGCTCTGTTACCATTTGGAGTGGCAGATGTCCAATTGCCAGCTGCACAAATACTGAATATGAAGCACTAATTATAAAGTAATCAAACGCTTCATTAAACCATATTTAAGAATTTTATTGTCACTTAATAACTACAAAAGTAATAGTAGATAAACACACATGTGGCCCATTACCACAGCGTCCGTCAAGTTTTAAGCATATCCATAATGTGATGGATAAATGAGAACAGTTGACTGGACAAATGTAGACTTTCCAAAAGCCTTTGACCCCGTCTTTCAATGAAAGCTCTTGGGAAAACAAAAAATTAAGCTGTCACAAGATGAAAGGTAGAGTTGCATCATGGATTAGAAAGTGGCAGAGACAAAAAAAAAAGGAACAATTTAAAAATAATATATAAATCATTAATTGTGGCAAAATGCATCAAAACAGTGCCACAAGATTATCTTCAGCCTTAAGTCAAGTATATACATTTACAACCTGGGAAGGGAAATAAATTAATGCAACAGTATTTGCCACTGACTCAAAATCACTTAAAATCATTAAAAAAATAAGACAGCATGACAGCAGAGACCATCCACCTGGCTTACAAGTTTACTTCTGCTATATTATTCTTTGAAGGAAGGAACTCCTCTTTCAACTTCTTTTTGTCCGCAGCACAACACACAAGCTAGAAGTGTTCGTCTTAAAAAGCATCCCACAGCTGAGCACTGTCCTGCACACTCCGCTTGACTTTATAGCCACCATCAATTAGTTTAATGTTCCCTTTACCTTTTCGTCCGTACTGCCCCCTAAGTTGAGGGAGCTCCCTCAAGGAGCCTGATAAATTTAAAGAGAAAACCTGTGACGTGGCTTCCTGCAATCAGGCCATTAAAGTTACACACTCAAATCCCTTTCAGTCTTAAAGTCTGTGAGGCTGTGACATCGTCTTGTCTTAAATCGCACTTTAGAACTCATCTGTGTCATGATGTCTTTAAGTAATTCAGCAGTCAGGCTGATCACACCCAATTAATCCTGATGATTCTTCCTTCACCTGCCCCTTTATTATTGAGAGAACAGACAGCTCTTGAAGCCAGACAGACAAAGTTGGCTTTATTTTATTTTTTTTAACTCACACGGATAGTACCTAGCCCAACAGTCTCTGGCTGCTTTCCAACACCTCTGGCAAAAGAGGCAAAATACAGCAGGACACCCAAGAGGAACAGGTGACAGTACATATGTGGTAGTCGAAATTCAATATTAATGACATTATTCTAACTTTAAGTAAATTTTGCAAGTTGTTAAGTTCCAAAGTAATGATCCTCATGCAAAATAGAGATCTGTGCGTCCTTGATGGCTGTCTTTTTTGAGTAAAGCTTAAAAAAAACGCAGTACTTTTGTGTAACTGTTCACAATGTAGAATGCTTGGATGGCAGTCTACACGTTAATGAGATAGCTCACATCTACCAACACAGGTAACAGTCATCTTATCTCAATCTCTTACCTCTTGTCTGAAGCAAAAATAGGAAGGATTTAAAGAAAAGCAGCAAAAGTGGCTAGAAACATGGGCAGATTCTCATGATCTTTTTTTTTTCTAAATAAGGGTCCCATAAGGAAAGCACAGTTACAAATATTTGTTTACCAGATCTCTAATGAAAACAAAAAGCAATGGATTTAACTCTTGTAATAAAAACCAAACAAACAAAACTTTTCTTATATGAAGGTAGCTGAACGTACTGAGGCAGGACCAGAAGCCAAGAAAGAAATGATTTCCCCAATTCCTTGAGAAGCCCGAAGCTATATTCCAAATGCTTGCTGCTGTAAATGCCAACATAAGGATATACTATCTCAAAAGCAGTCATGTTGTAGATGATGCATATTACTCATGGACAATGATAGCTCAAGGCAATATTTCACATACCTCGAAACATCACTCAAGTTTGATCCAAACTGAAACACAACACTGAGTTGATAACAACAACAAATTAGGCCCCATGATTCTCCTGAGTGAGAATCATAAACCCTCAGGTACCACACAGGGCTCCTTTGAATTTAAAGTATTTTTTAAAATTGATACTACTCTCCATGTTTTCAACAAAGGAAATCTATGAAGATTAATTATAACTACTCCTCTCATTCTACAAGAAAACCCCTTCTTACAGGGATAATAGTGAATGCAAGAAGGGCACGGCACCTGTCATATAGACGTTCAGATCAAAACAGACCCCCAAAACTGAATGCTACGTGGGCTAAACTGGCCTGAAACACCAACCCCGCTAAAATAAGGAGTAAACTGTAACATTTAAGCACTTAGTGTTAAACAATAGCACTTACATTTGACCTTGTTCTGTTCGCTTGGGTGGGAGGATGCTGGTTTTTTCCTTCATTATTATTATTATTTTGATTAAGTTGGTGTACAAAAGGTTGGGTAATTCAGCATAAAAGCACTGGGAGCTGAAAAGATTAGTAAAAAAAAAAAAAGCATCTCTACTGCTTGCCCTCTAGCACACAGGAGTCAATACAAAACTCCCGAGAAACCCTGAAGAAGGAATTACTACACCATACAACAGATTTGATCAGTGAGGGATATAAGAGTCATTTTAGGGCTTAACATAGTTAAGCTGGCAAAATAATGCTTTTCAACTGGTTTAATACTCTACAGAATGACGTAGAGCAATTAGTCATCCACCTCCACAAGGGAGGAAAATTGGCTAGATGCAGACTCAGAAAGGCAAGAAAAAGCATTTTTCATTATTAAAAAAATGAATCTTTGAATACAGGTCATCGTGTTTGGGATACATCAAGAGAAAGTAAATATGAAGTGCTACAAAAACACCTTACCTCACCTTCACATCTCTGAATATGTACAACTGATTAGCTGCCATAATTTACACTAGATCTTCAAGGATTGAATGGCGAAGAACTGCACGTAGGCTTCTGGAATGCAATGTAGCAATTTGTACTAAAATTAGCATATTAAAAACAAATTGCTAAATGGCACAAAGACGTAATTTGCACAACAAGCTTTCCGTTTGGCTCTTCAGCCTGCAACCTAAGGAAAACATAATATTTGATTTGGACCTGCCAGTATCCTTCAAGCTTTGGCCCTCCAACAGTTTCTTATAAATTATTTATAACAAACATTTAATGCAAAATTTTTAAATATACCATCAGCTTAATTGAGTGGTACCAAACCAGCGAGAAATCAGAAACAGATTTTCACTCTTCTGTAAGGTAACGCTTAAAGTAATACAGGCTATACGTGAGTTTTAAAAACAGTATCAGCAACATCACAAATTAACACAATGAGAACTCTGAGAGAGATAAGAAAAATACTTTTGTACTTTCTGGTTTGTTTGCTCTCTGAATTTGAACTTTTGATAGAGTAAGGAGGCCATAAAGGCACAGCAATTGATAGAAGACCACTGGGCCACACAGACCCCAAATACGCTCTCAGCTCTTCTGCCGAAGCAACTAGATTTCAGGGTAACATCTCTCTGATATTCCAAAGTAGTTAGCTTCGCATTAAGTATTTTAGAGAAAGTTGGGAAAGAGCCCTTAGTTGTTTTATGAAAGTTACTTTGCCAACCAACTTTTGCTGGCTAAGATTTAAATGCAGTGGGTTCATATCCTCAAAAAAAAAAAAAATTTCTCCTCTGACCCTTAAAGTGCAGTTACAGAATTATTGCTAAAGAAAATCTAAATCATCTTGACATCTCTACTGAAATTACCTACTGCTAAGATAACCCTAAAATAAAGCGGGCTTATTTACTGTTTTGCTTTTTAAACTTGGACCATTTAAATGCTTTAATTTACAGCAGAGCCTTTATACACATTTTTTTCGGCGCAACTGACAGACCAACAAACTGTGGTCCCAAACACCAAAACCATAAGGAGGGACCAGACCTTCTATAATTAGCCCCTTTTTCTTCAGAACACACACCTTTCCACCTCCCACCATTAACCTCATCCTCATCTTCCTTCTCCTGTGTAATCTAGAAGCGGATGAAAAGTATCAGTTCACAGGGCCAACAATGTGGGGATTATTTCAAAAATTTGCATGCTAGTAAAATTTATTTTTCCATGGGTGAAGCAACAGAGCTTGAGCTTCCTCTTCCCTATGAGGATTATCTCACAAATTACTTTTACCATGAGGAAAACATAAAAATATATACTCTGCAAAAGTCTCATTCTATTTAAAAACTTCTAAGTTTGTCCCATTTTAAGAGCATTTAATTTTGTTCCCTCTTCAGCCGGCCTGCCTCTTCTCAGCCATAAATCTGCACACCAACTTCCTTTTCCCTCTGAGTTTCTATGCCGCCCATGCTACAGTTATTCAGATCCTGTACTCCTTCCCATTCCCACACTCTGAAACCTCTTTCACAACTATTCATTTTGGTCCTTCACCCATGTCAGTGTTTGTAACCAGGAGTCACAGTCTGGCATGGACGCCCAGAACCTTCCATCTCCTGCACGCCAAGCTCTTCCAAAGTGCCGCTGAAGCATCCCAGCTATGCGAAAGGCCTCCTCAGATTGCCCACTCCAAGCACTTCAGGGTAGGTGAACCTGTTCACTTTAGTACTATTTTCCTAGGGTCTTAACACTTCAAAAGCAGCCGCCTATCTTATATGTGTGAAAGCTTTTTGTAGGACAGGGCGTCTGTCAGGTAGCAGCACATAACTACAACTACTACACCCTTTAAAGTCACTGCCCAGGATATAAAAATATTTAATTTTTCAGCAAAACATCAGTGACAGAGGGCTTGATCCTTTACCAGCTACCACAATACACTCCCTTCTCAAGCACCTCCTGGATGACCCTGCAGTTGAAGCACCTTCTTCTTTCCATAAATTTGCTTGAATACATCTAAATTCCAGACTGCCTCTGAAGAACAGAGTTTTGAGGTCAAAACTACAGCCTGCTCTCTTGCTGTTGCTCCAAGCTATCCTAAAAGACCATCACCTGCAACAGAGCAACCCTTCAAGCTATTCTAACTCCCACCACCTGCAACAGAGCAACCTGATGATGGTCAAAGACCCACCAAAGACCAGCTGAGCAAAGGTGCCTCTCCTGGATGAAGACATCCCTTCCGTACAAAGACACCTTCTCTCTCCCTAAACAGTTTCAGATAGTTTCACCGCCCATGGCTGGGCAGATGCTCCCATCCCCTCTCAAGCGGAGCAGAGCCGCAGACCCGCATGGCTTTACAGCATGGCGCCCCAAGCACGATTTCAGTGAAAACTCCCCTCTTCAACCATCCACATAGTGCCACACAACCAGCCCTGCCCCAGCGCCAAGCCCCCCGAGACCCACCTCACCTGGCCACCCCACCTCAGCTGCCCCCTTGATGCCTCCCCAAGCCCCTGGACACCCTCCTCCTGCCCCACCATCGCTTCGGACACAGGCCAAAGGGACAGACTTGGGATGGGGGGGCCCAAACAACACGCTGGGGCACGGGGACAGAGGGGGCTACAGCACCCCCTCCTTAAGACACGGATGTGGGGGGGAAGGGGACAGGAAAACACCCATTTCCACCCGCCGGGGGCTGAAGGGCAGGGGCCCCGTTACCCCGCCATTTGCCCCCCTCAGGAAAGAGGGGCCATGGAGGAGAGGGGGTTCCCCCGCCGTGGGGCCTAGTCAGCGGGGCGAGGGTACGGAGGGCTGGCGGGGGGGTGTGACAGAGGCGGCGGCGGGACGCGGCCCCCGGGACCGGGGCGACCACTCACAGAATTCGGCGATGTAGTAAGAGACGGCGTAGTTCTCCTCACACCACTCCAAGGTGGAGGTCGGCGGGCCCCAGTAGCCCTCCCGGTCGGCGGCCGGAGCCATCGCGGCGCCCGCTTCAGGCCAAGGGGGAGGAGGGAGAANGGGGTCGGGTTGCCATGGCGACGGGCTGCGGCCTGCGGGCGCGGGAAGGCCGGGCCGGGCGGCGTCGGGCTCGCCTGAGGGGGGAAGCTCGGAGGGGAGAAAAATGTTGAGGTGAAAAAGGCAGTTTTAGGGAAAGCCTGGGGGGGGAGACCGGCTGGGGGCACGTTTGGCGCAGAGGGCCCGCGCGACGGCCCTGAGGAGAGGAGGCAGGACGGGCACCATCACGGCCTCCCTGCGGCGGCTCTCTCCTCAGCCGCTTTTCGGGCAAAAAACCCGCTTCCCCGGGTCGGTTCGGTGGCGCTGAGGTGGCTTCCCCTCGCTGGTTTTCCTGGTAGACTGCAGGGAGGGTTTGTAACGTGAGCGAGGCAGCGCGCTGGCTTCGTGTTTTTAAATGAGGAGGAAAGTGTTTCTCGTAGGCGTGGGCCGGGAGGAGGAAGGAGGTTTTTTATAGCACTGCCTACTACACGGGGGTTTTCTCTCATCTGGTGCCTTATTTAGTTTCCTCAGTGCTTACTACACGTACTTTACTTACACCCAGAACATGCAAAGTGCTTTTCAAACGGAGTTGGTATCCAGAGGCGAATAGAGTCTAAAAAAGGAAAGACTTGAAACAACAGAAAAGAAAACACACAAGTAGAGGCTTAATGATATGTGGTTTTTATGTTTCAGAAGAAGGTCCGAAGACTTGATGAGAAGCTTCGGGCAGACCTTGAGGGCTGTACACAGTGCTTATACCATGCTGGTCAGCAGAATTTATTATACCTGCATATAAACACACAAACTTCTTTTTCCCACATCTTTTTTCTCATCGCCTCCCCTTCTGTATGCTAAAAAACTCCAGTCTAAACACAGACCTTTCCTAGTGTAAATGCTGATGTTTTATATCGTATACATCTGTCATGAAGAATAACTTGCCTTCTGCAGTTCAGCTTGTATAGAATTGCTTTCAGCATCAGGTAGAGATGTATTTAACACTTTTCATAGTCATATAAAGTGTTCAAAGCAAAACTGATTGTAGTGATGGCAATGACAAAATACTTAGATTGGCAAAACATCATCAAAATCACTGTGGATTTTTTTATGCAGACCTGTCTTTTTATTTTTTTTCAGAGCTAGATTATCCTCCCCAGATTTAGACTTTCAAGACTGAGGTCTGGAAGAGTACCAAACTGATTCAGAAGCACAAAACTGGTTGTAAACGAGGAGGATTCTAGCCTGCTTGATGCCCTTCGGCTGTTTGGACTTTTGAAGGTTCCATTTAAATAGTAAGGAAGTTTGTAGAGCTTTGATCTATCTTCTGTTATCATGGTTAACCATTTTAAGATTAAAAGTTCTTAACAGAAAAATAATTCAAAGTTTGAAATGGCAGTAGTTCAGAAACTAAAGAAATAACTATTAAATACCCCATTTACACACCAGCAGCACAAAATGGGAACAGTATGAAAAAGCAAGCAATTTGTGTAATATTCAATTACGGTTGGCTTTAAATAAATAATTAAAAATATTGATGCTTGTTTGTTTTCTCATCACATGCATGCTGGACATGAGAAGATTTGTAACTGCGATAGAAACAGAAGTCAGGCGTGAAGCTGGCTTTAAAACGGGGCAAGATAAATTAATGAGAGATTGTATGGGGTAGATAGCAACAATACGGGTTGTTATCCATTCTGCTTTTTCTAGATAGAAAGACAAGCAAAAATGTATAGCTAGGCCTTAATTTGAATCGTTGCGGAATTTTTATTTATTTAACATGTCTCTGTAGTATTCTCCATCACAATATGCATTTATATCTGACTTATTCTGTGGTTGGTTCTCTGCTTTTGAACTCTGGCAAACCTTTCAGTCATTGAACTCGGAAGGATAGTATTGAAGAGGCAGCCACAAACTGTTACAATACACGCTTTTTTTTTTTTGTCCTAAAACTGTTTTGTAAAGGTAAATTCATCTTCCAGAAAAACAACTTTGACCGTTTCAGCTGTTACTATAATACATATTAAAAGCAATACTTTTCCTCTGTAACCTTGAGCTATGCTTTGTCATTCACATTACTGCACTGGATATAATGTGACAGCCTGAAGTTACTTGCATCTAAACGTCGTCTGTCTGACTAAACAGTCAAATCTACCTATGTCCAAGTGTTGGGTTTTCTTTGTCTGATCTGTAAGACCTATGGAGGGAATGTCTTGGTTCTGAAATAACAAGAGAAACAGACACAGAGCTCCTGAAATGCTTAGTTTCAGTATTACTAAAAATGTGCTTGACATGCCACTGGAGTAATTTCCTGTGGCCTTAGGTTGCCTGTGGCAAAGGATCCTCTTTCCATACAGTTTTATGTTGCCCTGAAACCTCATGGCTTAACTGATCAGTTAGGTTAATTGAGTCATGTCAGTTTACACCATTAGAGCGATATGTCCTATAAATTTAGTATGTGGATCCAATAATTTTTTGCCTGGGGAATGGGAAAGGGCTGCTGTTCAAAAATTGCAGCACGTGTTCGGCTGTTTCTCTTTGTGATCCGTGAAATTCAGGGAACGACACCTGAAGAACATTTTTCTCTATCCCTGCTCTATGCAAAAACTTGATCGTGGCCTGTGCTGCTGGTTCATTTCTGCATAAAATGAGACCTAACAAACAGATTGATCAGAACTCATTATGGCTACATATGTTGGAGAAGATTGTCCATATTCCCTCTCATCAGTATATGCATGCGAAGGGGGAGATAAAATTGACACAAAATCTTCAAGATGTTTGCACTACTTGGTTCTAATAATGTTAAAATAAAGGTATCAGCTACATAGATAAAGCTGAATTCTGTGCTACAAATCGCCTGTGCAAATTTTACGTTAATTATGAACCTGTGCCTCTTCTAGGATCCTACTTTAGTGGATCATAGTGTATACAACATCTTAGGCATGGAATCCTGAGTCAGGGTTCTCAGCTCGAAAGTCTCACATCCCATGATCGTGTCGACTTCCGAATACTGCAGCTCACAATGTCATTATTGGCAGCTTTCTGAATTGTCTAGTCCGTACTGGTTACAGAAAAAGGCCATTAATACCTCTAGATCCTGCAAGTCTGATCCTGTGTAACATGTAATTTATCCCATTGACTTATATGCAGATAGCATGAGTAAGAAAGATGCTAAAAGCAGGATTATAAGAGGCTGAATCAGACTCTTTGTAAAGTGCCTTGAAGTCTAAGGGCTCTTTATGAGCGCTGTTGTTGGGATGACGATAACTATGCCCGAAGCAATATCACGGAAGCTTATTGGCACCTGAATGAGTGAAAAAGGGAAGTCATTTCCTAATGTGAAGAAGGATCTGATCCAAGAAACTTCAGCAGACTAGCAGAACTGATTTCCTATTCATAGCTAGGTAAAGCAGAAATGTCTGCACTGAAGTTAAATGGAGTCACGTGTTTGTAAAGCATCATCAAAGGGACTCAAGTCCTAGAGCCATATAAATATTCATAAGCTCGTCCCTGTAATATGACTGTTCTTAGTCATATTTTCAAGGCTATTGTATGCATTTTGGCAAATGACTGTGGTAGTGAATGACAGCATTACAGATTTCAGCTCTGTGGATGCTGTGAGCATCCAGCACTGAAGGGCTCAGATATGAATACAACAACCTGAACAGTGTTATAAAGTGTTGATGAAACCACAGATTGCTGAGCGCAGGTATTCAAGAAAGGAGGTGCGACCTGCTGAGGACAGGACGTTCCCTCATGCAGAGGACGGTGCAGTCCTATACCCAGTCCTCAAAGCAGATTTTAGGGAGGCATTTTTCTTCTCCATCCTTTTCCTAGCACAAGCCTATCTGATCTGGTCTATCGAGGCATATCCCAAAACCTTTCAAATCAAAAGCTGAGGCAGGTGATACCATCCACAACAGGTCCCATTTTACCAAAATTAGGATGTTTGCTTTCTTGTATCAGTGGATTAAGCTGAAGCTTATCTGCACCCAGTGGTTACTACCCTGAAAGCAAACAGCATGCGTAAGTATCTCCAAGCACCTGCAGCTTTCAACCCATTCTATTAGCATGAAATAAAATTGATGTCAGTTTGCACTAATTTGCAGGGCTGAAATTGGTGCGGGAGAAGATAGATAAACCCGCTGTTCAGCCATTCCCGAGGGAGAAGCAGCTGACACTGGGAAAAGTGTGGAAGGAGAGCTCAGCTTAGTAACTTCCAGTCATCTGAGCTTACTTCACCCTTATATGTGAATCAGAGCCCTATCAGAGCTGATAGCTGCAAAATGTCTATGGTAAATGTACACCAGTTTAAGCTGAAATATCAAAAGAAAATCTATCATGGGAGGGAGACTTTCCAAAAGCACAAATGGCATGTGCCTCAATCTCATTGACTTTCAAAGGAATCTGGAAATGGGTCTGCCTTTGTGCTTTGGAATTCTTCTCATGCTTTAAAAAAGCAAAAGCAAATACCGTAGCAATTCATTGTTTACACTTGTAAACAGCTTTCTCTTTAGGAAAAATATAGCAAGCTGTCTTTTTCTGCCTGCTAAGTTACATACGCAGAGCTCGATATGAAGAGGCTTGCATGAACTTGGTAACAACATTTAAGTGTGTTAATCCCAGTTTGGATCCTGTCTTAAAGGCTCAGTTCCCTTCCATAAATGCTGGCATCTTGTGTCATTTGAGATCCTTTCAGAGCAGCAGCTGAAGGCCAGGCAGGATGCCCTGGTGTCACTGGATCTTCCGCATATGGCTCTCAGCTGCTTTGTGTCCAAAAGCACTAAATGTCTATGTTTTAGCAACTGAATTGAGCTTAGGTGTCTGGCTTTTTTGGGTGGATGAAGTTGGGTGAGGTCATGAATCCCAACTCCTTACTCTCTTCTGAAAAGCACCCCACTCTGGTATGAGGTCAATGAACTTCCTGTTAACGTTTTCTGTGCTCACAGCATCCATGGAAGGTACATACCTAATTGACTCTTGGACTTGCTTTGACCTCAGTTGGCTGGAATTGAGGCATTTCTGGGAAGCAGCCTTACTTTTGGATATTATACCACTCATTGGAGTCATCTGTCCTTAGGACGTAACGTCCTTATATGAAGTCTGGGAGGAGAGATATACCGGAGGACGAGAGGCACAAAACATTGGCTCTCTCCAGCGCAGGCAGCACTGAGTCCATTTGGGACTCAAAAAATGGCAGTAACGCTTTTCACATGGTGAGAACAGCAGTGCTCCTCTCTTTTTTTTGTTCCTATCCTAGCTCCCTCCCCATGAATGGAGCTGAGAAAGGGTTCGGAGGAGAACACATCGCTGGTTCTGTCTTACAGCCAGCTCCTTTTGGGGAAGAAAAGGGAGGGCACTGGCAGCTTGCAGTTAAAATAAGAATCTGTACGTAGTATCATGATATTCCTGCGGCACAGAGGAAAGTCAGGTGTTGTACAACAAACGTATGTTCAACCCTGCAGGAAATACTTGGAAGTCTCCACGTTTTACGTAACTTGACAGTGTCCGAAGCCATTGGGTGAATTGGGCAGGACCTTCCTGGTAATAGCAGCTACCTTGTGCAGACAGGTGGCCTTAAATAGCAAGCTTTTGGGTGTCAGCATCAGTTTGCTAACCTGTCCAGCTAAAGCTCCTCAAGCTGGGGCCTCCTCCTATCTACAATTCATGCTGCTAAAGTTTCTGGCACTAATGATTTCAAGTGCCAACTCCTGGTGTGTATCCGTCCTTCCCACTCATACCATTTTGGGTGTATGATCTGATGGACACTGGACAAAGACTGATCAGTGACCACCGACTGCAGGAATGGGAGTCCCAACGAGGTAAGGGTGACATAAGGCAAATTTTGAAGGCAAAATATTGTCAAGAAGCAAGAAACTGTCTGGAAGACAGGCTAATCTGAAGTCTGTGAGGGATAAGGGCTGAAGCTTTTTTACCCCAAACCCCGGTGGGAATGGATTTAGAGGAACTAGCTATTGCCAGTGTCTCACCCTTTTCTTATAACCTTCAGTTTAGGGAAAAAAGCACCCACAAACCATTCGTTCACTGTATCTTGCATAATGAATCTATTAGTATCTGAACCTGGAAGGCGATATATCCCGCCCCGTGCTCTATAAAACCCTTGCCCATCCAATTGTGCCCTGCTTGGCATTTGGTCTCGTTGATAGGGAAAGCAATTTCCTCATATTGCTGCTCTTGGAAACCCCCGCAACAAAAGGGGAAAAGCACTAGGAGCAAGGGGAAAGTCTCGGTGGTAAGCAGACACAGATATATTAAAATGTCAAATGTTAAAAAATTTTTTAAAAAATTGAACACTTGAAATATCTTCCGTTGCACCGCACCTACAGTAGAGAAGGCAGCTGCTATTTTCTTCCTTGATCTCTGGCAAAATGGCATGTTTACCCCAAGCATATGCAAATTTTTCTACCTAGCCTGGAAATGAAGCATATTCGGCTCATGTAAAGAAACCATTGTTATATTTCTTTCATTTAATGCAGGAAGGAGGAGGAGGAGAGGAAAGAGATCAAGTCATTATTTACTTGGCAAAAATCCTTCGTTACTTTTCTGGATATCAGTTAATTACCAGTGAGCTAATCAACTTACACCTCAGCCAAACTCTTTCCTTTAACAAGGCATTAATAACGGAGAGTGCTCAGACAGTTCAAATTGACTTTATTAGCATAGCTTGGCTATTTCAGACCTACGAACTAAAAGGGGGATAAAAGAAAACACAAGGAAATACAGGAATACATTTTCACTTGCAACTTTCTTCTGGGGTGACTTGTGTCCCATGGTCATTCCCGCAGTAAATGTTTGATGATCAGCCTCAGTAGGAGAGCTCATTACTAGACAGAGAAAAAAAGAAGTTTTTGGGAGCTTTTGTACCACTGGCCCTACTTTCTTGGTGGCATCAGCTCCCAAGAAGTGAGTCACTTCAGCTTGTATTGCAGAAAGCCATCGCTTTAGCCACCTTGGTGAGGCCCTCACGCTCCGTGAATTCATATGAGTGAGAGCTGGCTTCTGGGCATGGTAGTGCCCAGGTGTTTGACACACCAAACTTCATACATCTGTCATACCAAAACTGTAGACGAGAGTGGGTCCATCATGACACACTTTCCTGACAGTTTCATCCAGAAGTCTGACATAATTATTTCATTACAATGTGAATTATCTAATTACAACATATGAAGCTACATCATACGTATGAATCACATTCTGAATTCTGTCTGTGTTAAGGCGTTATGGCTGCAAAGGTAAGTCAGTGTGATACAATACTGAATTACTGGCTCAGGCAACTTCTCTCTGTACCGAGTGCTGAGTGTGGCAGCTGTGGACAATCTGAATCACTCGATGGTTTTCCGAGTTCAAATGCCACAGTAGGTGTGACCTAAAAGTTAGGCAACGCTAATACATGGTTTAAACTTGACGCAATATGCTTAGCACAAGCCATAGAGCACCCTCTGTGAACGTTGCGTGATTTCTGTGTTCCATATTAACGGCTTTGTAGCTTTCTGGTAGAAACTGAAGTGTGACTGTCTCAGGAAAGGGATACAGTGACTCTCCCTTGTAGGCTATACTTAAAAAACCAAGTCTAGGTTTGTCACCTGTAAAATAAGAAAAGGGCCCTTGGAATAACCACTGCTGGTCCCAGGGCTGGCCTTTCTCTAAGACCATTGCTGAACAAGGTTGGGGGACTACTCTAGGACTGAAATGTCTGCATCACTTCTGCAGTCCAAACCATGGGCCCCATCCACGATCAGGTACGACTGATACAGGTTAGGGGACTGCTGATGCTCGAAGGAAAGGGGAATAAAATTCAGCCAAACTCCAGCTCAGGTCAGCGTCTCTCTCGTGCCAGTCTTCCCAAAGACAGCTGTGATGCACTCAGAGGTCGGTCCTGTGCATCAGCCCATTTGATCAAAGGCTAAGCAGTGTTTCTGGATGAATCAATTTTTTTTTTAAATGCCATCAGAGCAAAGATGCTATCTACTATTCAGTGTTCCTCATGTACCAGAGCCAACCAGAAACAATTTAACACCTTCCTTCTTGTATTCTCTTTTAAAAGGAACATTTCTACCCACTGCTTCCATTGCCAGAGACTCTGCACGATTCACATGACCATCTCCATTTTTGAAGCCAACGCTCTCCGAAGGCTTTGGAGGCCAGACTGCTAATCTCATGACGAGCAAGTGTGTTTCTTGACAGTGTGATTGGTGTTGGCCCATCGCCCTTAATGGCTTGGCCCTCTGACAGCTGGCAGTGATTTTCTGACGACTGGAGCCCCAGTCACATGCCCCCTGACAGCAGCAGAATAATATTCTCATGCCTGCGATAATGGCAAATGCGTTTGGAAAGCTCATGAATAAAATTCCCTTCTCTGTCTCTTTTTATAACTCTGACATGCTTTTCTGTTGCCCAGTTTCTCCTCATTCTTTTTTTTTTTAAAACCCCTCCCCACACACACACTTATTTCTCCCACTCTATTATTATTCCTTGCGTTATCGGAGTGACAGAGACAGACACTTCTAATTTCTTCCCTGCTCGAGGCTCAATGCTCTTTCTTTTGGTCTTTGAGCAATATTCCCCAGATATTGTTGGCAGGAGGCTCTGTCAGTGCTGAGTCCTGTGTGAAACTGCCGTGCAGAGCCCCTCTTATTTTGCTCCTACCAGCTTCTAACAATGCCGGTTCCGTCTTCCATCACCCTCGCTTGCCAGCTTTGATATTTATTTTCAAAACATGCCTTTGACTCTTGTGTTTTCTCAGGAAAGTTTGGGCTTGGTTCCACAAGCCTGACATACCTCCTAATTCAAAGCGCAGAGAGGAACCTCGAATAGAGGGAGGGAGGGGAGAGGGGGAGCCGCCGTGTCAAAGCTGATTTTTATTTTTGCCTTAGCTCATGGAAAGTATTGTTTGCCCCCAGCTGAGCAGGAAGAGGTGGCTGGGGCTTATAGCTCAGCTATGTGTCGGAGCAGGATTCGAGGAAGCAGAGTCTGGGGATTTTCTTAATGGGACTTATTTATTATCCCAGAGAAACTGGTCACAGGAGGGAGGGGATTGCTGCTAGCATGCAGGAAACCTGTTTCAGCAATCTGGGATGACAGATTAATATCTAATTCTCTAGGGGTTCTGGTAAGATAGGGAAATAGATTATCTTGCTATTTGCAATGCCCCCCTCAAAATGAACGTGCGTCACTAAACGAACAGTCCTACTTCTTTTTCAAAGGTAGGACACCGCTGCACAAACCAGACGGGTACCGTTGTGCATAACAACACCCCACCCCGGCCACCCCCCCTATTCCGTGATACCTGTTTTACGATTGCATTCATTTAGCGGTGGTCAGTGGTGCTCAACAGGTCTGGCTCCAAGGCTGAAGCAGTTCCTCAGCTGTGCTTGCTCTCTGAAAAGAGGACTCAGACTCATAAGTCTTGCAGTATGGGCACTTTGCTGGCTCTGAGCCTGCCTGCAGCAGAAGTTCAAAACTTCCACGCCGTGTTTAGGAGTGGCTGAGCAGAGAAAAGTGCTCCCTTGCCAGTTCCAGTGTCCTCCTCTGGGTAATGTGAACAAGAGCTGGGACCTGCATGACTGCACCCAACATGGGCTCTAGCCTTCCTTTCACAGCTGTGCCCCAGGCTATGCACACATATGTGAAGAACATGGGCATGAGCCTGGTCCTGAAAATGAGCTTAAACCCAACAGTCTTTGGGACTATTTATACATAGGACAAGAGCAACGCATGTAGAGACTAAGACTTTCGGTATTCCTAAATCTTGTTGCGAAGGAGATCCACAGCTGGAGCACGAAACTCCTTTTGCTCACAAAGATATGTCAGAAATAGCTGGTTTAGGTGTTAGCAGAATAACTTGGGCATGCAACCACTGTAAAGGAAAGGGACATGAGGCTTCTGCACGGAATGAGCTGTTCTGGGCTCGGCTGTGATTTCTCTTCATCTTTCTGCTGCTTAGCAGGGGCACTAGTTCCTACTGGCTTGTGCGGGTGAGGGAGGAAAGTAGGACAGCTTTATGTCCCATCTGAGTCTAGGTCAGCCCTGGGAACACTTCCATGCACAGCAGGACCTCTTTTCCTGGGGTTCCCAAGAAAAACCTGCAAGGCTGTAGCCTGAGCTCTCCCAAAGGCAAGAATATGCTTTTTGGAAGTGTTCAGGGGAACTCCAGGAGAACAGCTTCTTTTGGAGGCAAGGAAATCGCTGCAGCTACCTGTTCAGCCAGGTGTGCGAGCTGAAACAAGTGGCTCCCTAGAGCCCCCATCATTGTTCTCGGGAGCGTAGTTAGGGCAAGCTTCTGTTCTGTGCTGCGTGAGTGTCTCAAATTAGGAAAAATACCCTGCAATTTCCTCCCATTGCTGCACTCTGCTTCTGCTAAGAAGGGGCTGCCACGGGGGATCTTACTTTATTTTATACAAAGACTTTCACATGGGCTGTCTTCCAAAATGCTCAGAGTTACCTGGAGGGTGTTTTAATGGGGCATTTGTGAAATACTGTCTGGAGCACTTACTGGTGGTCCAGGAAGATGATCTGGCTCATCAGGGGGCCTTGGTCCACCTTGATTTCTGTTCTCAGATAGTGGGATGCTGTAGGATGAAGGAGACCAGAGCCCAGTGCTCTCCTGGACTCTGGGCATCATAGTGCCACTGGGGTTTCTTGTCTTCTGTAAAGATGCACTGTGATCCAGTATTGCTGTTGGTAGCAACAGACCATCAGCTTTGTGCTGAGTTTGCAAGGCCTTAGGACTGAGCCTTGCCAGGTTTTCTGTCTGAACTTTTTTCACCTGCCTAAGCTTTGTTTTGCTTGGTTTAGCTGTGACAGCGATTTCTCTGATTGACCAGGTGTCTACAGCTAATTTGCTATACTTTTGTGTAACCATAGCTTACATAAGTAGCACTAACAAGCAGTTATTCTATGAAGAACAAGACACAGCTCTAACACAATGATGTATTACAGAGAAATCCAGGGCTGGTACAATAGCAGAGACCTTGAGAAGTGGAGACACAGGATGCGGTATTGAGGAGTGCAGGCATGGTATGAGAAGATGGGGCATGGGCTGGGACTGGAGACCTCACGGCTATAAACAGCTCACCCACGGGTAGTTACAGAAATGCAGACCTGGATCTGGACAAAACTAGTTTTAGGGGTAACAAAGAAAACAAAGGAATAGTATCTAAGATGCATAACATACGTATAGTAAATTCGGATGTAACCTGGATCTGTAGACTCATGAAGAAAGAGAAAGGTGTAAAAGCATATTAACATGCGTATAAAAATGACCTGAGTGATGAAGGATAAACCAGTAACACAAACAGCCTGTTCTTCCCAGTGAAGCGCACCAGAGGCTGATGACTTACGGTGTTACCCTCTCCAGCAGTCCAAAGTTACTGATTTTAAGAACCAATGGAGCAACGGAAGACTGAGTGTAACACCAGAAAAAGGGATAGAAACTAAACTAATGTGATATTAATTGTATGATTACTATTATTGCAACTTCTTCTGCATAGAATTACTCTATATGGAATTATTATTCTTTCTTTTTTCTCTAATAATTAGAGCGAGACCAATAATGATTCTTGAATTAGTGAGTTAATTTTTCAATTATACTAACAATAAGTTCTTGGCTTTACCTACATATATGGTGTGCCTCCTCTTTGCCTTTGCACGACATTTGGTTATAACACTTCAGAGGTTGAATTTTTTGGATGAAATACAAATATCTACAGAACAGGTGTTTCCATCCAAGCTGGTTACCACAGATGCCCATTACTGTCAGCGGAGACTATAATTTAATCTTAAAGTAGAAGTCTAAAAAGGGGTCAGATTAATCATGCTGTAACACTGCCTCCTTTTTTTCTGTTAATTATACACAGAATCCAGGCTGAGTAGCTTAGACAGAATTGGTTTAAGTCTTCAGATGTTTTGAAATGATGTGAATCCAGCTCAGATGTGCACACTGTTCTGACTTCACATGATTTTGTCTGCAGACCTGAGATGTCCTTGATGCAGGTGATCCTGGAAACCCTTCCTAGAAGGATCCATTGATCTTGTAATGTTGCTGCAAGGGTAGAAGGGGCACGCAGAAGCAGCTGACCAGGCAGCTGACAAGTGGGATCAGGTCCCATTTGGGAAGCTAGGATTTCCTCAAGGTTTCCTCAAGCCAACACCAGAGCACGGTCTTGTATTTAAATAAGTGAATTTGGATGCGAATGTAGGCTGCAGCTGACACCCCGAGCAGCGTAGGCATAGCTGTGCTGGTGAACGACAGTGACAGCTACGCTTGCGTTCAGTTTCCTAATATCAGGCTGAATTTGTTGGCATGACTTTTCAGTTAGTTATCTAATCTGAAGCACCTAAAAAGACCTGACACTCAGAAAACAGTATTCCTTTCCAAGACCATTCAGACACTGATGTTACGGAGAGCTGCCACATCAACAAACCAGCTCGGCTGTGCTAATGGATGCAATTCCAGGGGAGGACTTTTATATGAGTGTGTCTAGGCTGGAGCTCAGGCTTTGAAGATCGTTTCCTACCCATCTGAAGCATCTCTCACTTGAACATATCAGTCCTTCACTGTTCATTTATTGGGTGTATTTACTCCCTTTGCTGGCTGGTAAGACCTGCTGCCCTGGCCCTGTTCTGATTCAGACCTTACAGCCCTTCTCCAGGGCCTCTGGTGGACCCCGATTTATCACAGAATCATAGAGTCATTAAGGTTGGAAAAGACCTTTAAGATCATGTAGTCCAACCGTAAACCTAACAGCGCCAAGTCCACCAATAAACCATGTCCCTAAGCACCACGTCTACACATCTTTTAAATACCTCCAGGGACGGTGGCTCAACCACTTCCCTGGGCAGCCTCTTCCAATGATTGACAACCATTTCGGTGAAGAAATTTTTCCTGACATCCAGTCTAAACCTCCCCTGGCGCAACTTGAGGCCATTTCCACTTGCCCTACCCCTCGTCACCTGGGAAAATGGGTTCCTATTATAAGGGGCTTATCTTTCATGCTGGGACTCCAAGTGCCTTGTCAGAAGAAAGCACCATATTGCAGGAGGCCCCTGCACCATGCATAGATGGAGTAGACATAGTTCAGCTCAGAGATCGGGCTTTGAATTCTGGCATCTTCTGCATCTCAGGACATCTTCCACATCCCCAGACATCTTCCACATCCCTGGAGCCTTCACTTCTCCATGAGGCTGTGGTTTCCATCGCGCATTCCTCCTGCCATTCATCATCCCTTCCTGGTTTAGGGCTGGCATCAAGCAGGAGCTCTCAGGATGGCTTATATCTTCCATGTGCATTACCCTATGGATGGAGAATGGGTCCCAGTGCGCTGCAACTGATAGCAAGGCTAGCGACTGAAAACGACCCTGCTGAACATCTTTTACCAATGCAGTCATGGCAGGGGGAACCAAAAGGCCTTTCCTCCAAGAGAGTTACTTTGCATGAAAAGGCAACTGTTCACTGAAACGGGAAAACCTACAACTTTTCCTTTGCTTTTTAATTTGAAATGGAAATTTGCAGTGGAGAGCAGCCATTTCGCAGTGCAGCCTGTGTTAATCAATTGTCCCACATACCGTTTTTTAATTAAACAGACAACTGGAGTGAACTAGGGCAGGGACAGACGCACAGGGAAATTTGGATTGCAGATGATCGTGGGGGTGATGCAGTGAATGCCGGCAGTCAGGAGGTCTCGAGTCTGTCACAATCTCAGCCACAGAGCCTTCTGTTTGACCTTGGGCACATTTGTAGTCCTGAGTGTTTACATATCCCCCATCTACACAATGTATAGGTCTTCAGGACAGGCCCTGCCTGTAACCTGACGTGGCACCTTCCCCTAGGGACTGCATTGTGACTTGTGGTTGCTGCAGTGATACAAACAGATATTGCAAAAACACTGTAACACTGCAACCGTTAGAAATATTCTGTGTGCAGGTAGATAGAAGGTAGTTACCTAAAAGCTCTCCCATAGGATAGGCACACTGAATCAGATTTGTTTGTGGTTTAAATCCACAAAGGATTAATTGCTCTCTACCGTACTGATTCAGAGATGTTTAGTCCATCTTTGCTTCAAACAAAAGTTCCTTTGTGCTAACTGGGAATGTATTGTTGCCTGCGTCCTGTCTAAAATTGGTTAGCAGTAAATACAAAAGAGTTGCCAATAGGAGTGTTTTGGCAAGAAATGCCCTGTGTTGGGACAGGACCACTTGTGAAGGTGGTCATATTAATGATGTGATATTGCTGGAGTGTTTACTGATTATTGGACATCACTCTGTGAATCTCAAAGGCTGATATGGATTCCTGAACAGACACTTATTCATCTAAAATTGCCTAACATTTCTTAGAACTAATTTTTGTTTGCACTGAAGACCAGCATTTGCATCTAAGCTCAGAGTCTTACTGAGCTGGTCAATGTACAGCTAGTCCCTCCTGCCAAAAGTGCATGGTTTGACAGCAAAGGCAGAGGTGATGGGGACAGGACATCCATGGAGGTAGGGTTATCCACCCGTGCGCTACACAGCAAGTCAAGTGACCAAAAGACCAGAGCTTTTGTCTCTGATGCCCGGTCTCATCCAACCGACGGCACATGTTCTTCTCCGTGTTTCCTGTTCTGCTGCTTCAGATGTGCTTTCAGGATGGTTTGTTGGTGGCCATCATATGAGCCATATGTCCCAGGTCCTGGGACAATTTTTCTCACTCGCCACCTTAATCTTAGAGGAGCTGGCACCCGTGTCCCACGCTGCAGAAGAGCTGGGTGAGCTGGGGTTTTGCTTCCTATCATGTCTCAGCTCAACAGGGGTGATTGAAGCAGCTCATTGGTTCTCAACTCAAGCCATGCTTCCCCTTGCCAGCTGAGATTAGAACATCAGTAAATTCTGTAGGGCTTTTCTTCCTTTTTTTTCTCCCCCATAAGAGGTGCAGCAGGTTCTCATTTTCCTTTTTTTTTTTCCCCCCCAAAAGGGGGCGCGGGGTTTTTTTTTTCTTTTTTTTTTTTTTTTTTTTTTTTTTTACGGCCAAGACAGTTAGAAATGTACTTAAAAATTCAGACTGAGAATCCCCTGTATTCACACAATCCCAAGAGCTGGGACTCACCCCCCTTGCAGCCCTGCCTCCTCACCTTCCCACAGTGTAGGATGCACAGTAGCACAGAGGAAGATGAAAACAGTGAAAGGCTCAATAGATGATGATTTGGTGACTCATATTTGATGAATGCCTCACAACCAGCTTTACATGGGACTGCAGTAGTTTAACTGCTTCAGCCCGCTTTGCGTCTAAGGCAGACTACGGTCCCTTCTGCTTTGTGGCAGCAACGCTTCCAGTGCCAAATGTTGTGCTTTGTTAATCCAAGTGTATCAAGAGACAACTGCCTTTTGCTGTTTGCAGCATGTAAAAATCAATATGCCACTTACATATCCTCTTTGACTGTCATCCCAGACACTTCTGCTCTGCTATTACGTGCAAAAAAGTTTACCTCCTTCAAGCAGAACACTGTCTATTTTCTGCATGAATGTGAGAAATGCTCCAACATTATGGCCCCATCTAAATTACAGCTTGAGAAAAGGATTTATGAAGGATATTACAGGATGGGTGGCTTGTGAAAACAGAGTACTGGTCCCCATGAACAGCAATATCCTTTCTATTTCCACAGCCCTAAGCTTTTACTGAGAACCAAATTTTGACCATACACCTCAACTGTAAGGTGTTTGTAGACCTCTGTCTTGGAGGTGTGGTGGAACAGGTGAGGACAAGATGAGATCCAAGAGCCAAGAATCCCTCATATAGACCTGTCCTATCTGATCTGCAACACAGTAGACTATTTTGGGGCTGAAAGGCCAAGCTGTTGTGCACAATATATGAAAGACATCATGGCCTGTGGGACCATGGTCTTAAAAATAGGATAGAGGGGAGAGAAGCATGGAAAGGGAGCAAAGGAGAGGAAAGATGGTTGAGGAAATGATTGAGAATGTCCTGTGGAGAACAAGCTACTTTGAAGCATCTAATGGCCAAAACAGTGCACATAGATACCTAATTTAGATATCTAAATCTTGGAATAGGAAAATCTTGGAAGAGAAAAGCCAATGCAGATGCTGAGGGGCACACAAGAGGGCTCAGATGCCAGGACCCCTTGGCAGAGTGGGGAAACTGAGGTACCTGTGCAGTGGGAGGACAGTCAGGCAGTAGAAAATGGGAGCCACAAAGCTAGGTAGTGGGCAGCACCATGCACGAGGCAAAATCCCCTGGTCTCTGGGATAGATGTGCCACACCGAGGTCTCCCTCACATGGCACACAGAGCCCGGGTCCTCTCCTGAAGTGGAGCAGACAGGGAGGTTGTTGCTTTTTTTCCACTGTTTATCTACTGCCCCGGTGGTCAGAAATACCTCGCAAAGCCAGAGGTTCCCCTTCCCCTTCCAGCAAGGATTTCTATCCAGACCTTGGAAATCTGTCTACCAACAGCCTGCTGGTCCTGGGGATGGGCTGGAAGTCTACCCTCCTCCCAGCGATGCTTGGCAATTCAGCAGCAAAGGCACCGTACTGAAACAATCCCAAATCCTTGCTGGGATAGTGGGCTCACCCAAACAAGCCTCTTCTGGCCTTCCCTGCCATATGGCAGGAGCCAGCATCCCCTCCTTCATCCCTTGCCCTCTCTGCCGGGTAGGTGACAACCATCCCACCTCAGCGCTTGTTCCGACTGCAGCAAAAGGAGCAGGTTTTGCCTGTTTTCCCGTGCTCCATTCCCCCCATGGAGGCTCAGAGGAGACCTTGGGGTTTCTCCAGCAGCCCTTCTCGCAGCAATGCCTCCTCTGCAGTCCTGCCCATGGTGACTGCTGGCTCTGAGCCCGCCCTGGCTCCTTCTGGGGGAAGGTGCCAGCAGATGGTGCTCTAAGACCCCAAATTTAGCTCTTCTGCCCCACATCCCAGGGCATGGGTACCTTGGCACAAGCACCCCACAGTACCCGCTCTGCTCAGTTCTTTCCCACCCTGGGCACTGTACTTTGAAGTTTCTGTAGGGTCAAATGCTGAAGACAAGGTTTCAAAGTTATGCATGTTATAACACCTTCTAGCTCCATCCATCCCCCAGGGCCTTTCGTACCAATAGCATTTTTCGCTGGCAGGAGGGATTTCCAAGCTAAGAAGAAAACGATATTAACTTCTTTCATGAGAATTGATCCATTCTGGAGAAGCTCGACTAATTCTTTCCTCTAACTCGCTCATAAAAAGCTGTGGCCTGCATCTTACCAGCATATCCTCGTATAGTGGGTGCCACTGACTTGATGATGGTGCTTTGATGAGACTCTGGTCCAGCTCAGAGATGTTCCCAGCAATCCTCAGGGATAGAAAAAGCCATTTTCTGATAAAAAGACAAATTTCAAGGCAAAAAAAATCAGTTCAGCTAATGACAATATGCCCTGGACTCAGGCAAAAAAAGGCAGTGCTGGTGAGAGTGAGTTACAGCTGTGCTCTGTAGTTTATGGGAGAAGTAGGGTCTGTGTTTAGAAAGCAAGAGGAGTGTAAGAAAGTGCTTTTAAGCTGTCAGCTATTTATGTCCCTTGCTTGTTTAATTATGGACTAAATATAACGGTGGGAGGGACCAGAGGGTGCAAGTACTTGATGCCTTTGCACAAAAGCAGCGTAGAAACTTTAAATTCGTGCTGCACTACTGTTTGCTGTATGGTGATGACTTGTAGGGAAGCGATAGCAAGTGGTGAAGGTTTGCCTGCATTATCTGGGGCATGGTTGCTTGGGTATTTGGGCTGGGAGGTCAGACAGTAAGTTTTGTGCTCTTGCAACTTGTGAGTCCTTCTGTTCAATTGCTGCTATGAATGATTTCATAGAATCATAGAATCATAGAATCATTAAGGTTGGAAAAGACTTCTAAGATCATCAAGTCCAACCATCAACTAACACCACCATGACTCCTAAACTAGGCCCTGGAGTGCCACGTCTATACCTTTTTTGAATGCCTCCAGGGTTGACGACTGCACCACCTCTCTGGGCAGCCTGTTCCAATGCCTAACCACTCTTTCGGTAAAGAAATTCTTCCTGATGTCCAAAATTTATTATTTTGTGGGGGATCCCCCAAGCTCCCATTTCAGTAACAACTCTTCCTCACTGGAAACCAAGCTGCTGTTGCTCACTCAAGACAAACCAATGCTATGGTGTTTGCTCCTATACTCGCAACTGGTTTTCGTGGCCAAGTCTACAGAAACCACTTTTCCCCACCAAAATGCAGCTGCCTCTGAGATAAACCACAGCAGGGGTTTGACATTGTGCAACTGCTTAGCGAGAAGACTAGTGCGTCCTGCTGAAACTGTAAGGGGGAATTTGGGTTCGCAGGATATAATTACCAGAGCTGGAGTTTGGCTGTGTGACTAGAGCTAACATCCTTTCACTCCAAAAAATTGCTGTGAAGGATTTCAGGTGAACATGAGGCTCGTTCCTGAGTCCCATCCTGGAGACGGCAGCTCCTGCAGCGGCTGTGGCATCCATCATGGGAGGAGGAAGATGCTGGAAATGCTGCTTAGGAAGCCCTGCAATCCTCCTGCACCCTTGCTTTTGGGAAGAGGCTGGGGGAAGAAACAAGCAATTTGACAGAAAACGGAGAAATACGCCAGTAATGAGATAGCTGTCAACACTCCCTGTGGATAACCTCCCGACAGCAGAATTATTTATAGACAGAAGTGTCTGAGAACTTATTTTCTTTGACACTGTGGCCGTGGCAGAGTAATGGATAGCTCTACGAGAAGGGTTTTCAAAATCACTCGGTTAGGAGCAATGAGGTGCAAAATTACATCTGCAAAGAGATGGAAATGTAGATGTTTGAGATGAAAAGGGCCTTGCTCGCCTGCCAGCACCACCCGGTTCCCAATGGGGAAGAAAGAGAGCTCTTTTCTAAGCACCCCGATGTAAAATTGTTCTTTTTTATGGGTATTTTTGAACACGTGACTATGATATGTGGAGCCTGAAAACTAGAGGCAGTTGGGTTATTGTTTGCAGCTCTGGATGCCTGTGTGTATAAATCCCTGCCTACACAGAGAAATTGGTTTTCTTCTCTCCAGAGGAAGAAAGTTAGAAAGAACTCCATTTAAAGTGGAGCTCCCGTTTTGATTAATTCCTTGCGATAAGGGAGAGAATAGCTTTTTCCAAAAGGGCATATACATCTGAAGATGTCATCGGACAGAGAGCTGGTCAGAAACTGCTCACATAGAAGTGCAGCCAGCAAGCTCTCTTTATTTTTATTCTTCCTTGCCATTGCTCATGACCCAAAATTAAAAAGTATCACTAGGCTGAAAATTAGTGGTCTTCTCCTTGGGTAAGGAAACATTTTGCTCAGGGATCGACAGGAAGATTTTATTTTACTGCTAAAAACTTCTTTGTCAGACTGGGCTGGTGTTTACTGACCTTTGGGATTTTGAGGGATCCAGGCTTTCCAATCACACTCAGTCCTTGGCAAAAATGTCCCTCCAGTTCTGCTTTTTCTGATTACCGATGAACTTTGGTCCTGAGAGGAAAGTGCAGCTCACTGCTTATTTATTTCGGCTGTTCTCGAGGCTTCTGCTGGTCTTTATCCAGGATGTCTCTTTTGCTGGATTAATTTCAGGAGAAAGAAGGGAGGAAAACTGGTACCCAGTAAACCGCTTGCAGTAGAGACATTTCCCTTGCTGTGCTGCAGCAGAAGGTGACATTATTTCATAGAATAAAGGGGCAACCACCCATTAAAAGTCATAAAGATGCCCTGGTTGTTATTAAGACTGAATTGCAGCTGCAATGATTTGAGTGGCAAAGGGCTCCAGATGCAATCAGTTGGTTCACGGGGTCACCGTGAGCACGGTCTGCAGGCTGCATGGCTCCTTTCTTCTTTCCTGCTTCGCCCTCTGCTTTCTTGATACAATCTCCATCTTCTTCCATGATGTATACATACAATACAAGAGTCTTTATTATTATTCCTGTTTGCAGCAGTCATTACAACACTGGGGGTTAATCAGCAGGGCAAAATCCAGCCAGCGAGTGCCAGCAGACCCAAGCATAGGCATTTGATCACGTTTTGAAGCCTCAGCATTAGGGAGTCAGCTGTGGTCTAGCAAGCAGGGAGGAGAGGTCTGAGTGCTATCCTGTACTCTTTTGGGGAGCATTTCTGAGCCCTTGGACAGATGGGGTAAGCAGCAGCTCTGCAGTTTGAGCACTGACTGTGCTTTGTGCGGTTGGTTTCCTTTTCCTGACCCTACCCAGCATCCTTGTGTTGCTATACACAAGCCGCGTCCATCACAGCGTGGGATTAACTTCATTTTCCTTCACACATCTAAATGCAAACGTCTCCATTTGATTGAATCACCCTCAGCTCCCATTTTTAATCACAGAAGAGAAATGGCCACTGCTAAAGCAATTCTCCAAAACATTTTAGGTGCCTGCCTTAGGATAAGTCAGATGACGTATCGTGCCTCTAAAATAAAATGAGACAACTTCTCGCTGACTTGGGTTGCCTATGCCGATTGTAAAGGATTGAGATACAGCCCCACTAAAACTTCACCGAGCTTCATGTGCCTAATCAGCAAAGGGATTTTTCCCCAAGCATTTAAGAACGTAGATAAAGATCAATTTAACACAACTATTAAGCCCAGACATATTGGGCAGTGCTTGGGTTTTCTCTGAAGGTCACGCTCCCATGCGGTGTACCAGGAGTGCAGTTTAATCCTCTGGTCTGCAGATGCTTGTGAGTCCATGAGACCTCCCCAAAAGGCTGGTGGAAAGTAGAAACAACAGGCTTAGCCATCTTAGCTGTGGTACAAGACTCAGTAGCTCCATGGGGAAATTTGTCCAGTCCAGATTGAAAACCACTGTCAGAGGACATGTCCTCTTCTGGGCTGTCCTGACATCTGTGTTAAAGTCAGTTGATGATGGCAAACCCTGTCCTTCATCATGATTCAGACTCGGGGGTGTTGGTTCTTGCTGTCATTGCAGCTGTATACCCAGGGCACGTTGATTTGTCCACCTGGGAGAAGCATGGGTGGGGTGGTGTTGTGTCCTCCCCTGTGTGACCTATGCATGATGCTGAAAGGCGCCAGGGACCATGTGCCATCCCTGAGCCATGGACCAAGACTCACGGAGTGATCGGAGACTCCTGATCCAGCGAAAACTTGTATCTGAGGCCAGTGGTAATAAAAGGACAACCGAGACCTCACGGGAGACAATTCGCAGTTTTAATCCCCAATTTTTCCCTTCCCTCAATTTGCTGCTCTTGCCCCATCCCCAGGGCAGACCCAGGCTGGGGTAGGGGGCTGTGAGTAGGAAGAGCCATCCCCTGAGGGATGCCCCAAGCTCCAGCCTCTGGGCTCCTACACAGGAGCCGGGTGGCACCGTCATGTTGTTCCGTGTTCAGGTTGCCTGCCTGTGGCCCTGCCTTCTCTCCGCACCATCGCTCCCATAAAATGAGCCGTGTTCAGCCATTATGGATGCGGAACGTGTTGGCGTGGAGGGAACGCCATTCATCAAGGGGCTCCGGTCTCTACTCATTATGTGCCGGCTACAATGAATCAACGTTAATGAGGCAATTTTTGGTCATTTCCACTTTGTATGCACAATAATTATTTTCCACCCTTGCAAAATAGTCCCTAATTAAACTGATGGATTTCAGCAAGGTCTTGCGAGACTAAACCCCGTTCCTTTTTTATAGGGGTAGCATGGCCTGTGAAATCTGCTGCGACTGAGCTCTGTAAGGCACAACAGAGTTTTCAAATGCCTCCCTTTGCTGGATTTTAATAAGCTGAACAAATGGAAACCTTTGGTGAAATCAAAGATAAAGAAAGAGGCGACACGTCTCTTTCTCGTGGATTAAAAAAAACCACCCACCCAACCTAATTCCTTTAAATGCCCTAGGACAACGTGATATCAAATGTGCAGGAGAACAAGATGAAACTCATTAATTCACTTGAGTCAGGAATGCCTGCTCATGAAAATGCAGGCAGGAAACTGCTCTCTTTTTACGGTCTGAATTAAACAAGCGGCGACGTTTCCATGTATTGCCCCCTGCTCTGTAAACATCCCTGCTGCAAAGGGACCGTCTGAATGCAGCATCTCCAAGCCGTTGTGCCACACTAGAGTCCTATTTCTTCTCGGTGATAGCTGTTGAACCAAGTGGAGGTCAAGAGCCTATTACTACCAGCCTTAAAGACAGCAGTGCTCTTTGAGGAGCCTGGAGGAGCCTATGCTTTAAAGCTAAATGGTCTCACTGTCAAACTGTAACTGCTGTCCTTGGAGCAAGCTGTTACAATGGCTTTGGAAATGGTTGGTGCTTGTTGTGTGAGCAGATTACAACAAATCAGCTGAGCCACAGCAATTTCTTTGGTGTAAACTTGTGGCTGGGCAAAAGCACTGTTATTGGTCTGAGCTTAGGTCATGAGCGGAGAGGATGAGCCTAAACTAGATTACGTCTCGTTGTCTGCAGGCTGGAAAACTCACAGAGGCAGCAGATGAGCAGTATCTCAAGACAGACTAACGTGACGTTGTGTTTGTGTCTTCAGGCATTAGGAACTGTGGCTGCTTATTTATTTGGGGGTTGAAAACAAAAACAAAGAAGGAATCTAAGGCCTTGCCTAGAGGCTCCTAGCCCATGTGCTCTGAGACCAAAAACCGCTTTGTTGGGAACCTTCATGGAAGACAGATGCAAGCCCAAAGCCAGCAGCAAATTGGGACTGACCTCTCCACACCACGTAGGAGCTCATCCCTTTATGCCCCGGAGTCTCCTTCTGTTCCTAGGGGAAATATAATTCATGCAAGCACTGACAAGACAGAGGAACTTAAAGCTGAAATGCACAGGGCTCAATCAATGGCATCAATAATGATACAAAACGCCTGTTCACCCCAAGGGCAGCGTTGTGGCAAGCTGAGACATTAAACACCAGGCCAGGGCTGGGATAGAGGGTAAGTACAGCGACTGTGAAATTCTCACACTTGCAAACCAATGCCTATCGCAGACCAACACCTATTGCAGACCATTGCTGCCTCTCCCTCAGCCCATCTGCAGCGGCCATGCCCTGTACCTTTCCTTCTCTACACGTCAGCATCTTATATGCCACCTTTCAGCCTGATTTTCCTTTTTCCACTTTTTATTTGATGTGCAACCACCAAAGAAAAGACAAAACAGAGAGAAAGATGACCGAGACCTTAAGAGGCATGCTGGCAAAATTGTGCTCAGAGCAGAAGTACATCAGTTTGGATGTGGAGCATTGATTTATTTTTATCACTCTGCTTATTAACTACACAGGACTTGCTCTTAAGAAAAAATAAATCAAAATGAGCCTAGAGGAACTGTGAGACATAAGGGGAAGGATGTTTGCTCAAGTTATTTCTCATCATGAAATGCTTTTAGCTCCAGATCTTAGGTAGGGAGCCAGCTCCCCATCTTCCTTTTCAGTAATTAAAAGAAAAAAAGAAAAGCTGGCAGTTTACCAGACATTCTTTGCACATAGAATTAATATCTTTTTATCTTCCAGAGATAATACATTGAGCTGGAGGAGTCAGATCAGAACATGAATATCTTTGTTGTAATTCCAACTCAAAGGAACATTTTTGCCGTAATAAACCCTAACAGTATTAAGTGGCCTTGATTTTCCATTGCAGTATTGTGGCTTGGTACCTGAGTAGCATCACGTGGCTGGATCTTCAGATGGGGTAAGCTGGTTGGTTTACCAGTAAGGTAAAAGCTAAAGCTATTGATTTAACTGGGACTCTGTTGCTCTGATTAAACAAAGAATCTAGCCCATTGTTTCCAGTAAAGTTACCTTGAGGTGATGCAGCAGAGTATCAGTGTTAGAATCAAGTTGCCTGGCCCTGGGGACACAGGACGCAGTGAGACAATTAGTGCAATCAACAATGCAAAGGTACTGGAAGAAAAAGTAAAGGAAAAAGAAGCAAATTCCTCAGGCGTGGTAATTCGGGGAGACAAACAGAAAGTCAGTGCGTTTACTAGAAAAGGTGGTCTTGAACAGAGAGAGTCCTTACACTAAAAATGTAGTGACGCTGAATCTCCTGCCTGAGACCAATTCCTAGTGAGCAGCCTGAAGGAGACAAAGCAACCCCCTGCCTCCCTCCCAAATTCTTTCCTTTGATTGTTTGTTTACCTATTTTCATATCAAAGAATCAACTTGGGTGTCTTCCATCTTGGCTATCACCATCCCCGAGGAATGAGCTTCAAATCAACCTTCTTGGAAGCTGGCTTCTCAGGAAACCTTCTTCAGTAACAGGTTTTACATGTCTTCTTAAAACCCCTTTCAGAAGTATCAAAGTACCCACTAATTGCTGTGCCCTGCCTCACAAATACCTGGATCTGAATGGATGCATGGGACCTGTTTAGATTGGATGAGTTAAGAATATTTTATTATTTCACTCTCAGGTAGACAATCAGGAGTCAGAAAAATGTTGCTATAATCAAGTGACTTTGACAGAGCTAAGCAACTGAGCGTTGCTCCACACCTCACGGTCTCCATGTTTTTCCAAGGTCTTCATGTCATTCATGTCATTCCGGTCCTCATGTCATTCCTGAGAGATTCCCAAAGCTCTCGTCTTCCTGTACCAGCTTAAAAGAGCTCAAGGAATCACCCACTCACATCCTAGATGGAGGAGACCCCACAGTTTGATGGTTGTGTCTTGAGATCAGTTGTTGCTTCACCACATGCAACCTGGACTCCAAGACCAGATCACTCTAAGTGTCTACTCCAAACAAAAGGAGAAGCCTCCAAAATGGTCTCCATGGATTCTGGCTTACATACCAGTAATCTGTAATGACCCCATATGCAGTAACATCCAACTGTCTGTTTCCATCAGCAATGAGAACAGAGATGGGCACAGAGAGGAAACTACCAGATTTCATCAAGTTTCAGCTGCAGTTTCTCATCCTCAAGGCTGTGCTATAAAAACCCAGGCCATGGGTGTCACGCAAACCATCCAAGTGCCCACCTAGCAGGATGGCTTGGAGATACAGCTCCTGCATGCACGCAGCATGTGAGCCAGGGGAGCAGCTTATGGTCAGTCCCTTTGGATGCTGAGCCCCTTCACAAATGGAACCTTCAGTTACAAGCAGAGAGGAAATAGAGCAGGTGAAGCGTTTGCTGTGCAACAGACACCAGTTAAATTAATCACAGGGAGATGAGCGCTAATTAACTGATCACGCTAATGAGAACCTTGGATTTTGGCAATGCGGTTATTTTTTTGATCGGAGAGAATTGTAGATGCTGGTGTGGAGGACGAGGCAGCGCGATCCTGAGAGATTTATGTGGGCTCCGCATTGCAACTTCAAGAAAATTATTTTAAAAGCTTTTCTATTAAAAAAGCTTTTATATTAAAAAGTCAATTACATTCTAACAAGAGAATAACAAGCTGAGACCTCATGTTGTCAGGTGCTCTCTGAGGTTTTCAGTTCTGGTCTTGCTGCCACATAGAGTAATGCTTTTTTTTTGTGTTCCCTGTTATTTACCTGGGAATTTATGACAGTTTTAAGTCCATCACACTAATTCAACCTCAGATGCACTACAGATCTATCAAATTCCCAGAGGTCACCCAGGCCTGTGTTTGCCACCAGATGCGCAGCAGTTTCCTGATCCTTGGTTTTTCCTAAGGGGTATATGTGCCTTCAGAGAGATTATTCAAATGCTACTAATAAGCGACATTGGTTAACGAGATTTCTCTCTCGTTTCTGCAAGCCTCATTCCTTCAGGGATCTTATGAAGGACAAGTTGATCAAAAATCTGCTCCCATTTTTCAGGATTAATCAATTAATTAGTGCCAGGGCATGCCCTGAGGCCTGGAGCATCCATTCAATTATCTCTTGCTACGTTGCCAGACTGGTCTGTGGCTTGGCTCACACCCCTGCTGAATTTCTGAGCAGGTTTCAAGGGATAATGTGGGGCAGGAACCATTCCCAATAGGCACCTCAGGTCTGTAATGTTCATCTCCCCATATGCTGACCACCAAGGAGCGCAGGCAGAGATGCAGGGGCCGTATCACAGTGTCACAGACTTTTATATCTCTGCCACACCGGACAGCTTCTCTTAGACCAGCCTTCTGCTATTTCCTCTGGTTCTCCAAGGTGTCTGGGGCTACCAGGGCATGGTTAGTACAGTGCTGAGCCCTGACACAACTCTGTGCAGGGACAGGTACAGGAGCACAGCCCAACACTGTGCTAGCACAGCCGCACCACTTGCAACCCTGGAGGGTGGGTGGAGAGGAGACATCTGCCTGAAAATCCTTTCCGGAGGCTGGCAGGGAGACAGAGACTTCTGCACAATGATTATTAGCAAAGTGTAGGTCATAACTTTATATTTTGTTCCATATCTAAGTAGATTTATCATTTAAAAACAACCACCTCCTCTGAAAGGCTGCACCAGTGGAGTTGAATGACAGTGGGATTTGGTCGTGTGTTTCTAGAAGAGGGTTGATGGTACTTTTGCATAGAGGAGACCCAGTTTTTCCAGCCATTTCTGCCTGCCCTGCTCTGCCAGCCTGCTGTCTCACCAACTGACACAGGTGGCAGCGAGCAGCATCCTCAGCCCATTGGGACAAGAGACAGCCAGACCCTTCCGTGTGCACAACTGGGGTTTCCAGGTCCTCCATATCTCCTGCACCTTCAGAGCATCAGCTGTTGCGTCCATCTCTCAGCGGGTGTCGAGTCCCATGTAGGGGTTTGGCCCTGATGCAATGATCGTTGTCAGATAAAATTAACGGAGGTTATCTCATTCACATGGAGGCTGGTCAGCTGAGCAGAGCTGCGTGACAAGCTTTAATTAGATCCACAATGATTGTCCTCACTGGGAGAATTGTTTGGTGGCTTGCTCAACTCATGCAACATAAGTGTCTGGTTGCAACTCCCAGGTGCTCCTGCTAACGAGAGTGGGGAAAAATTTGTGTGAAACAAATTGGGATGGGGTTTTGGGAATGCTTTCCCTCAAACACACACTTTTCTGCTGTTCCCTCCCACAATCGTGTGTTTGCTCTCACTTTTTCCTCCCACATACGCACAATCACACCTTTGCACACCCTATTTCCGCTGGTCTTTCTCTCATGACCACATGCTCTTCAGTCTTTCTCCATTCTGTTGCTCACAGGCCCCCCCAGTTCATCTCCATCACATTTGAGCTCTATTTGTCTCTCTCAGAATGAAGTCTGATCGCAGAAATGCTCACAGACGAGTGGGTTTATGGGGAAAATTCCCCTCATGCAAAGCTCTGCTGCAGGAGGCCGATGGGGAAGCAGGCTGGTGTGAGCACCCAGGTACAGCAGTAGGTAGGCGGAGAACATGGATGCAGAGAGAGGCATAGGACCTTCAGGGGAGACCAAGAAATGCCTTCTGCTATCAGTTGCAATTGTGTTAACAGTGAATTAAGTTAGTTTGGACTATGGCCCAGATTCAGCAAGGCCATTCTTTAGAGTAGGTCCAACCCAAAGCAGGAAGGAAACTGTACAATATGAATGAGCTGGTCATAGGCTTACAATTCTCTCTGCTCCAGGCTTCTACGCTTTGGCTAATCACACTTCTTCTGCCCCCACTTTCTTCCCCAGACCTGGCAGAGGTCATATTTTGGACAAAAAGCCTTAGGCACGGTCTTACTGGGTCTTCACTGGTCAGTTCAGTGTTTTGACATCTGGCAGCAGGAGCTTTCCCTGAGCAAGACCTCTGAGCTTTGGTTGGTGTGAATGAAAGGGCAGGAGAAAGCTGGCATGCTTGCATTCCCACTGGGCCAAGTCGTCTCCTCCACCCACGCTGCAGAACAGCAGCTCCTTATCCCGTCAAACCCCCAATCTCCTTCACAAGCTTCAGATGGCTTAGCTTTGTTTAACCTTCCCTTTCCAGTTCTTAACAAAGTTCCTTTGGGCTTTATTTAGAGCCAGCAGTGGTTTGCACTGGGATGTTGCCAGGCAAGGAATTAATTTGCTTGGATGGAGATATGAGGGGTCAGCATGGCTGTCGCAAATTTAGACAAAGCTCAAATGTTGGACTGGCCGGTCATAGCATCTGGCTGTAGCAGTCTGGACTGGATTTTTCTTTAGAAAGTCTCTCTGGCACAAATGGGGCAACCTGGAGGAAAATAAATGGCAGAAGAGCAAGGATCTACCTGTTCTCACACACCTTTAACAGCAGACTTTCTTATATCTCAAGTGTATCTGGCATTCAAACTCCTACATGACCCTGCCCTGTTTTCTTGTAGCAGATATTGCTTCCATCAGAGCCTCAGCCTTTTACTGTGTCACCTTACTGCTGCCCAACTATTATAACTCATTTGTCTGGATGATATTTTAATGAACAGAGGTGACAGATGATGCTGAAGTCTGTCTCCTTTGCCAGGTGATAAGTGAAAGAGCAAAACTTCAGTGTGACAAGCTGTCAAATGGCTCTTCTGGAGAATTTCAGTCCTAACCATTAAAACATGTGGCTGAGAGCACCTGCCCAAAGCATCAGTCTCTGAAAGAGGCAATTACACAGTGAGACTCTGCACAGCTTCACTTCAGTTCCTAAATTGTTTCTGTGGCCTCACACCTTTGGTGGCTATTGGCAAAATGAGAAATGAAGGAGAAGAGAGATTGGCTTGGTTGATAGCTTCATTTCCATTCCCATCTTTGCCTGCGCCTTTGTTCCACTGAGGAAAACCAGGTAGAACTGCAAAAGGTCTGGAAATTAAGTGGAATCAGAAGGAAAATGGGAGTAATTTCTTCTTGTGCTTGCTCCGAAATTTTGAGTGCTGGGGGCAGAGATGGAAGAAATTGTTTCTCTGAACAGCCCCACAGTGGGACTTGCGTCACCTCTCTGGATCATCATGGAGCCAGTCACCATGGGCTTCCTTAATAGTCAATGGAGGAAAATAGGCACTTCTGTGGTGTGATTCATCTGCCCTGCTTCAGATCTTCAACCCTGGGCGAGCTGATTCATAGACAGCAGTGCCTGTTCCCCTGTGTTGACTCTGGGCTGCTAGATTGAATGGAGGTGTCTACAGGGGATAAAACAGATCCCCACCTCCTGCCCCTGTGTCTTGTCCTGGTCTCTATTTTCGACCCAATGTGCTCAGCTGTCTTATGGTATAGAGACCCTCAGTAGTCGTAGTGGGGTATCTTCTCAAAGAAGTCAGAGTTTCACAGTAAAGGACTAGTCCTTTGGTGGCTCTAAATCAGAAAGACCCCTGCTCAGTGTAACACAGCTCTGGGATTACATGGTGGCACTGGATCAGGCTCAGAGGTGAACCTTGAGGACTTCTCTACTCTGCTCCATTGGGAAAATGCAGTTTTCCTCCCTTTTTTGGAGTGGTGGAAGGCTGCTTTCTAGGAGCAGCTTGGTTTGAGGGCATAACTTCTGTTGCTCTGGGTTGTGCAGGTCTCACTGAAGCCCACTGGCTTCTGGATAAAATTCTGGATGCAAAGACAACTCAGAACCCAACCTGCACTCCATTGCATTTGCCTCCACAAGAAGGAACAAGTAATCAAACCCAAGGGCCCTAACCTATCAAAAAAATAAAAGACAAGGAAAACCAGGCACAAGAACAAACACTTAGGAGGTAGGAAAGGAATGAGACAACATAGCAAGTGCCCCATTCCCTGGTTAGCTATTGACTGGGTCAGTTTTCTGTAGCATCACCTCTTGCTTAGCTAGCACTATGCAATCCTTCATCATTTCTCTCCTCTGGCCCAAGGAGAATAATGTGATCTCCAAGGTCAACGTAATTACCTGCTTCTTCTCATTAAAGAAATTGCCAAAGTATCCATTTAAAATCATTAGCCTCTCCACCCCTTTCATTGCAAATGATTTATGAGGAGGTTATTTATTCCCTCCTCTTTTCCCCTGAACACCTTTCTAATCAGGAGCGGCACATTGAGGTGCCCCGTTCTTCAGGGTGGAATTCTATTTATTGCAAAAGGGGGAGCATGGCAAGCTGGAAAATAAAGCAGGCAGCTATTTGCTTTAAAAGGAATAAAATCCATCTCATGGCTGATACTAGAGAAGCAGCTCCAGCCCCAAGTCTTCTCCTTACAGACCATGGGACAGACCAAAAACCAGCTGTGTAGGGGAGGGTTTAGTAGATACTGGTTCAACTCTTGGACATGCAGGAGATAGGACAATGGAGTGAGTTCCTTAATCTCTTAGTTTCCCACCCACCAAAAAGGCAATAATTTTGGCCCATTTAAGCTGCTTGGAGCTTTGTGGCTGTCTTCCCACTTGTAATGCTGCATGTCTTCCTAGCAACACAAAACAGCAAATCATGCTTGGACACTGGCTATTTCGAGCCAGCAGAACAGTCATGCTTGGCCAGGCTACAGAAAACACTCCGTAGATCCCCATTAAATGGGAGAATTTGAAAATTTCAGCCCTGCGTGATGATGCTGGGATCTGCCAGAAGTGACAATAGTCTTTTGTTGCAGGTGTTTGGAAACTACATTGCTAATGTCGTGACAGTGCAATTAGCTGTGATTTTTTCAAGCAGTTTTAATGCTCCTTCCTAAGGCCACAGCTATACGCCATCTGAGATCTGCCAGCATCAGCAGACCCTGCAGCAATGTTATTCATTTAAACCTAATACAGCGTGCATCTTGTTACTGCAAGCCCTCTGTTAACCAGCTGTAGGAACCAACCCATTCCTTTTCTGAGTAATCCCAGGAAAATCCTTGTGGAGAGAGGGATGAAGAAGCGGCTTCTGGGTCCTGTGGATTTTGTCTGGCATTGTGATCACGGTGTGAGGATCTGAAGAGCTGCACATGCAACTAAGCAGCGTAATTTGTACAGCAATCTCCTTGCCAAGCTGTTAACAAATATGTCCAGGTGATGGAAGAATCAGTGGGGAGCTTTGTGATTTAGGGGATGGTGCTCGCCCGCTGCTGCCATCCCCCAAATCATCGCAAATACCTGCGGGATAAAAGTCAAACGCATGCAGGATACATGTAACTGTGATAAAGAAGAGGAGCATAAAGGGACTGGACAGAAAATCAGAATAGAAGTGGTCAAGTTCTGGTCTCACATCAGTTTTGAGCTCCTGTTCCATGGGTATGAAAGGAGCAATTTCTAAAAGCTCCCTGACTGTGGTTGAGCAGAAGCTCTTGGTGTAAGTATAGCTATTAGCATGAAATCTTTTAAAATTAAAAGAGTTGTGTCTCTCTTCTTGGTCTCAGCAGGCTAGCTTAGAAACCCAGCCAAGACCTACCATTTCTCCCAGTGTCTTTTTTTTCTGCCTGCATATGAAGGCTGCCTTAATTTACTCACCTCCAACGTCTTTCCATTACTGGCCCTTGTAATTACAGGATTGGTCTTGCAGGGTGTCCATTGGGAATGAACAGGCAGGAACTTATTCCTGCTGCTGCCTTGTGTTATGGAAGGTGTTATGGGTACATTATGATCCTAGCACTGTCTGCCTCAGTTTTCCCATCAGTAAAAGGAAGAAAATGACACTGGCTTTGGAGAGCATGGGGAGTCAAGCACCTGGGGGTGACTGCTTTTGTGGACTCCCTGGGCATGCTGGGCTTCACAGCCTCCTTGAGCACTCTTCACTTGAGGTCTTGTCCTGCACCAGAAACAAAGTGCCTGTGGCTAAAAGAAGGGAGAAATCAGCTTTCCTGGTAGTGTTTTTCTGCAAACACAGAGGGACCCTCAGACAGGAGGTGGAGTTTGTGGTTGCCTCCTGAGCCTCCATCACAGCCCTGCTCCATGTCTGGGGCTTTCTCCCAGCCCTCCCAGCCCCTTTGCCCTTTCCCCACTTGGTCACTGGAGAAGGCTGGATGTCTCAGGTCTGGTTCTCCCATGTCTCAAACATGGAAATACCTCCCTACTTCATCCCAGTTCACTGTGAAGTGTCAATAACTGGTGGCTTTTTGGTGTGGGGAGGAAATTTATCTTTTCCTGGGGAGAGAGGGCTGTGCCTTGTAAGACAGAGGACACGAAGCCCTATGATGGGGTGATCTTCCCTCCGTCACTACTGGTCTTTCGGGATGGGGGATGTCTCCCTTGATAGGTTTGTGCAGTGCACAGCATGACAAAGTTATCCTGGAGGATCAGCTGTGGTCCTCCAGCTGTGGACCCATCTGAGGGTTGAAGGACCATCCCTGACCCCATATCCTTGCTGCGGCACATGCCCCAGCCTGGCTTGGCACCACAGGCAGGGACCAAACAGCCAGGTCTCTGCCCTCCATGCCTGGTTTGTGCATGGCAGGCACAAGCGGTTTGGGTCTGAGCTCCCCAGTGCCACAAGGAATGTTTTGATGCACAGACATGCTTGTTCAACACCGCCTCAGCTCTGTGCTAATTAAATCCAAAGGGTAATCATTATTTCACTGAGTTTCCTCCAGCACTGTAATTCCATCTCTGCTGTGGCAGAAAGCCCTGAATGGAGAGGGAGTTACAGGGGCAGTGCTTTAGGCTAGGTTTTTTCTCCTTTTCATTTATCCTTTTCTCTTTTCTTTTCTTTTCTTTTCTTTTCTTTCCTTTTCCTTTCTTTTCTTTTCTTTTCTTTTCTTTTCTCCTTTCCTTTCCTTTCCTTTCCTTTCCTTTCCTTTCCTTTCCTTTCCTTTCCTTTCCTTTCCTTTCCTTTCCTTTCCTTTCCTTTCCTTTCCTTTCTTTTTCCTCTCCTCTTCTCTTTTCTCTTCTCTTCTCTTCTCTTCTCTTCTCTTCTCTTCTCTTCTCTTCTCTTCTCTTCTCTTCTCTTCTCTTCTCTTCCCTTCTCTTCCCTTCTCTTCTCTCTTTGTTATTTCTTTCTTCCACTCTTTCTTTCTCACTCTCTCTCTAACAAAAAGGTGTTTCTTCATGCGATGAGTAATTCCTTGCTGCAGAACCATGGCAGTGTGAGAAAGTCAGACAGGGTCAAAGGCAGACTGGTCAGGTTCATGAAGAGAAATCCATTGAGGGCTGGTGGAAACCAACCCCAGCTTGGCAGCTTCTTGAGGATCCAGGGATGTGGCTGGAGTCGAGGAAATTGCTCTGGGAAAGAGCAGAGGTGCTCACCCTCTTCTCAGGCATTTCCTGGGACACCGAGGGGGACTTTTGACCTGGCCAATACATGTTTTTGTTTGTCCCTCCCTCCCACCAGGCCCACCCCCAGTGATGTGGCATGGTCACCCCTCAACATTTGCAGGATGCCTGTTGCCCTGTCCCTGCAGAGCCGGATCAGGCCCCGTAGGCAGCAGGGTCACCTTGCAGTAGGTTCAGCCCATGGGAGGCAGGATCCATGCAGGATCACACAGGAGAGGGTTGAAAGGATCCTTCTCCCAGTGGCAGCAGGGACCTGAGACAGCAGAGGAAGAGGGAGAGATGGAAACCCCGCATGCCCCGATCCTTGCAAACATATTCCCACAGTGTGTAAGTGCGTGTGTCTTCACTAGGACTGCTCCATCTTCTCTCTGCTCCTGCCTGCAGAGGGATGGGTAGTGAACAGGGACCTCCCTATCACCAATACCCAGGGCTCTCCAAGACACCTGAACTGAAATTGGATTTTGTGGTTCAGTGACCAAAATCAAGAAGACTAAAAAAAAATCAGTTCTGTTTCAAGCAAAAGGGGTCTTCCAAGGGGGTTTCAGCAAAATGATTAAAAACCCCCACCAAATAATAAAACCCACCTAAAGTGACGTCATTGTAGCTTAATGCTTTCTGTCCATAATGAAATATTTTATTTTTGTTCTGGATTATTTAGCATGTCTTAGCTTTACTTTTTTTCTTTTTCCTTTTCTTCTTTTTTTGCCCCCTTTAAGATAGATCATAAAAGAAGAACTGGAAAAAAAAAAAGGAAAATACCAGTCTGGACTTTTGGTTACACTTCATTTCTGACTGCTGGAATGGGATTTTTGAGCATCCTCCACAGCCAACATATGAGGCCACACAGGAACCTGGTTTCACAGGCAGTTTCGGTCCTTCTGAAATTCCCTTTTCTCATTAGATGAGTTGTAGATGATTGCAGACAGATTATATTGAAAGTCCTTCTTCACAGCTGAGAAACTGAGTCAGAGATCGTCCTTTGCCTTAGAGAAATATCTTGCTGCTGTGACCATTTCAGTCTGGGCCTCCTCTGGCTCTTTGGAGTTCATCTCACCTGACTTCTGATGTTTCAAGTGTTAATGTCTCCATCCAGGCCAATCACCTCTGGCTCCCTTTAAAGTCAGCAGGGAGAAACGGCACTTCCAAGAGTTGCTCCATCTGGCATATTTTGGCACTTCTCCATGTGGCTGGATGACTCCCAGCCCTTATTCTTGGTGGTTCTTGGCCATTCCCTTCCCTGAAGATGACACCATCCAGAAGTTTGCCTTGTTTGGATAGATCCTGGCTTTGGCCACATCCTGTTGGGGCTTGCACCCCTTTCTCCATCAGAACCGCTCTATTTACCTGCTCTTCCAAGGTTTGCCTGCTTTTCTTCCTCCTGTTTCTGGCACGGAGGAATGGGCTGCATGATCTCATTGAGTTGTTGCAGGACTGTGTTTGCAGGCTGCCACTGCCGAGTGACAGGTGAGTCCTTTCTTGCTTGCCTCGTGTCCTCAGATAGATTTTAAGCTTTGTTGGGGCAGAGGACACGTTTCCACCCCTATCGATTTAGCACAGTCAGACTGCGTCTCTTTATTGCTGTTGCAATATAAATACCAGGCAAAACCAAAAACCTCTAAGTAGTTCTGTGATTCATATGAGGTTTGAAGAAATCTGGAGGCTTATCTATCTTCCAGTAGGCTAATGGGATAAGAGCCAGGAATTTCTGAGCTCTCTTCCCAGCATTGGCCTCATGCTCTTGAGCTGGGATCTCCGCCTGTATTATGCATTTCCCCTTGATTTGCCTGACACGTCATGTACCAGTTGAAGATGGATCCTTACACAGGGGAGTTTGCGCTTCCTAAATTTACAGACTGCACGGTCAAAAGGCACCACGAGGATCATCTTATCTGACGTTCTGTATACAGAAAATAGATTTTTCCCAGAAATTGGATTACAGCATCTCCTTTCATAGATACCTAATCTTTATTTCAATATAAGAAGCACTGGTGACTCAGCAGCATCTCTGATAAGCTGTTCCAATATTTAACTACCTTCATAGCAGTGAGTTGGTGACCACTTCAAAGGTTGAATTAATCTAGTGCTATCTTCCACGCATCATGTCTTCTTATTCCCCTTATCAGCATGGCTGAAGAACCTCCCCTTCTCTGCCTCACTATCAGACAGCTTTCCCCTGTGTAAATACCCATATGTAATGATCCCTCTCAGCCTTGTCTTTGATGAATAAGGTTATGTTCCTAAATCTTTACATTGACATGTTGTGCATCTAATCCCTGGCCCTCTGCTATTTCCACAGCCTCTGGTGTGTGGCCAGAAGAACTGACCCGTCACCTCCTAGCAGCCCTAGCCTACTGTCTACTAAAGCAAGAAGGTGTCCTTTCTGCAGGACCTTTCTTCATTTTGTATGCCCAAGACCTTTGTGGGCCTCTTCTGGCACATCAGCTTGGCTGGCACTCACCCATCCCCAGCTCACTGCAGTTCAAGGCGGTCTCTCAGCCTTTAGGGGTGAAATACCCTCTGACAGGGTATTTGCCCTCCAGGTTGACATCCCTTTGACTCTCTCTCCTTCATCCTACAGGATGCACCTATGTACCAGCCCAGTACGTTTCCCATCCCACAGACCTTTGAACTGCTCCCGCAAACCTCATCCACTTCTCACTCCCCTTAAAGTCCTTCTGCACCTCCTTCCAGTGCCTCCTCCCCAGCCCATCCTCCTAAGCCTGCCTCTGGGCTTTGAGCCCTTTAATCCTCCATGCCTGGACCTGCTTCCATTCGCTTCTCCACTGCTGTCCACATTAAGCCACGTTCTGGTAAGAAAAGGGTTATAACCCCATCCCTTTACAGCCACGTTTCAAGATCTGTCAGGGGGCCAGTTCTGACACTGTTTAATGCATGTTTTGTTAATCACCTCATCTAACGCAATTTAGAAGAAAAAAAGAGCAGAATGCCTTGGAGGAACCGTGATGTATTAAACCGCCACAGCTGCCTTTATCAGCAGATGCTCAGAGGCTGAAACGTGATGAATGCTGATGAAGGTTTTCTGCTCTGCCATCTGACTGTGCTTATAGACATATGTGCATTTGTCCAGGTTACAAGCTCGTTGATGAAATCCCAAATTAACTGCTCTATTGTTTTGCTAAGAACTGATGGTGCTCACCCTTCTGGTTGTCCCCTTCTCCTCTGCCCATGTTGCCATGACCCAGGCCCTGTGCCAGCCCATTACTCTCCCCCTGAGGTTCCCCAAGACTTGTTAGATTTAATGTTAATGGCTCTTCGGGTCATTTATTGATGGCTCCTGGCAGTGAGTTATCCAGGCATATTGATTTGAAAGATGTCATTACAGCGGATAATTCTCCCTTGCTGCAGATGGTTAGCTTTCTGCTCCATCCACCTCATCATGGTGCCTTCTTCCAAACAGGGACTAGAGAAGTCTACCAGGGATTTCTGAGTCACTGGCTGTGATCCTGCTGAGCGCATCCAGTGATCAGCCTAGTCCTGACCTTGTGCTCTTTTTGTATGTATGAAATTTTTAAAAAGATGCCTCTGAACTTCGGGCCCGGAGCTTTCAGAACCTGAGGCAGGCTGTCATGCCCCATCAAGGATCTGTCGAATGAGTTGAACATCTAACCTGGTTTTAAAGGAATTCACACTCATGCTCCCCTAAACTTTTCTGCCAGGAAGAGGTTAACCTGAGCCAAGGGCTGAATCTTAATTACAACTCATTCTCTGTTCCCAGCAAAATCAGTCCTCCTGGACAAGATACATCAGGAGGAAAGGGCTTTTCCCTGTCGTCAGGGCAGGAAGAGTGTGGGTGGTCCCCTTCATTTCCCAGTCCCCGCAGTTTCCCATTGCCTTTAGCCCTGATGGATGTGTTCTTCTCCGGTTAAGTGCCTTTTCTTTGCATGGATTAATTTGGTGGCTATGCTACTTCTCTGGCAATCTAGCTGACTCACGTCGATACAGGTGTCACAGGAAATTTGCAGGCACTGCCTGACAAAGTGATCTGCAGACACACACACTAGATCTTCAGGCTTTTGCTTTGGGAATGCTCAGAGACTTGCTGTGCTTTGTATTTTGCAATGGCTTGCATCCCTGATGATGCTAACACTGGACCCTCCTCCTGGCAGCAGAGTTGGTACCCACCACCACGAGGAGGTGCAGTGGCATGTCTTCCTGACAAAGTTATCTCAAGGCCAGAAGAGGTATCAATATTTACAGAAAGAAGTGGTATCTAATCACTTCTTTTCCCCCGTGAATGCATGCAACTTCAGAACAGACAATGATAACACATATCGCCCTGACATCCCCCTTGGCAGTTTGGCGTGTTGGCAGCACCACTTTGCTGCAGTGGCTGTGAAGCAGATCGATCTACAGGCTGCCACCCTACCCAGACCCCAAGTCCCTTCCGAGCCTCACTTCTGCCTGTCCCCGTCCAAAGAGATCCTGACTGGGGCTAACAGAAGCTCTGCCTCTTGCCAGCACTATTTATCTAGCAATGGGACAATTTCTGTCCAAGGTTACCATCATGGGGCAATTTCTGTCCTTATCTCCTCCCAACAGAGCATCCCCTTTGTTTTCTGTGCAAGCTGTCTGCTCCCTGTTTAACCTGCAGCGCGTAGCAGGTGCCTGAGAGAAGAGCAGGTCTCGCAGCTAATGTCTTGCAAAGCTGATTGATAAAAATGCTGTCTATCTGCTGCATCCCAGGCTGTGCCTGGTGCTGGAAGGTGGTTAACAAGGGAAACAGCCTTCAGCAGGGGCTCAGCAGTTCAAACTTAGCTGATACACAGTGTCGTTGCCTGTCAGTCATTAATTTTGTGACCTTGTCACTGCATCTGTGGGCGTAAGGACAAGGAGTCACCTGCTCAGGCTGCAACTAGGGAAGATTCAGGTTAGAGGCTGGGGAGCAGATTTATATTAGACATAGAGAATCAATTTTTTATGATAAGGGTGGTGAGACACTGGAACGGGTTGCCCAGAGAAATTGTGGATGCCCCATCATTGGAAGTGTTCAAGGTCAGGTTGGACGAGGCTTTGAGCAACCTGATCTAGTGAAAGATGTCCCTGCCCATGGCAGGGGGGTTGGACTAGAGGATCTTTAAAGGTCCCTTCCAACCCAAACCATTCTATGATTCTATAATTCTATGATGAGAAGGGCAAAATAAAGGCTGAAATTTGCTTCTTTAGAGGGGAAATGGCATCTCCGTTGCTGCAGGTCTGCAAGAGCAATGGAGACATGCTGCTATCAGAAAGTGTAAATCTGGCTGATGCCAAGCTGATGCCATGGGTGAGTTGGCCGTTGAGGCTGCTGGTTCTTGGACTTGAGCCAAGATGCTGGGCTTTATCTATAACGGAACAATGCGGATGCAGCAAACAGCTCGGGATATGCTGTTAGCCCTTAGCATCCCTGCTACCCAGAGCTCCCATGGTGAAAGCAAGCGTTCCCATGTATGGGAGCATTTCTATGGCCTTCACACACTATATGCATGTGAACAGAGTTGAGGGTGTGAGGGATAGGGAATATTCTCAGTGTCTTTGCTGTATGGTGGAACCAGCCCTGGAAAGAGTCCAGGTGCTGGCTTTGATGGGGACAGCAATGGGGCAGGCACTGTGACAGGGACAGCAATGTGATACCTTGCTTTGGGCTTGTAGAGCAGAGACAATCCTTTCTGCCACCTCAAGGGTACTTCTGCCCAGAACTACTCTGGTGGAAGAGGCCAGGAGAGAGGAGAGGTGGGCGTGCAGCAGGACTGCCATGGGTGCAGGCTGTCTGCCTCTCTCCCTAGCAATCACGAAAGGGGTTAAGAAATGGAGTGTAGATTTTTGCAACTGTTAGGGAAGATCTACCATGTAGTGGATCTCCAGAGCCTGTCAGCTTCTGGCATTTTGTCCTCTCTTCCAACTGCTTATGAGATTAGTTCCATCCCTGGGAAGAGCCATGCAGCTTTCTTCTAGGCTTTCAAACAGATCTTGAGTTTGAAGGAGGGAAGATAAGCAATAAAAACAAATGCAACAAATTGCTCATCCCTGCTTGTGCCCTGCTGCCCAGCACCACCTTTGTCAGACAGAAGGAAAATCTCTGTTCTTGGACAACTAAGTACTTTGCAAGGAAGTGTTTGAATCTCAGGGATCTTTGGATATACAATGAGGTTTGGAGTCAGAACAGCCCCTCTAACTCCCAAGTCTGTAGCTATTCCCATTGCTCAGTTGGGCAGGCACACAAGCTTGCTCTGTCCATGCTGAACCAAAAGGGTAGGGAATTGTGATGAGGAGAGACCCAAGCTGGTGGGACAGAAGCCAGGCAGGTCCAGCTGCAGCCAGAATGCCTTGGCCAGGTGTCAGCTGAGCTCGGTGCCAAAGCTAATAAGCCTGCCAGGAGCCAGGACTTCCTTGCTTGGATGAAAAACTAGGCTAATGGTGCTTGGCTGGCTCCAGAGCTCTGCTGGAAAGTGCATAGCTCTGCTCTGCCATGTGCAACTGCTGCTTCAGATGGGGCAACCAGCTTCTCTTCTGCAGCAGATAATGCAGGGATCTGTGGCACTGAAATGGGGACATGTCCTGACACAAGGGTTGTCCTGGGGCCTTCTCTTCTGCTGGGGCTTGAAGAGAGAAAATGAAGGAATTACCATCTCATTTCCATCAGGGTGCTGGGGCTGTTACCGTAACTTTCATATCCCCTTGGTGACCCTAGGATGGGGTCCCTGCCAGCTGTGGTGCTTCCACTCTGCTTTGGGATGCCGGCACAACGCACACTTTATAGCTCTGATTTTAGTTTCAGGAAGGGGAAAGCTGAAGTAATTTGAGACAGAGCTTTTGCCTGCCTAAATTGGTTGCCCATGGACTGCAGGCTGTGACTGGGGGATGCCCTCCATGCATAAAGGACCTACCACTGCTTTTCTGGGGCTGCTGAAACCCAACAAACAGTATTTGCAGAGCCATTGCAGAAAAGCACTATTTTTCCCCCAAAGCAATGAAACCCAAACCCATCGTGAGCTTGGTAGTGCTCTTTCCCAGAACAGCACCTCTGTCCCTGGCATCACCAAGTGTCTACACTCCTCCTGTGGAGCAGAGACTGGCCTGCTTGTGTGTGAATGTAGAAATAGCTGATGAGCAAACATAGAGACAAGAATATTCTTATGGGGAATATTTTCGGGTGAAAAGGTGTCTCACTGGTGAATTGAAACCCAGCTGTGAAATAGCCTCCAAAGGAAGAAGCCCCCTGGACTTGTCAAAAGGTTTGACATACCATTAGGGCAACCTTACAGCAAGCAGACATGGACTAGATGGAGCCAGTGTGGGTTCTGAAAGCAACCAAGGAAAAAATACAGCTTTGTGATGAGGCTTTGGGAAAACTGACTGAAACACAGTCCTAATCTTCCCACATTTCTGTGATAATATCCTCTTTGGAGGTCTTCTCTGGTTGCAAGATCTCTGGGGCAGGATCCTTCCCAATTTAGCCGTGGAGGACCGTTGGTCTTGGGAGGTTAAGGATGCTGCCACGGAACACATAAGAAACAGTGGTAAAAATAGCATTGTGGCACAATTGCCACCATGGATTACCCAGGCATTTCCCACGGGATATCGCAGGGATATGTTCTGTGCCCTCCTCCTTTCCTGTTTATTCAAGGGGATTTTCACCTCTGCGGTCTCTAGGATGCAGGTCCCAGATAGCACTATGACAAACAGACAGCTGTTGGGTGGGGTTTTTTTTTTTTTGAAGACAAGCAATCACTTTACAAAAAATTTAAATGAGAAAAGTTCTATGAACAAACACTTCTGGGGAAAATGGAGAATTTTTATGCTGGTGATTAAAAGTAGTAGCAAAATAGTGAAAAATCTTCCCACTTGTGTTCCTGCAAAAGAGACTGCAGGTAAGGACCAAACAGGAATCTGTTTTCTGTGCCATATCTCACAGGAAAAGCTGCTCCCTCTTCAGGAGTTTCTTACCTTAGACAGAGACAGCAGATTAGCAGGTCTGAGAATTACCTCCAGAGATGCCCAGTTCTTCCAGCAAATAAATCTATCCATTATTTCAGGTTTTGTAATCACTGAAGCGATAAAAGAAATGACGGCACTGAGTACGGATGAAGCAAAAAAAAAGACTGTAGAATACCCTTCTTCAGAAATATCCTAAAGGTTATGGAGCAGCACAGACTGATTTATGCTTTAATATGAATTCTCAGATATTTGATCAATGCAATGAGGTTTTATGAATGCTGGCTGACCTGGGGTAACTATGTGCACTTAGTTCATTGCAACCATGAGGTAGGACATAGTAGCGTAAATGTTTGACTGAAGTTTATACTGATGTGCTCTTCCTCACAATAGCTGAAGGTAGGAGCTTAGATTTGGTCCGTGAGCAGGGCTCAGTTGAAATCTAGGGATTTTCTGAGCTGTGATAGTTATTGTATGGATGAGTGCTACAAAAAGGTAAGGACAGTCATTGGCAGAAGGGGACTTAACAGCCTGGTGTGGTTGAATTAGGGAGAGTAGTAGAGCTGTGAGGTCATGGAAGACTTGCCTTCCAAATTCAAGGGCAGTTGAAACGAAGTCAAAATGAGGTGAAAAACAGCACTGGCTGGAAAGAGTTTCAGGCTTTATAGCTTTCGTCAGAGCCGTAGAGGTGTGTGCCCCATGAAGGACCCAAATTCAGTTTTGGGGTCATACCAGAGCTCTGCTCCATCCCTGACCCTCTTCCTTCCCATCATACCTGGTCCTGTCCCAGGTGGTGAGAAGAAAGTGTTGAGATAGTTCGTCTCAAAGACTTACTGAACAAGACAGGTATTGAACATACTCCAGCCCCTCGGAGATGTTTGGTAGAGCATCTACCATAGGGGCAAAGAGGATAGCTAATGTGAACTGAGAAAGCGTCATTAACAATGCAAAGATTTTAGGACCATAAGCCCAAGGATGACACTGGATGTCAATGGAGACCTACCAATGCAGGTGTCAGCTCTGCTGATGCAGACCTTGTCTTTCAGGACATTTTCTAATCTAATAGTCCAACGCCTCACAGTCATACATACATTTATCTTCATCGCAGCCCAGCCAGGGACGAGTTATAGGTTATAAGCAGATAAGATGCTCAGAGGTACTTGGGAGCCTTCAGTCCACCTGTTTTGAACCTAAAATGGATGCAGACATCGCTCTTAGAGTCCAGATATTATTGTGAAGAGGGACTCAGAGTGCTCATTGTACAGGGCACCGTGCTCTTCTTGCTGTACATTTCTGCTAGCGGCTGCATGGCCACCTGATGGGTTGGTTCAGCTCACTGATCTGTCTGAAAACTGGTCGTCTTTTTTCTTTTTTGATCCAGTGAAGGGCTGCATGAGTGCTGGCTTTGATGTAACGGAAAGGAAGGTCAGGACAACCTCTCTCTGCTGCCCTGCAGTCACAGGGTGACTTTAACCACCTGTGGAAACACACCTCCAAAAAGTTGTCATTCATATGCCCAAGCCCGCACAGAAAGTCCAGCATGGTAGAGGGGCTTGAACCTAGTTTCTGGGTGAGCGACCCATAACCTGTGGCCCTTCCTTGGTCCTCTGTCAGCTGAGACCCCTCCATGTGCTACCGGGACAGCGATGTTACATGCCTCTGCCAACCCCTTGGGCATCTCTGGACCATTCCTTGATCTGCAATCCCCTGTGAAATCAAGGGGCAGCTTGATCCCACCAAAATGCATCATGACACACCGCTTAGCAGGACACTGCCGCCAACATCATCGCTGGTAAAAAACCACCGGCTTTAATGTGCCGGGCTCCCGTCAAAAGGGGCTCTGGGATGAAGAAGCCGTGTATTTCCCTTAACCTACAATACAGCGAAGCAGTTCAAAGAGAAGGAAAAGGAGGTTAACGATCTCTTTGAAATGTAGGTTCAAATTCCCTGCACTGCCGAGTCAATTACCAGCAAGCGACGTGACACACATCCACTGCTAACGAGGAAGAGGAGGGGAGCACGTGGCGCAGAGGTCCAGGCAGGCAGCGGTTGGGCTTAAAGGACATCACCACGGTGGTGAGAAAGTTTCCAGGGGGAAAATTTTGGGTTTTTTCAAGCTGATTCATCCCCCTGGGGTGCACCCGGAGCGGAGGCTGGACCACTGGAGGGGATGGAGCTGGGCAGGGTGGCAGCACATCCCGCTCCCCAAACCTCCTTGCAGCTGGCAGGGATTTTTTGAAGACGCACAGCACCTGGCACAGCAGGCTGCTACTTTCTCCGGGGTGCTCCTCCGTGGCAAAATGAAGCACTTTTATTTTAATGCCATTAATGAAAGGCAGCGCAGGGGTGGGGATGGGGCAGGAGGGGGGCGGGTTTGTTCTGGCGCTGAGGGATGCGTGCACACAGGCATACAAATGCTAGGAGACAAAGACTGTGATAAACGGCTGGTGCTGTTACTCCCTGCTTATTACAGGAAAAGATTTATCTGGTGGCCTAGTTTCAGCACCAATTTTCCACCTTTTAATCAGGTTCCCAGGTCTTCTTGTCCACTCCAAAAGGGAAGGAAGGGGATGTCTCAGGGGCGATGGGCAGGAATAATGCTATGGCACTGCTTCTAGAAACATACATGGGGCAGAGGGTTTCGCTGCCCCAAAGCTTTCCCGGTAGGCAGATCCCAGGGCAGCCAGAAGGATTATGCCCAGCCATGCAGCATTATCTTCTGGCATGGCAAGCGTGCATCTGTGCTTTCCAGCCTGACCAAGCCAGGGTGTGTGGAACAAACGTGCTGGAAATAAAAACCTCCTGCAAAATGGAAAATGTACAGAGGAGCAGCTATTTTTAAAAGGGACGGCACCTACTGCTGCTATGAAGTCAGTCACATAATCAGTCAGCGAGGGACTTCTGTAGGCTGACAGCTGACAGCCGGGAGAAACAGCTCCAACAGACCGGTGAGGAGAAAATGGGAGCTTTTGAGTACCAAGAGATGCGTCTTTTCAAATAAAGAGAAGAAGGTTGTCCTGTGCTGCCCTGGGCGTGAGGCGGATGGGGGGAAACAATCCTCGGTGTTTTTTCCAACATGCTGGAAAAGGGGGTGAGATGCTGATAACCCTCCAGGACACAGAGTGCTGCAAGCAAATGCCAGCTCAGCCACTTCTTCCCCCTCCCTAACTCAGCCTATTCTTATTGCCCAGCCTCCACTGAGGTTTTCCTGCTTCTAAAAATATTCAGCCTCTAATTAAAACGCCCATCTTGCTTGCCATGGCAAACGCATCCGGCCACAGAGCTGAGCTGGTCCTGGAGACAGCCAGAGCTTGCAGCTAACCGGCCTGGCCAGCTTTCCTGGCATGAGTGGCTCAGGCGATGTCTGACACCAGGGTTTAGTCCATCACACCGTGTTATCAAGCTGACAGCAGCTTCAGGAAGCTGGCATGAGGGCCTCCTCAAATTTTCCAAGCCTGAAGCCACCATGTGCCTTTTCCTGCTCCGTGGGGACATTAGTGCTATGTTTCAGGTGTCTGGGTCCTGTGGTGCATGCGTGGGCGATGCAGGGGTTCACGCTGCCGATGGAGGCTTGCATGCTTCTTCCAATGCAGAGGGATTCAGAAAGGCTATGTAAATAACAGCAAAAAATAAATAAACAGCAAAATGAGAAGAAGTTAAGGCAAGGGGCAAAGGAGTACTGGGACGGACAAGGTCCAGCACAGCGCTGGAGCATCATATAAGCGGGGCATTCACATGGAAGTGGGAGAAGCCGGCTTCAGACCTGTTGCTCCCTGGACAGTGTCCATCCCCTGGCAGACCGGGACAGCAGGACACTTTCCACTGCTCCAACTGAGCCTGTTGTCCCAGGGCAGGAGGGATCCCATCTGGAAGGAGCACAGTGGTATGGCCTAATGGTCACAGCACGCAATGGTGGACGCCAGAGGAGCAGTCATCTCTAAGGGCTGGTGATGGCTTTTTCCCTACAGTCCATAACAGTGCTGGGAGCAGGATCTGGCCTCTCCTGGAGATGTCTACCCCCAGGTTATAGTCTGATTGTGCCTTGCATGACATCCTGGAGGACAGGGCAGTTTTGGGAGGCAGACGGAGAACCGACAGCCTCTTCCAGGCAGCCTGCAGCTCTGCCTGCCTGGATGGAAGATGCAGTTGTTCCTTCAGGCTCAGGAGAACTGGGAATGCTGCAGCTTCCTGGGGGCGGTTTCCTCACTGGGTGTCTGCTTGCATCACTTTTATACACAGCATCGAGAAGTGCTTAAAATTAAATTTGCTATTTAAGAGCAGGCAAAGCCCTCCTGAGATGTTTCTATTTATTCTTCAGTTGCAATGGCTCTGTATGCTCTCAGCCCTCCCCGCAGCAGCCCCCGCTCCTCGGAGAGCGGTGCTGAAGCTGGACCACACGTATCTCACCACCAAAAGCTCTGCGGTCTGGCAGCATGCAGCCTTCTGTGCCGTGGCATTGCTCCTGCACCCATTCGCTTCCTCCCACCCCCATGGTCTTGTGGAACAGCTCGTGGGCTCTCCCTGCATCACCGACTCTGCAAATCCAGCCTTTCAGCCCTGGCAGACCGTGTCCCAGAATGGCCAAATCTGTGAGGAGATCCCCACCATCTCCGACAAGCTTTGGAGCAGATCCTGGAGCAGGAAATTTGCTCCAGATACTCTTGTGCTGCTTCACTGCCACGTGTCCGTAATTTCCTTTGAGTCAGCCAGTGAAGCTCTCAAACCTTTCTGCCAGTGAGGAGCCCAGCGAGCCAAACACAGCGGGACAAATCCTGTCCCCAGTTTGGAGATGCAACACTCGTGAAGCTGGTGGGGCTGAGCAGAGCAAGGAGAGAAGCTGTGTTGCACTTCAGACACAGCGACAGCTGCCGCCCTCCCAGCACTAAGGCAATAAATCCGGGGGATCTGGGTTTATTCTCCTCCAAATCACTTTATTATATTGTGAGTAATCACAAAGCCTTACAATGCTGCAGAGATTCTTTAAAAAAAACAAACAAACACAGCAACGGTATTTGCCAGCTTTTGCTAAGACTTATTTAGCTAGCAGCTAGCATGAGATTACACAAGGAAATCTTGCAGTCTTCAATTGGATTGTCACACTGGGTTTTAAATTTACCACAGTGGCACAAAGACAGTAACTTTGCCAGTATGTGATCCCCGAAACATTTCATCTATGTACAGACTTATAAAATTAAACAACTTTTTTAAAAATTACATTTTCTGCCAGCAGAAAAGAATTCTCTTAAAAAGGCAAGACCCACTAAAAAACACCTCCTCCCTCCCAAATTGCCCCCTTCTACACTGCAGTTGGTTGCTGTTCCCCTCCAGATCCCTGCCTGTAGGCTGTCCCATTGCCTTTTTAAGAAAATCAATGTTTCTTGTGACTGTGAAGGCTGGTCGAGCATTGCAAAGGCTCAGCAGAGGGGGAAAACCCCCAGCACTGAAAGAAAGGGTTAAAATCCCACCCTAAGGTCTACAAACAAATAATTGAAAAGGATATGGATGAAAATGTGGGAGAGGGATGTCAGTATCCAAAGTGAGGTGTTGACTCTCGCTTTTATGGGCTTAATGGGTTTCAGCCATTCCTGGAGACAGCTGCTTTGGGCAATAGGGTTTCCATTTGCAAAGACCTTTGGGGGTGTGAGGACGAAGCCTGAGCTCCTCCCAACGCTCCCAAGGAGGGTTGTGGAATGGGTTTATATCTGCATCACCTTTGCATGGACCTCCCTAAACCAGCTTCAAACATTGAAGGTTGCCCTGATGCGAGGCTGGGCTTAGAGACCAAGCTGCACACCAACCCGAGCCGGACCCCCATCCACAACATCCCTTCCCATCCCCAGGACAGAGCGTGCCAGATGTGGACCAGACCTCAGCAGACACCTCCACTGCAGGAGCTCCTATAAGCAGGTTGAAGGCTTCACAGTCGGCATTGAGTCAAGCTGTCCTGCCTTCCCCCACTCTTGGGAACGAGAGTGATTCCCATTTGCTGTGCCAGCATTTCAGCAATGGAGGAAAAAATGAGTAAATCTCTGAGGACCAGGCTTTTTATCAGATTTCAGCTGGCAGCCAAGGAGCTGTGTGAGAGAAAGAAAAGCCACAACTCTGGAAAAAAACCCCAAGATCTTTCCCCTGATAGGCAAAGCGCTCCAGGGTCACAGGCGTCAGTGTTAATTCTTCCCCCGGCACGTTCTGGAGAGTGTTTTGGCACTGGAAATTGCCTCACACAAGCCCAGCTGAGTCGCAGATGTTGTGTTCAGATGGGGAACGTCAGCATGGAAACAGCTTACTCTCACATCCTTCAGGTCTGCATCTTGGTTTGATAAGGTCGTCCAGACGAGAATCCCTGTCAAGGTTTTCTTCCAAGCTTCCCCAGAAAGGGAGGTGGGATTTTTTAATTTTTTTTTAAGCTAGGCTACGTGGTCTCTTCACTTTGCAGCTCAGTTAATTTGCTTCATCAGAGGCTGGTTCCTGGGTAAGATGCGGCTGTTGGCAGACCCCTCTGCTTCCCTTGCTCTGCTACACATCATCTCTGAGCAATAGCTCGCTAAGGCTAGAAAGACAGGAGGTTGCCAAGGTTGGACCTTAAGTAATTTGACGTGAAAAGGATTGAGATGGGAAAATAGAGAGAAAATTGTGGGAAAAGTTCTCGACTTACTCAATGTTCATTGCACACCTATGCAAATAACATGTAAAAATCAGCACATTAGGAGCACCCTGTATTCAGGTTTGTCTGGAAATGTTTCTTCAAGACTGAAAGTGCATGACAGGGAACAGGGTGCTGCTAATGAAGGCAACATCCAGAAGGCACTTCTTGGGGAGTAATAATTAAAAAAAGGATGATGCATGGGTTTGTAAGCAAGCAGCTACGCAGTCGGTACGTTTTGGTGTGTGCTCTGGAGACATAGCTTTGCTCCTACAAATGTGTCTGGGGCTCGAAGGTTTGCTCCAGACTGGCTGTTCTGCCCGGGGACCTGCAGAGCAGCTTGGTCCCCGTTGTCCAGCATCACCGCTCTTGAGCTAACGGGCTGCATGCAGGACCTCAATGCACTGGGCAAAATCTGGAGCCTGCAGATGATGTGGGCCAGGATTTGAGAGTTTATAAAATCCACAAACAATCAAGTATTTGTATTATATATACAAATATATAAATTATTGACAGTTTTACAAAAGGCACACTGCAAGCCATCTCAGTCCGACACCTGTACAAATCCCACAGCCCCCTGCCCTCCCTTCCCCACCCCTTCTCCCCGGCTGTCATCACAAAACGTAAGGCGCTGCTGCTACGGACCCGTGGCTGTCGTGGCAACTGAGGATCTCTTTTTTGGTCAGCCCAATTTGTCGGTGGTACTGTCCTTCTTTGATGGTCTTAAGACACTGTATGTTCTTCCCCAAGGTGATGCTTTTGATGGAAGGCAGGTATTTCAGCACAGTTTTTGGCAAGGATGACACGCCTGTCCCAGAGAGGTTGAGCTCTTGTAGGGAATTCAGACCAAAGATAACTTCAGCAGTCAGTGACTTCAGGTTGGGATGGCTGGATAAATCCAGAACTTGGAGGGCTGGTAGCTCCTTGAAGCTATAAGGAGATAACTCTCCAAAGCCACGCAGGCTGCTGAGGGATAAATGAATCAAATCTTTCAGGCCCATGAAGTCTCCTTTCTCAATCTTGACTAGAGGGTTCCCGTCAAGATTTAAATATCGGAGAGGAATCCCTTGAAGGTTTGGCACAGACATTAGCCTGTTTCCAGAAAGATTTAAGTTCTGGATGTTGGGGATGCTCTTTTCACGGTGCCTCGTAATTGTGCTGAGCATGTTATTGGATAGATCCACATTCAGGGGTTTTCCTTGACCTTTTGAAGCAAAAATGTCCATAGCTATATCCAGAAGCTTGTTATTGCTCAAATCTATGTCGCCCAGAGGAGAACTGGAGAAACAGTCCTCTGGAAGGACTTCCAGAGAGTTATGACTCAGATCCAAGGACTCCAGGTACCGAAGCCTGGAGAAGGTTGTGGAGGAAATCTTGGCAATTTTGTTGTAGCTCAGGTCGAGGCTCACCAAGGTGGTGTATCCAGGGCCAGTAAGCATCGATTCATTGATTGTTTCCAGTTTGTTTGACGACAGATCCAAGTAGGAGGTATCCAGAGGGATTGGGACAGGAACAATGTGTGAGCCTATTCCACTGCAGTCCACCTTGGTCAAGCTAAAGCTGTCAAAGAGACCAAAGCTTTCCACTTCGCAGTGGCAGCCAGGGAAGCAGGTTTTGGTGGTACCAAAACAAGGAAGGAGAAGCAGCAAATTGAACCAGGCTAGGAACTGCATTGTTGACCTGGAAAACAAGACGATAAGAAAATAGATTTAATTGCCATAGAAATTAGTTTACTGAAGATGTGTAACAGTTTGAGCCGTGCAGTCTTCTCTGTCTTTCCAAAGGGATAGATTAAGTATACCCTTAAATAGCATGGATGTCCCAAACACTTTGTCTCTCATGTTCTGAACCCCACTGGGAACTTAATGGAGAAAAAAATACTGGGTTAACAGTCTTTGCAGATATAACCAAGTTAAGACACAACTGGAAATTAGCTGTAAGAAGAGTAGGCTGCCTTAAAGCAAGATCTATCCAACGTGCATCCTTTGGACTGGACCATGGAAGAAGCTAAATGACAGCTCAAACTCTGAGTCATTTTACAGCCTGGCAAACTTCAGCACACAGAGGTCTTCATGTCAGGGCATCCATGTGAGATTTGGGAGTGCCAGGTTCAAGACCCTGCATTGACAGGTTGGAGAAATCATGTAGGCTGTGCGCCCAGTGTCCCAAATCCTTATCAGGGAAAGAAAAACCAAAGCTCCGTTCAAATTTCCTGTAGATGACACAGATAACGGCATCAGCAGAACATGCTCCAGGATGAACAGCTAGAAAGGCCAGCTGCCTACTGCACAAATGGACAGCACATCTCCCTTGCTTAGATTTCAGATGCAAATTTAGAAGTAGGATCATTGCTTTATGTCAATTGGCTAAAAAAGAGAGCTAAAACCAACCCTCCTTGGGCTGGTGGCAGGCAGGACAGACAGCAGCCACTTGGCTCCTCGCCTGCCGAAGCAGAGGAACCAAGGACGGCTCAGTCTAACCCAGACTCCGCTGTGGTGGGCCCAGCATCCCGCACAGGCATTGAGTGGAGACAGCCAATTTGTTTCATAAAGAGGCTCTGGGGAGTCTTTGCTAATTACATTAAATATTCTCTCTGATTAACGCTGACAGCAAGCAGGGAGTTCTCTCCACCCCTCTGGTTTTGACCCTCCTCCCTCTAAGACGTTTCTGTCCCTCCATCGTCACAGTCGAGGGAGGAAGAGAGCTGATCTGCACCTCGCCGGCTTTGCTGGACCTCTTCAGATTGCATCTTAACAGCTCCTCTGCACAACTGTGGGCATCAGCAGCTGCGTGATTTCAACAGCCAGCCAAAAATGCTTTAGCTCTGCATCCCTGGAGAGGGTAAATTGGAGCGTGCCAGCATCCTGAAGGTCAGCAGAGGCAGCAAGGGCTGTCCTCATTGGTTCCCATTGCAGTCATGGGTGACAGTTCCTCATGCCTTACAAACAAGGTCTCCAGGAGGCTGGCAACAAAAACTCCCACCATACCAGGCAAGCAGATCCATCAGCACCGCTCTTTGGCACTCATTTAGCCAAAAAAACCCCCAAACCAAAACCCTTTAAACGCGTGTTCCCATCCCCACCTCAGCCCCCCGGTCTCTATTCTCACCTTTCCCACTGCTGTTTAAAAGCACTTTATTAACTTCCTTGCAGTATCATCTTTCCCACACACCCTTTGATCTGGCTGAGGTGCCTTCCCCACAGCCCTTGCACCTTCCCAGGACCATTTCCTAGAAGTTCACACTTCATCTTCCCTCACCCACCCCTTGGCAGCAGTTTCTCTCCCTTTTCAGCATGGTCTTCTTGGCCCTGCTCTCCTTCCCAGGAGACCGACCAGGTGGTTTTTTGCCAATTTGCAAAAGAAGCGCAAAGGGGAAAAAACATTGCAAAAATATTGTCCTGATCACTGATATGACTTTTCTGGCGGTAACTCCCAGGCCTCCTGCAAATAGAGAGCAGAAATTGGGACTCTGGCCAAAGAGCCTGCAACCGAAGCATTGCTAAAGGCCAACACACAATCCTCTGGGGCCCATTATTCTATAGAAACAACAGAAAATCAGTAAGATGAGCCCTAGTCCCAGCCCATTCAACTGTTTCTTGAGAAAACACATATGTGTGCAGAGGGGACACAGGGGGTAGAGCTCCTTTCTGCAGACACGTTTCCAGACATCCCTTCCCTAATGACATCAAGGCTGATCCCCTCTGGTTCTGTGCAGACAGACCATAGCTTGCTCCCTTCTGCAGTCCCTCCTAAACTAAATACTACTTTTTTTCATGAAGCTGCATTTGGAATGCACTGAAATGTTTTATTACCAGGGGAAATTACAGCAGTGGGGAGCTCTTTGGAAACTCAAAAAGCAAAAACCCAAATGTTAAATGTCTCATGTACAGGGAAGCCCTTGTGTTAGTGTCAGCTCAGTCTACAGGTATTTCTTCTCCCAAATCCCTCCCAGTGGCTATTTCCACTTGATGTCTAAACAGGGAAAGTGCCTCTTAACTTCTCCTTCGAAAGCTGAGCTCAGTTCCTCATGGCATCCCATTGGCTCCGATGGGAGATGGATCAGACCCCAGCAGGTCCAAAAACACATCAGTGTGAGACTTGGCTTCCTGAGCACTGGTAAGACCTTCATGGGCTCCTGCTGGGCCACCTGAAGAAAAGCAAGAGGGCAATCTCCAAAGTCCTAGTTTAACTGAGAGAAGAATTAAAGCCAACACTGGGCTTTGATATGCAGCTGCTCAAATCCCTTTTGACATGGGAATTCCCTTCCCGATCAGCCTCAGAAGTGATCATCAGAAGTGGGCAGATACAGTGACTCCCACTGCAACATCCATGGCTCCAGCCAGCAGCAAGCACGAAACATTACGCAGCTGAAATGCAGTACACAAAGCTCAGCTTAGGTATTTGCACAGCATCTATTGCCTCTTCCCTCCTCACAGCACTGCCCCAAATTCTCCCTTACTGGCTCTGCAATTGCTTTGCAGACAAGATGCAATCCATTACTACCAGTTAAAAACTCCCTTATGGAGCAGCGTGAAGCATTCATGGGCTAACAAGAGACTTGGCCGATAGCTCTGATACAAGATAGGAGAAATAAAGGTACTGGTCATCTTCCAGTCCAAAAAAGAGACTCCGGCATTGCCAGATAATCAACGAAGAGCTTAGTCAGGTACAGGCATGCTTCATCATAGCACGGAGCAATCAATAGCGCTCTTTGAAATGGGGAAGGAAACATGCCGCAGGCATTTACAGTTCATCTATGTACAGCGTGCATTTGCAACCGCATCAAATTGCCTTTGGATTGCTGCCTACGAGCTGCTCTGTTGATAAAGGCAGGAAGCCAAGGTATCCCCTCGTAAAAGGAAGATGAGTTATCCTCCTGCAGCACTGGGGAGACTCACCTGGAGGAAACACCACAGGCCAGAAACTACCAGCTCCACCACCTGGGATGGCAAGGGGAAACCCACCGGGAGAAAACAGTCCACTCTCAGGCTGGTTCAGCCATGACCTCTTCGTTTCTACAGCTGTTGTGGTGTGGAGAGAACCCAGGGATAAATTTTGGCCATCTGACAACTCTGGGCGACTTGTTTCAGTGATTTCAACAGGAGCTGCTGGGGGTGCAGCATCATCCCCCATGTTTCAGGAGCCCGGAGTGGCTGCAGGGCTCTGGTCTTTGTATCTTGCTTGTCCTTTCTGCAGGGCAAATATCCTGAGACAACCCCAAGGAGATCCAGTGGTGGGTAACAGAGCCAAGGTTGGGCCAAGCTCGTAACAGGTTGCTAGCCTTCTCCCCAAATCCCACATCTCTCCCTGAGCCTGCAGATGCCCCGATGCCTCCTCCCTGCTCTGCTCGTCCCCTGCACCATCATGTGGAAGGACCCGGGCAGAAACTTCACATTGAGATTTCCCTGCCAAAAAAACCCCATTAAAATCTGACTTTAAAACTAGACTGCAGAGGAAATCCAGGTCTCACCTGATGGTCGGGGGGGTGAAAGAGAGGAAAGCCCTGTCATGGTGTTGTTGCAAATTCACCCTTCTCTCTACACTTGATTTCCTCCCTCTCCTCTTCCTTAGAGACTTTTCTCACTAGTCTTCCCCAATCCACAGCTGAGACTGCCACCTCGTTCCCACCCAAGGGAGATGCGCTAACACATCCCACCCTGGATGGAAGCCCATTGCTCAGGGACTGGTCCCCCCCTCGGGAATGCAGAGATGAAGAGGATGCTACCTGGGCTACCTCCGGTTGCCCTGGCAACCACCAAGCTGGAAATCCCTATAGCCAAAAATCAAGAACTAATTAAAAAATAATACAAGGGGAAGGTGTTTGAAAGTTTGTTGTTTGATGGAGTCAGGAAGCGCCCCCCCATACATGCTGTACCTCTCGGCCTCCCCGAACGTGTCATTTGGCAAAGCATCAGCTGAAATGCAGCTGGAGTCGGGGCTGAAGACCCAAAGTCACCCAATGAAGCTCAAGGTACATAAGTAAGAAGTGCAGAAACCCCAGGTTGTCTTTACGGTGGTGTGAAGAGAAAGAAATTGCTCCAGAAGGGGATGAAACCCACCTAAGACCAGAACCATTCTTGGAGGTGCCCCACCTCTCCCTCGACCACGGTGGAGCGGGATGCCAGCTCTCCTTGAGCTGCTGCTTCCCACCCCATCCCTGGCTGCATCCTCCAAACCAGAGTCCCAACCAGCAACCAGGTGTACCCAGGATGAATCAGTTCAGCTCACTCATCCAACAAAAAACCCCTAAACTTCCTTTTCCTCCTTTGGTGGGTCAGTTTTCCAGTGAATCGGGCTGCCCAGCCACAGGGTTACCAGCTCTGACACAGGAATGGGGAAATCAGGATCTGTCTTTTCAACAGCAGCCCACCATTAGAGCAGATCAGGTATGACATGAATCCCTGTGCACGTAGAGCAACCTTTAAAGGAAAAAGGCAAAAAGGAAGGGCTGGAGTCCGCCTATCCCAAATAGAGTTGCTGTTCTAGCAAAGGACGGAGGAGCTGGATTAGCAGCAATATTTCACCAGGAGGAAAATTTGGGGATTGTTGTCTGTTTCTTGCATCAGCCAAGTGAACAAAAAGCAAAGTCTTTATAGCAAGGCCCACGAGGCCCACTTGGCTGCAATCACTAATTGGGGGCAGGGGAAAGGGAACGTTATTGGAAAGTGAAGCAAGATGCATAGGATATGATAGAGGCCATAAATCTTCCAGACTGAAAAAAGAAAAAAAAAAAAAGAGGTAGTTGGCTCTTTCTCTCTTTAAATACTTGGGAGGGTCCGAGAGGCAGCTGGGACGGCGGCTCCAGAGCACCAGGATGCTCCTGAGTTGCTTCTCCAGCAACAAAACTGCTTCAGAGACCATTTTTTTCCTCCCGTCCCATTAATTAATTTGTAAAATAAGAATAATTATCAACTAAAGTGCAACACCAACAGCTACAGTCTTCCAGTGTGGACTCTCCCAGGCTGAGTCCAAATGATGCCACAGATGCAATCGCAGTCCGGTCTCCAGATCCCACGCACCAGTGTGAGCAGACAGCAAAGCTGGTTCGAACTGGAGGCTATTAATCTCTTAACTCGCAGGCACACACCCCTCACATGATAAAGAAACTGCTGCTGACAAGGTTACGCTTTTTGTGTGAATCCATTGAAAGTAAGTGTCATCCAGGCTTTTGCTCTGCCGGCTTCAGACCAGCTCTTCCCTGCAGAAGGGGTCCCCACAGGCATGCAGCAGAGCTGTGTTTACCCACTCTATAAAGCTTATTAAACCAATTAATGCTTCCTCGTGAAGGAGTTTTGGTGTAAAGGGGAACAGAGCTTTCTGATCCGTTTGTTATTTTTTGTTGTTTGCTGGTTTGGGGTATGCTTTGCAAATACCGGTCCTGGTTTTATACTCAGTGTTTGCAACTTCTTGGATTTAGGGAGAGGAGAGTTAATGAGAATCCAAGAGGTACCTGCTATTCAGGTTTGATCCACTTAGATGGGTTTGGGGGAGTTCAGTGGAGTTACTCTAGGTGTCTGCGACAGCAGGATGAGAATTAGTCCCTTGGCTCTTCTAAATTCAGCTTGATTTCACGGAGCCCTCTATCAGGAGCCATTGCACAAGTCGCTTTTGGGTGATAAGTTATCACCCTTCACTTCACACTGATGGTTTTATCAGTGGGAAGTGCAAAGCTGCTTAGCTAGCACAACCATCCCCAATTACCCATCAGGATATAAAGAAGGGGACATGTAACCCAATCTTCTCCTTCTCCTCACCCTATTTCCCCCACCAGTGCATGCAAGCATTGGGATGGGGGGAAACTCAGCCACTGGGACGGTGGCATTAGCCCTTATGGCTCAATGTAGAGAGACACCGAGGGTCTGACCAGGAGCTAAAATCATCCCGCAGGTGCCTGAACACTTTTTGCTCCATCTTCCTGCTCACTGGGGAAAATCAGAATTAACTGCAGGAAATGAGGAAAAAAAAGAAAATATTTCTCTATTAATTCCTTTCTGCTTTAATGATTTCTAATAATGGATGTAAAAGCACCTTCTTTGCATTCAGCCAAGAGCCCCACCACCAAAGGGGGAGTTGTTAGTGAGTAATTAACCCAGTGGTATCAGGAATCTACATTACCAGGCTATGGAAGAAAAATAGGCACCAAACTGGGGATGGAAAGAAAAAGTCATCTCTCCTCCCTCAATGCAGAGATGTGGTTGTATTTAAGGCAGACCAGGGTGGGTGGCGTGATGGGAACGGGTGGGTTCAGGACAGGATTTATCCTCTCTGACCTGTGGGTTCCCAGGGATCACAGGAGGTAGCCAAGAGAAGCAGATCTTGAGTCAGTGGTTTATTTGCTCTGCAGGCTGCTTTGCCCCCATTCAAGTGATTTCAACAGGGGACAAAACTGCCATAAACAGAGGTGAGATGCTGCTCCCACATCTGGACAAGAACCCCATTGCTCTGCATCAAGTCTAGCTTTGCAAGACTTGAATCTCACCATAAAAACATGGAATTTGGGGTGTGGACAGCCAGAAGGGCTGAGGAAAGAAAAAACAAGACACCGTTCCTCATTTTCCCCATATCTTAGTTATCTCTGTTCACTTTTCTCAGCTCCAGACATAAACTGCTGAGCCCCAACCACAATGATTAACCAGCATCCCACCGATGCTGTCCATCCTTCAGGGAGATTTTCATAGACGTTACAGGGGATGGGATAGGTAAGATTAGCGAGAGCAAAGCCAAATTGTTAAGCATCAGAAGCATTTCACAACCCCAAAGCCAAAACCAAGCAGCCCCTCAACCCACCACGCAGGCTGCAGAGAAGAGATATGGGATTGATTGAGAAGGAACCCAGCACCTCCAAACCCTACAGCCTCACACTATGGGTTTGTTTTCAAACATGTGATGTCCCTTGCTCAGCTGAAACAGCCTCTGCTCTATTTTTTCTGTAAAGTTAAAAAAAAGAAAATAAAGTTATACTTTCTTTATAAAAGAAATGGAGACCCCTATTAAAATAATCTTTGCTCCAACTGTTAATGTCACAAATCCCATCTGCTTTGCAAGAGGCCACGGGTAATCTATCATCCTAGTGTTTAAACAGCTAATAGTTTATTGCACTTGTGCAATCTCCTCCCCCAGCATCCCTCATCCCCCCCAAGGAGGAAATCAAGGCGCGGTACAGTGTATTTTGGGCTCTGACAAAAGGAAACCTGTGCGGGCAGGTCTGCCGGCCCATATGGCGAGTTCCAGCTGATTTACATCCGCAGCTGAAATACAGACAATTTCTGCCGCCCCGAGAGCTGCGTGCCTCAAAAAGCCACATCTTGGAAGCAAACAGCAGCCCAACTCCCGGGAATTTCGCCTCAAGTGGGAAAAAGTCAGTGCTACCTCCAGCACGGGGCAAATTATGAATTAAATCACAGCGGCACCAGGGTTTTGCACAAAAATCCCCCTTCCCCACTCAGCCCAGGAAGCTGTCAGGTTAATAGTGGTTTTATTTGGGGTCAGGGAAATAGTCTCCTGTGGCTTTTGAAAGCAATTTTGCTCACCAGCCTCGCGCCGAGCTGTGCTTGTGCCCGGAGGAGGCGTTCCCAAAAGGAAATGAAGTTTGCCAAGCCTCCGGAGCAGCTGTGGGCAGGGGAAGGCAGGCGTCGTCGCGGCGTGGCACATCCCGGCAGCACTGGGGCGGGGGGTTTCAGGGGGCTCGCTGGGAGCAGAGGGGAAGTGAGCATCCTGGCCCCACCATTGCCTCCTGGCTATGCCAGCTGCAGGACCACTCAAACTGGGAGTACTGGCAGCCGCACACCAGTTCCCAGCAGCCCGGGATGCACGAGATCAAACAAGGTGCCTGCAAGGGATGCAGGAGCTCAGGGCTTTCTCCTGCTCCAGCATCACCCCGGGGGTGGCCACCCCAAATCCTTTTACCCCCTGACAGCCCCTACTTCCCGTCCTCCCCCTCTGCTTTTTAACAGTGAGCATTTCCAGGAACAGAAGGTCTCGCTATCCCGGCACTTGCTGAGCGTAACACAGACCTCATCTCAGCCAGGAACACAAATATTTTCTTAACTGCCTCAAACTCAGCCCGAACAGGATCTTTATCAGAAACCCAGCAACACATCCCAGAACGGGAGGTCTCTGTTGCAGAGGAGTTATTTTGGAACAAATAGGTTTACAAACCAGCCCTTTGGCATGGCATTTCACAGCAAAGGGAGAGGTTTTCACCGAGTTTTACACCATCCCTAATGCATTTTGCTGTAGAGGGACCCGGTGAAGCTACCAACAGATCCCCCTGCCCCACCATCTCACATGCCCAAGGGCTCGCTGTGATGCACGGAGGGAGGCTGCAAGTACCCAAATCACAGCAGTAATCCTGGGAGGATTAAACCCTCCTTCTTCAGGGCTGCATCCTTCTTTGCAAAAGATCCATTTAAAAATGATGGATCACAGCTTCCTCTGCAACGTCGGGGTTGCACATGCTTCCCCCTCCTCTCTGACCATTCCTGGTGTCAGACTAAGAAAGCCAACAAGCTGACGCAAATTTTTAAAGCATAAAACAGCTGAGGCAGGACCTTATTTCTTAGATGGTTAATTATTGAAAGCTAAAAAGACTCTAGCAAGCTTCTCCTAGAGCCTCAGCCCTTGATGATGCTCTCCCACACCTGACCCCCAACACCAGCCAGTTCCTGTGCCAGCTCCTGCTACGACGATACTTTTTCATAACACTCCAGCTCCCAGAGACATGATATAATTCAGGAGGAATGCACTCTGGGACGAACACCATACGCCAGGCCAGCAAGAAACGTTAAGAGGTGCAGCACGGGGAGAAGAAACCTCTTAATCATGATGGACGCTTCTTGGTTTTAACTGTTAATAGAGCTGCTCGGCTGTATTGTTGTGCCCGGCTGGGAAATGCCACCTGCCAAGCATGTCCCTGGGATGGCACATGCCACGTCCCACCCCAGGGGAGCACAGGTTGCAAGGACCCACCAGAGGCTGTCTGGTCCACGAGGGAAAGGCGTGATGTCTATGGATGTACCCCTATGGATGTACCCCACATCCCTGACCTGGTTTGCTTTCAGCCACCCTGGTGGGCTGACCTGAGCTGCAGAAGGACCGTGCTGCATGGATGGACGTGGATGGGTTCCCCTGGAGAGGATGAGCTGGGCATGGGGAAGGAAGGAAGAGAGAGGAGGGATGGTGCCAGGGGAAGGTGATACATCCCAGGGTGATGCCTCTGCCCTTCCTGGTGAGACACAGCCCACCAGGAGTGAATAGCTCATAGCAGCCCCATCATCATGTATCTCTAAGGGCTTTCCAGCTCTTTCTCCTTGAAACAGAGGTGGCTGCAAATCAGCTGTCCGAATGCTGCTTCCGATGGCGTGCCTCAGTCGCAGAGGTGGCCGGCACCAGCCAAAATCATGCAAAAAGCAGAGGGAAAAGAAATTCGTCCCTGAGGGACTCCGGCTGGGCAACGCCTCCAGCCCCGGCAGAAGGATTTTAAGAGAACCCCATGCGGCTTTAGCTCTCTGAAAGGCAGCAGCTCCCAACCTCCCTTCTCCTAACAGCCCTGTGGGGCTGCTGGCTTCAATAAGGAAGGGCAAAGCGAGGAGGCAACATTAGGCTGGTTGCCCCTTGGCACTGCCCCAGCTGGCCCAGGGCTTCTTTGTGGGCTTTTTATTTATTTTTGTGGTTGGGTTTTTTTTTCATGCACAATAATCTCCGGGCCTCTTTGCCGCCTGTGGCTCTCAGCGTGCAGCTGCAGACCCTCCACCGAGGAGATAATAAATACAATCCTGGCCGTCATTGTTGCAAACAGCACAGCTGGAGGCTCCCGTCTCGTTTCCCTCCCAGCCTTTCTCTCCCCCCCCACCTCCCAATAATTCTTGCAACGTGACGCTGCAAACAATGAACGCCAGTGAAAACGCCCAGCAGAGCATCAGCCGGGGCTTCAGGAGCTGCCCCCAGCCTGGCAAAGCGCGTGAGACATTCGCTACGCCCAGCGGGAAGGGGGGATTTGGGGAGGGGAAGGGGGAATTTGGGGAGGGGAAGGGGGTCTGGGTAAAGCTGACAAAGGGTTTAGCAACAGGGCACCATCCCCACCGTGGTTCCCACCCCAGACGATACTTGACTGCCCCAGTGACGTGGTGTTGTGGCGTCTCCTTAACACTTTGCCTCCCCTCCCTGGCCCAGGATCCTACAGTCTGTCTTGGCTGGCATGGGATTTTGGAGAGAAAGGTCATCTAAAGTGGGTTGGGAGAGCCATGTCCCTGGCAGGACCCATTTCTCACCACCGATGTTACCATGAGTCCCCATTCACATGCCTCAGTTTCCCTTCTGACGCCTTAACGTTGACTAACCCCAGGACCGAGAGGTGTTCATTCCTGTGTGACAATGACGGTACCATCCCCAGGTTCAAATCCCACCAGTTTAACTGGGAAGGGAGCACAAGCGAAGACACTCCGATCTCACCCCGCACAGAAGTCCCCAGCCAATGCCGCCACTGCCACAACTGGTCCAGCCAAATGCCACCACTGTCCTTGTGCACTACAGCAGGCTCCTGCCTTGCCTGGACACTCCGGGGACACCAGCCCTGCTTTGTTCTCTGCAAAATGGGCAGCCAGGCTGGGGGACAGGGAAGGAGACATCTGGGGAGGTGGTTGCGATGGAAAAGTATCTAAGCACCTCTCAAATCAGTGTTTGTGGACTCTAAATCATGGCTGAAGTCTTGGTGGCTGCCAACAGCAGGCCTGCCTCTCCAGGGACCTCAGCCCAGCCATGCTGCTCACCTCCCCTGGCTCCATCCTGTCCCCATCCCTGTCCCCTTGTTTTTGGCACAGCTCTGTGGCACTTCTGCCATGCCATGGAGATGCCGCAAATCACCCAGGGCACACACAACCATCTTCCTTTACCATTTAACCCTGTATTAAGCCACCTCCTAACCCAATTTGACCTGATTTCGCTGACTGGCAAAGTAAAACTTCCCAAATTACAACATCCTCATACGTGTCTCCCGTATGGGCTACATGGTGCTGGCTCCTTGCACCCTGTTCCTTCCCCCAGGGGAGGCCACCATGCACCATGTTGTGAGCGCAGGAGATAGGGACGTCACCATGGGACATTTGGGGACAGTCCGGAAGAGCGATGCTCCCCCCTGTGCATGAGACTGGCCCGGTTCAGAGTTACCCTATGATCCTGTAATCCTTTGAGTTGGAGATCTCTTGCAAGAGGTTGCAATGAGGTCCTGGGTAGATACAGGGGCTGCACCTTGGGTAGGAACTGAGCCTTTGCACTGGGACTAAAACGTTTTGGAGGAAGGGTCTCCTCCATCCTGCTGTGTGAAACTTGGCCTTGCCATGCCCCCTGCTACAGACATCTCATTCTCAAGGATGGGAGGAAAACGGGTGATTTTGGGGTCAGGGATGTGTCCTGCCCCACTTGGAGAGCTCTGCGCACGTTTGTCACTTCAGATGTGATGGGGGTGAGGAATCACATCTGCTTTGACCCATCTGCCGCAGCAGGGCTTTGCGTTTAAGTCTCAGTTTTTCCCCATGAAGGATCTCTTATTTGAAGTCAAAAAAAAAAAAAAAAAAGGTCCTTATTTCTCTCCCCACCCCTGGGTTGGAGCTGCCGGGCACGAACCAGGAGAAAAGAGAGGAGTCAGCATCACAGATATACAGACAACAAAAAAGAAGCAGGAGGAGGGAAAGGGGAAGGAGAAGAAAACCCACAAATGCCGGCACCCAGATGTTACACACAGCACATGGCCCTTCGCTCAGCTATGGCAAAGATAAAGTGGTTTTTTCCCAGTTTGCCACTGCTCCACCAGGCAGATTTCCAGCCTGGTTAATGCAACTCAGGAATGTCCCGTGCTAAGGCAGCCAGGTTGGTTTAATCTCTTGCAGCATCTGCAAGTGGAGGTGGGGGAGGCCAGGGAGATTCTCAGAGCGTGTTTTTCCTCCCCCCCACACCCCGGTCCACATCTTAAATACTCCAAGAAGGAACGGTGGAAACTCCCAGGAAATATTAAAAAAAAAAAAAAAATTGCAATGCAAATGAAAATCTCAAGGCTTCCCTGTAATGAATGGCTGACCCATTCATATGTTCCCCTTGATATGTCCAGGTGCCAAATTTTAAGACAAGAAAAGGCTTGCTCAAGCCAGCCTTTATCTCTTCCCGGCCCTCAACATCTCGGCGCTCGGAAGTTTCTTTTGATAGCCTGCCAGGCGGCCAGTGCTGCGGCTACCGCGCACGGCCCGGGGTGCCAGGGGTCAGGAGGGCTGCTGGACAAGGATGCCTTGTCTTATCCCACCCTCCAGCCTCTGCTTCTCCCCACCAACCAGCTGACAAGTGGGGAGGAGGAGGGAGAAGAGACTGAAAGAGGAGAAAAAAAGCAGTTAGGGATGGAGGGAAAACTCTAAACCTCCGGAAGACGGTGGCTCACCTTTTTTTCCCAGCTGTCTCGCACTGGGGTGGCACACGCTGCTGTTCACTGTGGGGCTGGGGGAGCACAGGATGCTTTTTCCTATATCAAAAAAAAAAAAAAAAAAAAAAAAGACTTTTGCATGTTTTTTTGTTTTACAGCTTTTTTCTCCCAATTTCCTCCCACCCGTTCAATGGTGTTTTATTCCTTGCACTCAATCTTAAAGAATAGGGGTGCAGGAGAGCCTCACCCCAACCGTGAAGCCTTCCCCGCCAGTCCACCCCACCGTCAGAAATTAACGTCCCCTGGGATGTCCCTCACGTCCTCGTTCCCTCCAGGCATTTTGTAATTGCTCCCCACTGCCTCTGCAAGCAGCTGCTCAAATTCATTCACAAACCAGCAGTGTCTCCCCGCAGCATGCCGCAAGGGAAAGCCCGTCTGGGTGATGCCACCCAACCTCCTGCCTACCCCGGTCCTGAGCATTGCTCACCCCACGCACTCACCACCTCCGGAGAGGGACCCCGCATCAGAGCGGACACGGGTGACGGCTGAGCACAGGTCAGGGCCTCGCCGGGCCGTTCATAACCCACGTGTGAGCAAGCACCTCCCATGTCTTCTCCAGGACGGGGACTGGCTCCCGTGGGTCGAGAAGGGACATGAGCCATGCCCTGTGCCAGCGCGACGGCAGACACTAACCCACTTTGCCTTTGCAGCGCCTGGCTGCCGACAGCGAGCAGCCAGCCAAGTTTAGACTGCAAATTCTCCCAGGGACATACCAGGCTCCCTCCGGTCCTTTCAGCATCTAACACATCCAGCGTGCTCCTTATTCCCGGAGAGATCGGCGGGCGAGGCGTTGGTCTAACCCTGCCTTCCCACAGCGCCTCGTCTCCCAGTGTTCGCTCTGCTTTCTACCGCTGCAATAAAGCCCCGCGCGCTGCCAGGCGAGCTTTGGAGCGGCGATCAATGCAATATTTCAGCGCAACGCCAGCGATCGGCACCGGCTGCTCTCTGCGGAGCAATGGCACAGTGTCCACCCAGACAAGTTTCCTACTGTAACTTCAGTGAATACGGTTATTCAGGCTAACGGCAGCTGATTTATCATGGCAGACACCCGGGGAAATCTTTTGACTCGGGAGACTGGAGGCTCCTCGCCCGGCTGCCGCGACGAATGCCGTGAGCTCGGCACGGCTTGCCGTGCTCTCGCTACACCCGTGCTCGAATGCCTTCCCTGCCACCGAATTACGTTAGTTAACCGCGATGGAGAGCGTCGGTTAACGGAGGCGATGCCACTTCCCCACGACACAAGCCACCAGCTCCATCCTCGCCGCTCTCCTCCCAGCCTTCCCAAATCCCAAGCAGAGGAGTAAAGTTGACGGACCCTTTTGTTTCCAGAGAGCTGGCACGTGTTGTGGTTTACCGGGCTAATAAATCTGCCGTGGTCTGCGCCTTTTAATGACTGCAGCATTAATAACAAGTTTCCATGGAGCTGCTTAAAAGTTTACAGGGTGTGTGCGTTATCAGGGGAACCCCATGCTTTCTGACCTCCTGCTTCAAAAGTCACAACCAGCAGCTTTTTTTTTTTTTTTTGCTTTTTTTTTTTTGCAATAAGAGAACAAATAAATC